>CM032231.1:146467500-147067500 GCA_019009955.1 Riptortus pedestris
CTAGAAATGTTGGTATGGCTTGTTATAATGAAAGCGTTAGTGCTAATACATATATCGAGTTTTATTTATTTCGGTTGGGTCTTTTGTCCCAAATGAAATTGTTCACTTCCGCTATAGGTTTTAGCGTATATCTCGTTTATAATTCGGTATACGAAAAAAGTGTATATAACAAAAGTTACTCTAAATTACAAAATAAACAACTTTTGTTATGTTCAGATTTGCCGATAAACCAATAGGAAACTAAATATCGCTATTTTTTATTTCAGGCCTCCCTTATAACCCCCACTCCTGTTCGTCTCAGAGGATATTAATATAGCCTAAAGTCTAAGTTGAGTTAGTAGTAATATATATATATATATATATATACCAAGTTTCATATAATTCGGTTCAGCCGTTAATGTGTGAAAAGGTAACAAACAAACAAACAAATAAACAAACAAACAGACACGAAAGAAACAAAATGCAGTTATGGTGTCTATGGCATGTGAAATGAAACGTTATCGTGAAAAAAATCAATGTACAGACAGAGGTTACAATTTTATATATATATATATATATATATATATATATATATATATATATATATATATATATATAATTTATATTAATTTAATTATATTTCAATTCTATGTAATTCTGTTGATAACAGTGAAAGATTAATATATACATGTTTACCTGAAGATGAGGAGGAATCAGAAATAGGTTCTTCTTTAATATGCTTTAGTCCAGGATCTGCAATCAAATGTCAACATGATTAATACGACATCTTGGAGTTTATGTAATACGGATTGGGAGTACATGTTTGTAGATAATAAAAATGCTTAAAAGGAATTAATAAGCAAAAAATGTTGATTATTTAACAAAATAGAATATAAGAATTCTATAATTTAAAGCCACAAGCCCGTTTTACACCTGAATTATTCGGCCAGAACCGCTCGGTGGATTTTCGAGATCCGGGTACCGTTTTGTTCGTCATGGTCGCTTTTTGCTTTGAAAAATTGTCGGATTCGAGGTAGCTCCCTCTCCCGACGAGATAAGCCCCTCCGAAATTTTTTATTCCCAGCCTCCCCAGCGACGCCTTAAATTCGCTATTTCTCTGCCCGTTCCGAGTATCGCTTTACCGATCAGGGGGAAAACTCTCGGATACATACCCTTTAGTTCGACGCCTCAAACGCGAATAACCGCCTACTCCCGTCCCAAAAAATGACGATCGAACTCGAAAGTATACTTTTTCTCCCGACCCGCCAAACTCCCCTTCTATCGCCTCATTTTTTCTTTTCGAAGCGTCATTTTTCAGCTCGAGCGTACGGTCTAGGTAGCCATCGAGCCGATTTCCCCTACCGCACTCCGCCGCCCTGTACGGACCCTCCGAAATCGACCCTCCTAAAACTCGTCTCTTTCCGCCGCTCTCCCTCCTCTCCCGTTGGGCCTATGGCCGCGCCGATTTCGGCCCCTTCTCCGGCTATCGCTCCGCTACCGACGCCCAAAGACCACCTCGGTCTCCATTCGAAGGGCGAAGGGCGAGGTTAATGGAAATGTAATGAAATTTTAATATGTGTATCTAATGTGTGTCGTTAGAGTTTAAGTATGTCGTCTAAATAAAGCTACTTGCAACAGCGAGAGGTTTTTCACTTTCAGACACTTTTTTATTATCAAAATTTATTTTAAGCTAATTGAATATCAAATTGTTTTATTTTCTTCATTTATAGTTATGTATTTGCATTATTATTGTTGATTGTTTTGACATTTCAATTATTAGTCTAGAACTATTAGTGTTGTAAAGAGGTGTAATGCGCACCCTACCAGATAATCAAAGAACTAAAACTTTCCTTCTCTTATTATTCCTTTTCATTTCATAACTCTCAATGTTTATTATTTGCAAAACCTTTTAATTTCTTATTTCATTTATGTTATAACTTTACTTATGTTTTCTTATGACAATTGTTGCCATTTAAATAGTCTTTTCCTACTTCCCCTTTTTACAAAAGTAAATTAAACGGTTTATTGTAATGGATATTTTAGCAGATATCCCTTATTTATACGTAATGTACTTGGTTAAGATTTCATAATATGTAAATTTAATTATACAATTTTAATCAATTTTTTCTCTCTTATTATTAAGGTTTTCGTGAATATAGTCATTCATTTTTCGTCAGGTAAATAGTGCAACTTTTTTCATCTTATTTCTTCTTGAATGACACGAAATAAAATATTTCCCAACCGAATGGGGATCATTTCATTCGGATGAACTTTCAGATGTAACGATAAAAATTACGAATCTGGAAAATACATGTATAATTAAAGTTTTGAAATCACGAGGGTGAAGCCCGAGTCGATTTACGGCGATCCCAAAGGGATCGCTTTACCAGTTGTGGCGCTGCCGAAGGCAGCGCTTTTTTAAGGGGGTCAAGGGGGCGTAGCCCCCTTGCTGGCGTGAGCTAGTCTTATTTTAAAGAGAGACTATGGTTATTGTGTTGACTAACTTAAAAATAAGGAAAAATAGAAATAAGAGTATAGGTTCTGGGAAGGAAAAATAGAAATAAGAGTATAGGTTCTGGGAAGGAAAAATATTTAAACTCAATGACTGTACAAAAATCCTTTATAAAAATAATAAATTAATAAAACCACATAATATATACTAAATTAAAACTAAACATGAACTACTCAGATTTCATTTCATGGTCAATATTGCTCTTATTAGCCCTTAAAGGGGACATTGACTATTAAGGTTTTCAAAAAAAATCTTCAAATGTTAATCGTAACGTCCTAGTAGATGGCGAAACGTAGGTCCGATCAATATATACATAAAAATGTAACCTCTGTCTGTACATTGATTTTTTTCGCGAAATTTCACGATAACTTTTCGTTTCACATAAACTGCATTTTGTTTCCTTCGTGTCTGTTTGTTTGTTTGTTACCTTTGGAACTAAACCAAACTCGATATGTGAATTAGCACTGACTTCTTCCTTATAATAAGCCATACCAACATTTCTAGGGACGGGCAGGAGTGAGGGTTATAAGGGAGGCCAGGAATTAAAAATAGTGATATTTCGTTTGCTATTGGGGTTTCGGCAAATATGCACATAACAAAAGTTGTTTATTTTGTTATTTAGAGAAAATTTTGTCATATACACTATCGTCGTATACCTAAGTATAAAAGCGTTATACGCTAAAAATTATAGCGGGAGTCAACAATTTTATTTTGCACAAAAGACTCAACCGAACTAAATAAAACACTGGTATGTGTATTAGCACTAACGCCTTCCTTATAATAAGCCTTACTAACATTTCTAGGGACGGGCAGGAGTAGGGGTTATAAGGGAGGCCTGAAATTAAAAATAGTGATATTTCGTTTCGTATTGAGGTTTCGCCAAATTTGCACATAACAAATGTTGTTTATTCTGTTATTTAGAGAAATTTGCTCAACAATTCTTGGGAACTACCAGGTACCTCACCGGGAAAAATTAATTCAAATGTATGTTAATATTTTGTGCTTAATAAATCAAATCTATGCATAATGCACAGGAAACGGGAAATATGACAATATGTAGGACAGTAAAGTCTTACATAATAAAATAATTTTATTATTAAAAAATCCACAGAAACGATGGGTATTTACACTAAACACTGTGACGGGCAAATGTCAAAATATTATGCAAAGTAAAGCCAAAATAATACCATCACCGTTCAGCCTCATATGAATTCCCGGGCGAAGCCGGGTATCTGAGCTAGTATATATATATATATATATATATATATATATATTATAGCAATGCTTCTATGTGTATAATTAAACTTCCCATCTGAGTTATTGTTTTTCCGTACGGGCCAGGTAAATGTAGGAGACTTATAGAATAGAAATTTTAGTTTGAAGAATAAATGAAAAGTAGTTCTTAATCAATCCCTCTATACTGTTTGACACACCCTGAATAATTCAAAACATAATCATGCATAGAATTTATTACAATTAAATATTATCTATAATATACATATTTCTTGTCAAAAACCAATCTGTGCACAAATTGTTTAAGCTTAGTAATATACTGTTAGGGAGAGTAATGAAGGATTGTTGTGTTTATAGCTCTTTGGAATATTAGTATCTCTCTTTATACGTTAGGCGTAAAACATATGTTGTGTAGATTTAGAAGACAGGCTTTTGTTCTTGGGCAGTCATGAGTTGAATAATAAAGAGATACATTCTAAACCTTATTTTGTGCTTAAGAACATGGCGCCAGGTGTATGCTAACAATTGAAGAAAATGATAAGTAATATTCCTTTGCCAGAACCATCGGACTTTTCAAATAAGGAGGAAGCAGGAGATAACTTAGAGCTATTCAAGCTGCTATGGGAGAACTACATCACGCTTACAGAGGCTTTAGGGCCAAAGGCATCCAAGCTAACCCCAAAGGTAATGTTAGCTTTATTTTGTTCGGTTATAGGCCAAAATGGACTGAGGCTAATTCAAAAGATATGGTAACTTGATGCAACGATTGATGTCATAATTGCCCGCCTAGATAAATATTTTAGCGATAAATAAATGTAACCTATGAGCGGTTTGTTTTTAATAGTTCAACTCAGATTCCTACAGAGACGTGTAAAAATTTTATCAATCGGCTTCATGAGTTGGCTGCCAGATGTTCATTTGATAATGTAGCACAGCTATCAAAACTTGAAATAGAAGAAAATTTGATACGTGATAGCTTGGTCGCAGGGATTTCCAATTCTCGAATACGAAAAGGACTTTTAGCCAAAAAATTATTGACATTGAAGCAAGCAATAGAGATAAGTGTAAGAGATGACCAAGCCGAGATTTTCGTGCAGGAGGATATCGTGCATTCAGGAGATCTCGACGAAGATGATGAAGTATTTCAGATTATAAATGACTTTCCAAAGAAGAGACTTTTTGTGAACTTATCTGTTCCTTCCCAATGCCAGCTTGACAGTGGAGCAACCTGTAATGTCATAGGCTTAGATACCTTGAACAAAATATTTGGATCCTCATTATCGATTAAACTACAGCCTAGCAAGACAATTTTGGTGTTTTTTCGAGGTGAGTCAAAAACTTCATTAGGACAAATAAAAATACTGTCATTTGAAAAAAAAAAAGAAATATCGCCTTAAATTCGAAGTGATCAGCACACAATATAACCCTCTAATTGGAGCAGAGAATTGCCTGCGGCTGGGGCTGATTTCCTTGGACGAAGGTGTTTCCCGACTTAAAGCTTCAAATGATATTGAATTGATATTATCATCATTTCCAGGTTTCCCGACTTAAAGCGTCAAATGATATTGAATTGATATTATCATCATTTCCAGATATAGGCTAAGGACTAGGTTGTTTTCAGGGATAGTACGACATAGTATTAGATGAGATTGTACATCCAGTTGTTATTCCTCCAAGAAGATACCCAGTTCCATTGCGGGAAGAGGATCGGAAGAGAGCCGACATAGCAACCTATGACTGTAGAGCTGGACCCCTGCCTCCGCTCCAGGTCGGGCAGAAGGTCTGGGTGAGGAACACCCTCAGGTTCGAGGCGATCCTTGGATGGAAGGCATCGTAGCCCAGAAGGAAAGGGAGAGCAGCTGTGTCGTCGAGGTATGGGAGGTACCTTCGTAATAGAAGGTTCATCCGGACATGAAGAAGAGGTCTTTCCTGCCGCACCTCATCCTCACGAAGAGGAAGATGTTAGGGGATGTAAGGTAGGATTTTTGTTTTTATAACTCTTTGGAATATGTATATCTCTCCTTATAGGTTAGGTGTAAAACATATGATTAGAGACAGGCTTTTGTTCTTGGGCAGTCATGAGTTGAATAATAAAGAGATACATACTGATTAATAATTCTAAATTCTTTTTTGTGCTTAAGAACATATATATAAGAATGTATACAGAGGAATGAGAGTAGAAAGCAATTTCAATAATGCCAACATTTCTTAGAAAATAAGTTAACAAAATTAATTGTGTTAGCCTCCCGACAACTACTCCTGGGACTACTGCTCCTTCTTGAGCGTAATCAGTATGGAAGTTTAATGAAATAATTAAAATTAAAACAATTTTTTATTTTAGTTAAATACATTAAATGATGATGAATATTTCTTATAATATGAATACTGTGAGCGCATTATACGTGATCTCTATGGTCTTCAATTCCATATGTTAAAAGAAACACAAGTCATAAGAATCAACATAACAACATCAAGGAATATAACTAAAAAAAAAAGGGTAACCGTAACATTAAGTAACAAATATCAATAATGTTAAAAAGTAAATTACCAGAAGGAAGCGGGAGACCATCCTCATCAGAATCAGATTCTTCTTTAATTCGAACAGCTGCAATACCATTCTTAGAATCTAGAAAACACAATAGTACAGAGAAGGAGAAAAATTATTTAAGAATTCAGTGAAATAATGAGCCATAACATTTTCTATGAAATAAACTGAATATGTTATATTGGTTGATTGAAATCACTCTGAGTAGAGGTGGGAACACTGCCATTTGATATGTTCAGAAATGCAAGTTGAATTTCACAGGAACACTATAATCAATGACTAAGTAATAACATTGAATCACAAATTGTGGAGCTCCTCAATTATTCTATAATTTAAAGCCACAAGCCCGTTTTACACCTGAATTAATCGGGCAGAACCGCTCGGTGGATTTTCGAGATCCGGGTACCGTTTTGTTCGCCATGGTCGCTTTTTGCTTTGAAAAATTGTCGGATTCGAGGTAGCTCCCTCTCCCGGCGAGATAAGCCCCTCCGAAATTTTTTATTCCCAGCCTCCCCCTCGACGCCTTAAATTCGCTATTTCTCTCCCCGTTCCGAGTATCGCTTTACCGATCGGGGGAAAAACTCTCGGATACATACCCTTTCGTTCGACGCCTCAAACGCGAATAACCGCCTACTCCCGTCCCGACAAATGACGATCGAACTCGAAAGTATACTTTTTCTCCCGACCCGCCAAACTCCCGTTCTATCGCCTCATTTTTTATTTTCGAAGCGTCATTTTTCAGCTCGAGCGTACGCTCTAGGTAGCCACCGAGCCGATTTCCCCTACCGCACTCCGCCGCCCTGTACGGACCCTCCGAAATCGACCCTCCTAAAACTCCTCTCTTTCCGCCGCTCTCCCTCCTCTCCCGTTGGGCCTACGCCCACGCCGATTTCGGCCATTTCTCCGGCTATCGCTCCGCTACCGACGCCCAAAGAACACCTCGGTCTCCGGTCGAAGGGCGAGTTTAATGGAAATGTAATGAAATGTTAATATGTTTATCTAATGTATGTCATTAGAGTTTAAGTATGTCGTCTAAATAAAGCTGCTTGCAGTAGCGAGAGGTTTTTCACTTTCAGACACTTTTTTAATATCAAAATTTATTTTAAGCTAATTGACTTTCAAAATTGTTTTATTTTCTTCATTTATAGTTATGTATGCATGTTATGCATTATTATTGTTGATTTGTTTTGCCTTTTTTCTATTATTAGTCTAGAACTATTAGTTTTGTAAAGACGTGTAATGCGCAGCCTACCAGATAATCAAAGAACTAAAACGACTTCTTTCCATTCTCTTATTTTTCCTTTTCATTTCATAACTTTCAATGTTTATTATTTGCAAAAACTTTTAATTCCTTATTTCACTTATGTTATATTTATTTATTTATTTGGAGCTTCGCAGCTATGGCGATGTTGGTCGGGGGGGGGGAACTGTATAAAAAAAATAAAAAAAAAACGAAACGAAACAAAATTAATTTAAATGAACATAAAACAACATAACAGAAATGTAACATAAAAATAGAAAAGTAACACGAAACAGAAATGGAACACAAAAAACAGGAATGGAACAGAAAACAGAAACAGATAAACAGAACTGAAACGAAAAACAGGACTGGAATGGATCACAAAACAAAGTGGAAAACAAAAACCAGAAATGGAACTTTACTTATGTTTACTTAAGGCAATTGTTGTCATTTAAATAGTCTTTTCCTACTTCCCCTTTTTACAAAAGTAAATTAAACGGTTTATTGTATTGGATATTTTTAAACGTAATGTACTTGGTAACGATTTCATAATATGTAAATTTAATTATACAATTTAAATCAATTTTTTTCTCTTATTATTAAGGTTTTCGTGAATATAGGCATTTATTTTTCGTCGGGTAAATAGTTCAACTTTTTTCATCTTCTTTCTTCTTGAATGACACGAAATAAATTATTTCCCAACCGAATGGGAATCATTTCTTTCAGATGAACTTTACAGATGTAACGATAACAATTACGAATCTGGAAAATACATGTATAATTAAAATTTAGAAATCACGAGGTAGAAGCCCGAGTCGATTTACGGCGATCCCGAAGGGATCGCTTTACCTGTTGTGGCGCTGCCGAAGGCAGCGCTTTTTTAAGGGGGTCAAGGGGGCGTAGCCCCCTTGCTGGCGTGAGCTAGTATTGAGTTACATAGACAGACGGGGATCAAGTGAGTTAAATCGTTACCCTCAATTTCACATGACAAACCTAGAGTAGCGGGCAATATAGGGCAAACGTATTCCTGGGCAATAGGAATTTATTTAGTAACTAACTTATTAAATAAAAACCTTATTACCACCCTGGCTAGAAAAGGGTAGTAACCTGTAGTTAACTCGTCCCAATTAGCCTTAGTAGCACAAAATGGACGTTAATAAATAAAAATAATGGACAAAATGACATTGTTTAACCGCTTTATGCAGATGGTCTAATTCTACTTAATCTCAAATTGACCTAAAAAGGAATCTCAGAAGAGTAATGTATTGTTGCGAAAATTAAATAGATGAATAATTCTTCAGAGAGAGAGAGAGAGAGAGAGAGAGAGAGAGAGAGTCGCGTATTTGGAAAGTGTGACGTAGATCAAAGAGACCGAAAAGAATGTTCTAGGTCTGACCAGTACCTTCCAGCCAGACGTCGAATGAACTAGAGAATTCCCCTTTGATGTATGCCGCCTCCCTATAAAAAGGAGCTCGGGCCAGCCGTGAGTCAGTTTATGCTCAGCGATCTTGATGGTCACATCAGTGCTACAGTGCGACTTAGTGCAGTGCGGTAAAGAGTTTTTATAAGAAGAACAATGTTGTGCCGTGACTGTAAGTAACAGTTTAGTGCCGTGTTTAAGACAGTGCAGTGCCGCGAAGTAAAGGACAGTGAAGTGCCGCGAAGCAAAGGACAGTGCAGTGCCGAAGTAAAGGACAGTGCAGTGCCGTCTTTCTGTGAATTTCAGTGAATTATTGGACTGTGACTCATTGAAGAACAGTAACGCTATCAGTGTATACTGTGAGTAGTAATTAAGAATAATCACCAAGTTTATTGTTCATTGTGAAATAAATTTTGCAGTGATAAAAACTGTGAAACTTGCGAGTATTTAATTTTGCAATCCAAACGAACTCTTATTAAAAACGTTTATTACTGGTTTTGGTAATACAAAAACGTAACAGTATTAATAAGTTAAAATATTCAAATCAAAGGTCCTGCGTTTCCATAAGGGCATCCTCCAAGGTTGGCAAATTCTTTTATAGAAATAAGGAAATAGAGAAAGTTAATGTGTGAATTTGGGAAAAAACAAAATTGTCAGATTATGATTTTTAAAAGCTATTTTACCAAAAGAAAGATTTCCTTTGGAAATGATTGCAAAATATTTTCAAAACGATCTTCTTGAGCTCTAATACACAATAATCTATGTCAGATGACGAACATGACAACAATTTTGCTCACTAGGTGTTCTGCAGAATTCGGCAAGCCTCCCTCTTAGTTGGCAGGACTGCCCGATGGCTTTTCGTAGGAATTAGTTTTTAGTTTTCCCAAAGATAAAAAATAGTTGAGTGAGATCTGGAAGAATCTTGGCCTTGTCCACCTTTCCTAAAACTTTTCTGCTATAACTCAAACTCCAAATGAATAATGTCTTGTTGCTCTTCTAAGTTGAAGGGCTACGTCCACATATAAGGTTGGCATGTCTTCCCTAAAAAAGTTTTTTTAATTATATATGTTTAAGGGAGCTTAAAAAAAAGTCCGTCACGCAGGGGTTGCGTAAACTAAGCAGATTTCCCCTGTGAAGTTTTACAATAGAGAAATCTGCATACTGCTAACACAATACCACCGTGATTAGATAATGAGAAATCTTTCAGTTAATTAAAATAAATTCCCAACTGAAACGGCTTCTGAATTGTAAGAATAATTTATATTTTAATAACTCAAATTTTAGTAGTCCAAGAACTAAAGAAGGGGGGGGGCGGATGAACAGAATGTATCTGCATAAATCTCACAAAGTAAAGAAGGTAAGGTTCGAAGAAGTTTCCACCTGAGCCGAGAAATGACGAAGATGGCCGACGTAATCCGAACTATACCCGACCACAGACTTCATAAAAAGTCATTATATATATATATATATATATATAATTTTGAACGGACTTTATTTTCGTCATCTCCTGGGTAGGATCGATGGACATTTGAGGAAATTTTCCGAAACTCGCGTCATGAGTACGACCTCAATAGCTGATTTCCCTAAAGAGAAATCTGGTAAAATGGAGACCAATGACTGAGTCACCTAAAATGCAACAAACGTTCAGTGAGCAACGATGTCAGGTGACATTGACAGGTGATCCACCTGTCGGCATGTGGGTTCGTTCTGGACCAATAATGGGAATTATGTCTATTCAAAGCTCCATCACGGTTTAATGTTGATTAAAGAAGAATTCTTATCTCTTTGTATTCCCAACGGCAAAACGATGATCTACATTGCTTATCTTCTTCTGAAAGCGCCCGATGGAGTGAAACATGGGTGGTACCCTTGGGGTTTCTAAGAAGAGAACACCGAAAATTCAAAATATCTCCGCTATTATGAGTGTTCCGATACGGTGTTCCATAGAACTGCATTCGGTCTAGGGACGAATCGGCCAAATTCAAAGAAATGTGTGGTTCATAAGAGCATCAAAAAGGCGAAATCGACATCACTACATCCACAGTCTGATGAGACGGTTGAAAGATTCTACCAGAAACTGGAATGTCTCTGAAAAATGGCCAGAACACGCCAAAGGGATTAATGTAAACCCAAATGTGTAAAGAACTTAACGAGTCTGAAAATAAAATTAATTGGCGATTTTGAACATGTTGTAGGTAGAAAAGGAATATTAGCACGTATTTAAGGAGTACAAAGAAAATTAGGGCATTCCTGCAAAAGATGTCGTAGAGTGTGCCATAGCGGGAATCTAGAACCATCTAGGCGACGACCCGGCTCCAACCAATCAGCAGGCGAGATGGAGACTCGAACCTGCTAGAGCGGACGTCGGACTAATATAATCTCGGCCAATTCATTTGGCCGTTCATTTGGCTAGTTCAGAATGACCTATTTTACCAGAGATTCGAGTGTTCAACTCTTGAGTTATACCTACAGGGTATATTGTGGTTAGTAGTCAAGAATAGATCACCAAGTGTGTAATTAAAAGTGTTTATTATGTTTTCAAATAAATTTTGCACCGCTAAAAACGTTAAGTTTGTGTATTTAATTTGGCAACCAAAAGTATCTTAATAATTACCGTGTTATTATTTTAATGAACGAAACAATATTAATCCTTTAGAGATGGTTAGATATATTAACGCACAAAGAATATTAATAATATATTTATATATATTTTATATATATATATATATATATATATATATATATATATATATAAAATTTACTCACCATAGAGCACAATTTCATTTATATGAATAAATTATATTACAAGGGAGAGCACTTACAACGCCGGCATTTGATCAGATGGTGAGCACTTACAACGCCGGCAATTGATCAGATGGTTAGCACTTACAACGCCGGCATTTGATCAGATGGTAAGCACTTACAACGCCGGCATTTGATCAGAGGGGAGTGCACTTACAACGCCGGCATTTGATAAGATGGTGAGCACTTACAACGCCGCCATTTGATCAGAGGGGAGTGCACTTACAACGCCACCATTTGATCAGAGGGGAGTGCACTTACGACGCCGGCATTTGATCAGATGGTGAGCACTTACGACGCCGGCATTTGATCAGATGGTGAGCACTTACAACGCCGGCAATTGATCAAAGGAAAAGGAAACTCACACTGATACTTTAGTGAACATCACTTGGTTCACTATTCTTACAAATTTAAGAAGGAAACATTTGCTCTTGCTCCGAATATACATCAAGTTTAACAAAGTATAACTATGGAGGATGGGAAATGAAAGAGGTAGAAAAATAAAATGAAAAAAAAAAATGGTATAACAATGATTTTGCATATATTCTTTCACAAATACAGTAAAAAAAATAACATCTCTGAAAAACTAAAAACTATTTTCTTTTTTATCATGCTTCATTTTTTTTTCTAGTAAAATTTTTCTCAGGTATTTCATTTTATTATCATAAAACAGTGACAAAAACTATAATGCTAGATAAAACAAATATATATATATATATATATATATATATATATAAATGTATATATATATAGATATATAAATGTATATATATATATATATATATATATATATATATATATATATATATATATATATAAATGTATATATATATATATATATATATATAACTGTATATATATATATATATATATATACATTTATATAGAGAGTTCTAAACTCTAATAGAGTTTAGAAGGAAATTCAAGAATGAACCAAATTGCAAGTGAAGGCCACCATCTAGTTAACAGCAAGCTTTCACACCTAATGTAACCAGTAACTTTAACAATTCATGAATATTTCACATTCATTCAGCTATTATCAGACAATTAAAACGGATTATTCGTCGGGCTCAGCTGTTTTCAGATTCAATTCATAAGACTGTTATGGAACTTTGATCTTTTCTGCTCTGCCCCATCCGGCGAAAGTAACAGTAAATTTAAAATCACGATGATCACAGTGATAATTTTGATCAACCATTATAGTAACCTAATAGTATCAAAAGCGATTGTCTGTGATATCATAAGATTACTAATTATTCGTGGTTGTGTAAAGATGAATCTATGTTAATATCTTATTTAACGTTAAAGTTATAATGATGTAAATAATTTTAAATTATTACAAGAAAGGGGAATATTACATTCAGAACGAATCATTGGCCATAACATGAAGCTGAATGAAACAGATGTTAGATGGCGGTAGGAATGTGAAATGAAAAATTATCATATACAAAGAGACATTTTGTATGAAACTTGGTCAGGTAGCCATTGTCATTATACAAAGTTACATTTTTAAGTTCCAGGCCAAAAGAGTACTTGTTTATAAAGTGTACGCTTAATTATCAAGTCACTTAATAAATTGCCACTTAAAGTGGAATAAAAAATTGTTGGAACCTCAATATTGACAAAATTACGATACGACCAATTTCTGCTTAAGACTTAATGTTTTTTTAAAGGAAACAATGACCTTCTGCTCGATCAATCTTGTTACTGAATGTTTTGATATTATACACTAATAATAGAAAAAAAAAAAAATATTTATTTACCAGATCATGCGCGTGCAACGCAAAGTAATTTATGTAGCAACGAAACAATCTATTGAACATAAAAAAAAGTGAAATTTTGAACTTAACTCACCAAAACACATTCTCATTCTAAAAAAAAAACTAGTAATTAATTATTCTCATTCTAGGCCCAATTTTCTTCCAACTTTAGTGGCAAGGGAAACTAATAAAAACTTATTCAAAATGGCTGTACATGTTTCGTGTTCTAAATACCACCTCATCAGGGGCCATTCAGTTATGTAGTCGCCCCCTCTTACACTCGCTAAAACGAATCTTCTGCGCTGGGGAGGTCGTTGATTTTGAATTGAATAAAAGTATGAGTGAAAAAAATTAGTCTTTATTTGTTACCCAAGCCGTACTGTAATTGATGATTGGAATAATTTATGGCATGACTGACAGTATCACTTTTCCACATTTAGAAAAAGAAATCGTTACTACTTATTAAAAATACGCATAATATATAGACATTATGCGTGAAAATGTTTTCCTCGCCATTTAATATCGATGTGGATACAGTTAACGAAGACTTTCAAGTGGAAGTGTATGACATGCAGAATAATACCGATTTAAAAAATGTGTTTTTCTCAGTAAACATCATAAATTTTATAAAAAGTATTTGAGCCCTGAGAAGCAAATGATGTCTCCGTTCGGAAGTACGTGTGTTTACGACCATGAAATTAATCAAAAATGACCACCGATCAAGGCTGATTGATGCACCATTAGAAAGCTGCATACGTGTAGCTACTTCATCAATTCTGGCTGATATTGATTAGTTTATACCAAAAACACAGTGCCAAATGTCTGATTAAAACTTTCAAGTAAATTCTTTTTTTTGTTATTTTATTGTTTTTCTTTTTCTTTTGCATTAAAATTTGTAAATGAGATCTTCACTTTTTTTTAATTTTTATATTTTTCTATCTTAATGTTTATAATAAATAAAGTTTTCTAAATTAATAAGTGTTACTTTATGGGCGGCCCGCCAAAAAAATTTAAAATGGCCCGTTGTTTAAATAGGTTGCTCACCCCTGATCTAGTGTGTATCGGGTTGCTTGCCTAACTTGCACCAGCTCATATGTGGGGCAAAGTGGAAGGAAGTTAAGGAGAAGAGTAAAAAACACCTTTCCACCAAGAGTTCGAAGGTACGAAAGCACGGGTTGAATGAAGGCCACGAAGCTAATTCTGTTGAGTTCAAGGTCCTCGACCACCTTGGCAACTGGAGGAAGATGGATCTGGTAGAACAGCTACGGACCAGGATGGACATGCTGGAGGATAAGAATATTAATATTAGGGGGGAGGGTGCGTGCTCAGGCATGTTCCGCCCTCTGCAGTAGCTGCCCTGGCCCGAGTAGGCTCCCAGTCTCGCCGGAGATGTCCGCTCAATAGGGGTCAGCGTTTCCTCTCCATCTCCTGTCCATTCAATAGTATGATTCATTTAATAGTGATTTAGAACAAGTTTTACATTGGGTGTTTACATATTTATATACTTGTTTTTAACTTTACCATTTATTGACTTATATTATTACTTATTTATTTATATTACATTTACTCCATAAATGTATGTTGTGTCACAGAGCACTGAAAATGGGGCGGGTCGTCCCGAAAGTACTCTGCAGTTATAAATGAAGTATTAAGAGTGGAGGTGATTTGACCTGGTTATCCTTCCGTTGATACTAAATTATACTTCAAGTGTTGTAATCAAGACGAGAAGAAATACTTTAAAATCTAATTAGCAGGGAATAAAAACCTGTATATCGGTTCTGCAATAGGGCTCTGACTGTAAAACACAAATTAAATGACTATATACAAGTAATAACTCACTCATGACCCAGAAATGTAACATATGCGAATTTCTAGCCGACGGTAGCGAATTTATATATCATATTTTTAAGTATTTCATAACTAATGGAACATTCTATTAAATATAAACACATTCAGTCTTTGAACGTTGGAGTATCAATGAATATTTGTGGTTTCCATGCACGGTTGTTTGATTCCATATGTTTGTTAAGGTCTCGTATACATAGGCATATTATAAACACTACATGGAGAATATACATTTTACCTTTTTTCATTTCTCACTGTTGATACGGGGCTCAGGTCAGCCATGTGAGTTAAAGCATTGACCTTAATCACACATGGTAAACCTAGAGTGGCGAGTTCGATTCTTGCCTGGGCAAAGGAAATTATTTAGTGACGAAATTCATTAAATAACATCCTAAGTCCCACCCAGGGTAGAAAAGGGCGGTAACCTGTAGATAACCCGTCCTAATTAGCCTGAGTTTGCAAAAAAGTGGACGTTAATAAAAAATAATAATAACACAAGGGAACAAATTTTTATTAATTTTTTGTTGCATGGAGTTTTAGGCCAGTTGTTTACTAATTAGAGGTTGGTGATTACAAATCTAGCCTCAGTTTTTCTCCAGCAGCTTTTGTTTTTGGCAATCAGCTGATAGACATATATTTGTACTAGTCACATTCAAACTTCAATTCAACTGAGTTGTTTAGTGAAAAAGTTTGTGTTGTGTGAAAAATGTCCAAGTTAAGAAATATCTGTAGAAACGATCCAAACTATTTCTGTAACATTTGTGGTGAATATACATTCAAAAATTGTAGGCTAAGTGTGTCAGAGTTTATAAAACAGGTATATTTTGATTACTTTGGACATCCGTGACAAGTACTGGATCCCTCATATGGTATGTAAAACATGTGTTGAGTCTTTGAGATTATGGGCAAATAAGAAAAGACCCCATTTTAAGTATCAAACACCAATGATTTGGCGGGTACCTCATAATCATCAAGATGATTGTTATTTTTGTGTGGTTGATATAAATGGAATTAATAAAAATAACCGGTCGAAATGGTCTTATCCTAACTTGTTATCTGTTACTCGACCAGTCTTGTTCTCTGGCGATGCACCAGTACCCCAAGCTTCTTCATCTGTACAAAATTATCATGAAATAGAAAAAAAAAACTATTCTTCAAGTGATGAAAGTCGGATAAGTGATTTTTACTCTGATTTTACTTCTGAGCCCCAGCTCTTTAATCAGGAAGACCTCAATGCATTAATCAGAGATCTTGGTCTTTCTAAAAAGACATCGGAGATTCTAGCTTCACGATTAAGGCAAAGAAATCTTTTAACTCCAGAAACAAGAATTTCATACTATCGTGACCGAGAGGCAGAATTGCTGTCATTCTTTTCTAAAGATGACGACTTTGCTTTTTGTTCAGATGTTCCTGGTTTATTGAAAGCAATGGGAGTACAGAAGTATGATCCAAATGAATGGCGTTTATTTATTGACTCCTCTAAACGTAGCCTGAAATGTTTACTTATGCATAACGGCAATAAGGTGGGTTCGATACCGATTGCACATTCAACTACAGTCAAATAAGAATATGCTACTGTAGCTTCTGTAATGGATAGAATCAAATACAACGAAGTGGTTGATAAGTGTTGATCTAAAAATGGTGAATTTTCTTCTTGGACAACAAGGTGGATATACAAAATAGCCATGTTTTATTTGTTTATGGGACAGCAGAGCTAGGTCTGAGCACTGAATTAGAAAAGATTGGCCTTCCAGGCAATCTATGGTTCCGGGACAACTGAATGTAATAAATGAGCCCCTTGTGCTCAGGGATCGAATAATACTGCCACCTTTGCATATCAAACTAGGGCTCACGAAACAATTTGTCAAAGCTTTGAACAAGGGTGGTGATTGAGAAGTTCTTTAATTTGAGCCAAGAAAAAATTAAAGCTGGAATTTTTGATGGTCCCCAAATAAGAAGGTTGATAAAGGATGAAAACTTTATTAGTTACATGGCTAATATTGAAAAAATGCCTGGAATGAATTCGTTTGGACTGCTCAAAATTTTCTGGGAAACAAAAAGGAAGAAAGCTATGCGGAGCATATTGAACTAATGTTGTTACACTTCCAGCAGCTTGGTTGTAATATGAGCATCAAGGTAAACTTCCTCCACAGCCATTTGGACCGTTTCCCTGAACATCTTGGTGATCTGAGTGAAGAACAAGGGGAATGGTTCCATCAGGACATTCGAACTATGGAGGAACGTTACCAAGGTCACTGGAATGCTCACATGATGGCGGACTATTGTTGGAGCATTAAAAACAGCCCCCGTGAACCGAATCAAGCCAGAAAATCTTACAAAAGAAAATTTTTTGATATGTAGTGGTAATTTTTTTAATAGTTTTCTTAATAAAAAATATTTTCATCTTAAAAAACAGTTTATAATTATAACCCCAAAAGTAAAGCTGATACAAACAAACTGACTTCAGATCTTAAATCAGCACCTCGAGGAAGTAGAATATTAGTCAAAATATTTCATGCAACAAAAATGTTGTTCCCTTGTGTAATCATTATTGATGTTTTTGTTGTAAATGTTTGCATTGTTTTTCAAGATGAATTGACCTTTTAGTGGCATCTTTAATAAATAAAATAATCAACTGTGCAAAGTATCTGCTCGAAGATTGTCAGTTTTATGCTTCTTCAGAATATGTCTCTCTAGAGCTGCAGAGTGAACAGTATTGTAGTTACAGTGAGAACAAGTGAAAAGAAATTTAGTTGTATGCTTCGCTATTATGTGCCTCTTTAGATCGCCAGACTGGATAGTACTATACTTACAGTGTGGGCAAGTGAATGGTTTGTCACTCGAATGCTTTGCCAATATGTGTTTCTTCAGAGTGCGAGAGTGAACGGAACTGTACTTACAGTGAGGACAGCTGTGTGGCTTTTCATTCGAATGCCAAGACATTATGTGGTTTTTGAGACTCACAGACTGAACAGTGCTGTACTCACAGTGAGGGCAAGCGAAAGGTTTCTCACTCGAGTGCTTGGCTATTAAGTGTTTCTTTATATCGCCGGGCTGGACACTGCTGTACTCACACTGAGGGCACTTGTGACTTTTCTCGCCGGTGTGCCTTGACATTATGTGATTCTTTAAATGATCATGAATAACAGTGTTATACTCACAATGAGGACAATTGATAAGTATGCCACTTGTATGATTCGCCGTTACGTGTTCCTTTAATAAATAAGACTTGGGAGTAGCATAAACACAGTGCGGGCAGGTGAATATTTTTTCGCGGGTTTGATTAGTTTTTAAGCGATGATCGCTGCGAGCAGGACATGGTTTGCGGACTGTGCGCTTAGCTTTTATGTGATATTTTATTTTGCTCCTGCTGTTCACGCTGTAGTTACATTCAGAACATCTGTAACGCTTCACGCTAGGAGATGAGCAAGTCTTTGATGAGTTGGTTACTTTAGAGCTGCTAGCCGATTTTGTAGCTCCTTCTGCGCATCCTGATGATGATTTAAGTGGTCTCAGCCTAGGCTCTAAAATGTAACAAGGACAAATAAAATTAAAAAAATAAATAAATAAATAAAATTAGTTTATCACAGAAATTTGTATATATTAGACTGAACAGCGTTAAATTATGTATAACACTAATACGCTAAACAGCACTGTAAGTTGGTTGGATTTCGGAAAACAGTCGATCGTATAAGCCAGGCAACCTTTGAAATGTTGCGGGCCAAATCTCAGAGTGAAAATACGTTTGCGGCCTACTTTTAAATGTAGTACATTTTTAAGTAGTGTTCATAATTTTTAACGATAGATATCAGACATGAAATTCTGAAAACTGAAATAATGCAATTTATTAAAATGACAAAATGTAATGAAAAAAAAGGTACAACTTGGTATAATCAATGAGTTTGTGTTTGGGAAATTAATCCATTGATGTTTGGATTAATTCCTCTGATAAAAAGACGAAAAGAATTTTCCAAATTATCGTCAGTCAGCCTTGTACGATGATTTGTTAACTTTCATCAATGAAAAGAACTGGTCGCATTCATAAGTATTGCCAAACGCACAAATCTCTCCTCATTTGGAGTAAGTAGTGTAATATTTTTGTTTAATTGGGTTCTTCAAAATGTCTCGCAGGCCGGTTGTTGCACACATATGGTATAAGTCATCACTAATGATAGTGATACATTTGGTAGGGTAACGACCTAGGTGGCCCCCGGTTTCAACTCACAATAAAATATTTTTATTGAAAAAACCACACCATTAATAAAATAAAAATAATTAAAACAAACAACAAAAATCAAACATACACTTCTTATAATATGATGTACAATTTAACAACTCTGTTAACGAAATTCAGCTAAATTCTTCCACAAACCATTGAAGAGATAAAGGGTTATCTGAGACAAAATCAATATTACTGTAATGAGTAAATTTGTTTATGAGTTTGAAGTTCACTCTGCAATGCCGTAACAATAATTACAAACTTCAAACAGCACAGTAACAATCGAAATAAAATGCACACAAATAAATCTTCAACAAGAAGTGTTGGAAATGACGACATTTAAGGATTAAACAGGCTTAAAATTGAATTTGAACAACGGCCCGGAAACCAATACTTATTTCCTATTAGAATGGCAGAACAACAGCTGTTATTTTAGTAGGATATTGTAATCAGAAATAGATACGGAAACGATTGTAGCGGTTATCTAGTGTTATCGTGTTGCAAGTCAATAAAACGGCCGTCACAAAGGGGCTGCGCAAAGTAAGAAGATTTTGCCCGTGCAGGTATGACAGACTACTCATGTCATCTTAACATATAATCTCTATTTCTAAATAAAAAACCGACGATGTAAAAAAAACTAATTCCAATAATGCCAACATTTCATAGGAAATATGTTAATACAATATTACAATAGACAAATCTACGAACAGTAGCGGAGATATTTCGAATTTTTCGAAATCCTCCCCCTAACCACCACCCCTAAAAGCTATCCCGTTTCAGCTATTGACGAACTTGGTCTGTCTTTTTACATAAAACGATTTAATATCAAGTTTGGTAACGATCAAATAAAAATTGTGACAGCCAGAGCATTAACAGGAAAATGTAAATACATTGTTGCGAAAATTAAATACATGAATAACCCTTCAGAGAAGAAGAACAGTGTTGTGCCGTGACTGTAAGTAGCAGTTTAGTGCCGTGTTTAAGACAGTGCAGTGCCGCAAAGTAAAGGACTGTGCAGTGCCGCGAAGTAAAGGACAGTCTTGTTGTGAATTTCAGTGACCGTGAGTGAATTGTTGGACTGTGTAATCTGAAGAACAGTGACGCTATCAGAGTATACTTTGAGTAGTAATTAAGAATAATTACCAAGTTTATTGTGCATTGTGAAATAAATTGTGCAGTGACAAAAACTGTGAAACTTGCGAGTATTTAATTTTGCAATCCAAAAGAACTCTTATTAAAAACGTTTATTACCGGTTTTGGTAATAAAAACGTAACAATATATATATATATATATATATATATATATATATATATATATATAAGTGCCGTCAAAGTTAATGAAACAAGATAATATTAAAATTTATTATTCCGTCACCCAGGTACTCCGTAAACTAAGCATATTTCCCATTTTCTGGTATAACACACCTGACGTCATGTAACCACATATGCCCCATTTCTGTCAATAATTAGAAAGGGGGGGAGAGGTACTGAAGGTTCAAAACAGGAAAATCTAAAATTACACTGGGCACTGTATTTAAGAAATACAAATAAAAAGATAGTGATTACCTGACGTGAATGGAGCACCTTCTTGACAGAAGAGACCAAGACAAAGTTTCTTCTCGCCTCCATGTCTGCTCGAAGCAGCATCTATCCGGGAAGAAAATAAGAATGCTACTAAATGTTACTGTAGCTTGACAAAATTGAATTAGCACAGGAGTAAAATGTGGTTTATGGAATCAGTTGTCTGGATTGCACCAAGAAGTACATAGGGGAAACAAGACAGTACCTAGAAATAATACCTGCACCCCCTTGAACCCCTTAACAAAGCGAAGGCTTCGGCATCGCTACAAATGGTAAAGCAATCCCTACGGGATCGCCGTAAATCAATTTGCTCTTCGCCCTTTGCGATTTCTAATTTTTAATTATACATGTAAATTCCAGGTTCGTAATTCTTATCGTTACCCTGTAAAGTTTATCCGAAAAAAAAAATTCCCATTAGGTTGGGAAAGAGCTTATTTCGTAAATTGAATCATTCAAGAAAAGAGGAAGATGAACAAATTTGCACTATTTACCAGACGAAAAATGAATTACCTATATTCACGAAAACCTTTATAGTATAAGTAAGAGAAAAATTGATATAAATTGCATAATTAAATTAATAAATTATGCAATCGTTAACATGTACAGTACATTGAAACATCCATTATCATAAATCGTTTCATTTACTTTTGAATATATTGTAATTAGGAAAAGTAGGAAAAGGCAATTTAAATGGAAAAAATAGCAACAAGAAAAACACAATGTCGGTCGAAATAAGGAATTAAAAGTATTTGCAAATAAAATCATTGAAAAAAGAGAGAAGGAAAAGAAGTCTCGTATTAGTTCGATGATGAATGCGCGTTATGGTAGATGCTATATAGTTTATGTTAATTTGTATTCTATTCAGATATATATCCCCAACTGTAACTCGCCTGCGAGTTGTTTGCCTTGATACAATATTGAACATATATAAATGGTTAATGACCGATATCTCAAAAATTGTAGTTGATAGAGACAAACGGTTTGCATATTTTTAATCAGCATGTATGAATTGTCTTAAAACAACGTTATCAATGGAGATATTTGAAGTTTTTAATTTTTGGCCTTTAGTCCCCCCCCCACCTACTTTTGTCATATTAACAATAAGCTGTTATAATATGAAGCACTTTATAGGAAGCCTAAATACTAAATATTGTTCTCATTGAACTTTTGCACTGATATATATATATACTAGCTCAGATACCCGGCTTCGCCCAGGAATTGATTTGAGGCTGAATGGTGATGGTATTTTTTTGAGAGGCTTTACATTGCACAATATTTTGACATTCACCCGTCCCAGTGTTTAGGGTTAATACCCGTTGTTGGCATTTGTTAATAATAAAATTAATTTTTTATGTAAGTCTTCACTGTCCTCCAAATTTCATATTTCCCGTCTCCTGTTCATTATGCATAGATTTCAGCTATTAAGGACAAAATATTAACATTGATTTGAATTAATTTTTCCAGCTGAGGTAACTGATAGTTCAAATAGGAATGATTTGTTGAGCATATCAATATTTCTACGCGAATTACTTGCGCCACATATTGTTCCTGGAGAAATGTATAAAAAAAAAAAAAGTTACTATAAATAACAAAATAAACAACTTTTGTTATGTTCATATATGCCGAAAAACGAATAGGAAACGAAATATCGCTATTTTTAATTTCTCGCTTCCCTTATAACCCCCACTCCTGCCCGTCCCTAGAAATGTTGGCATGGCTTGTTATAATGAAAGCGTTAGTGCTAATACATATACCGAGTTTTATTTAGTTCGGTTGATTCTTTTGTGTCATATAAAATAGTTCACTTCCTCTATAGGTTTTAGCGTATATCTCGTTTATAACTCGGTATAAGACGAAAGTGTATATCACAAAAGTTACTCTAAATAACAAAATAAATAACTGTTGTTATGTTCATATTTGCCGAATAGGAAACGAAATATCGCTATTTTTATTTTCTGGCTTCATTTATAACCCCCACTCCTGTTCGTCTCAGAGAATAGTAATATAGCCTAAAGTCTAAGTTGGGTTAGTAGTAATATACATATCAAGTTTCATAAAATTCGGTTCAGCCGTTCATGCTTGAAAAGGTAACAGACAAACAATTAACAGACACCAAAGAAACAAAATGCAGTTATGGTGTCTATGATATGTGAAACGAAAAGTTATCCTGAAATTTCGCGAAAAAACAGACAGAGGTTACAATTTTATATATATATATATTTATATATCTGATTTAGTATAAACGTTTTTGTTTTAAAAATGTGGACTAAGAGTCCAGGTAAGAACATTTGTCATTTATTAGTTGGTCCAGGTAGCTCTATGTTACGTCGTTGTCTGCAGTCAGTCAGTAAGTAGCTTATAGTGAGTAGTAGTCTATCACAAAGGGAACAAGTTGGTGGGCCAAATCTTGCTGTAAGAAACTCATGCGATTGGCGAGATTGGCCATGTCGTAGTCGAACAGGAACCATTACGTCTTAATCGTAAACCACTTGATGACAAGAAACTAATTCAATTTTAGAAATGTCAGCAAAAATGTTTCAGCTGTTTTCACTTAAGGGAAAACAGCTATTGAGGTTGTACTCATGACGTGAATTTCGAAACATTTCATAAATATCCATTGATCCTACTTAGATAACGAAAATGAGGTACGTTCAAAATAGTATCTATTGCATTTATACAATTTTGTATATATATATTCTGTGCACGTCACACACGATCAATATATAACGCACATTAGACGAAAATTATTGAATTATAAGTGTTTGTTTAATTAATTACCGAATTTGATATATAAGCGTTTCGTTTAAAACAAAAGATGAAGTCGGATAATGGCTGAAATTAGACAGGGTCTGGGGTTTTAGAGAACAAATAACAAAAATTCAATATATTTCCTTTACTATGAGTCGGTTTGTATAATTGAATAGAAGCAATATTATTGAAAATTGCAAATTAAATTATATACTTTTATTCTGTACCTTGAATATTAACCGAGATATTTGCATTTTTCAGTTTTCAGCCTTCAGTAAACCCCCACTTCTACTCGTGTTATATAATAAACCACATTATTCGAAGCTTAAATACCAAATATTGGTTTCGAGAGACCATTATTATACAAGATAGATGCAAATATGTTCTTGTGATACCCCCACCCCACCGTCTTAAAATTTTGGACTACTAAAGCTTGTTTGATTGAGATAAAATTGATTCTGATTCATTATAAATTACAGTACTAGATATAGTACATAGCTTTCAATAAAATGAATATGTTATATTCTGATATGTTCTTTACATTTTTAACGCTTTCCGCCGGGAGGGGAAAGATTTCTTATTATCGTTTGTATTCATTCAGTTAATATTCACTGTGGTGTTGTGTTTGCAATCTGTAGATTTATCTATTATTAAAACTCAAGTGGGAAATATGCTTAGTTTACGCAGCCCCTGCATTACGGACTTGTATACTTCTGATTTGAGTTGGGCGTGGCGCTGATGCACCGGGAGATGCAGGCGGAACATTGACGTCAGTGATTCATTAAAGCCATAATTGAAGCTCCGCCTTCTATTGATTTGCCCCTACAGTTTCCCTATAAGGGATGTATATTTTCCGTGAGCGCAGTACATCATCAATATATATAACGAAGATAAAAGAAAAACAACAAAAATTAATATATTGGAATAAATTTTGATATTTATGTAAAAATAAAGTCCATCAGAAAGGGGCAGCGTAAACTAAGCAGATTTCTCACGTGAAGTTTTACCAGGTTAAAATTAGCCGTGTCCCCCCTGAGAAAATTTTTATTTAGTAACAACTAAATATATGTATATATATAATAACAACCTTATTATCATTTTTAATTGAAATTAATAAAATAAGTAGCTGATGACTCTGAGGTTACAATATACGCATATATAATTTATACAAATATTTCTTGAAGGATTGTAGGCTATTACCAAAATTAATAAATCTAGATTTACCTGTAATAATAATTCAGGACATTAGTTCATTGCAAAAAATTGCCAATTTTTTTTACAAAAAGGAGTAAGAAAAGCATAAAGTGCAAAATACAATCGTAACATTTGCTAATAGAAACATTTAGCAGCCATGTATTGTATTTACAAATGAAAATAAGTATTATTTGGGGTGTTAATTAATAGTCATGAGATAAATGCAAATACGGGACGCAAGTGGGAAAACTGCTTAGTAAACGCAGCCCCTGCGTGAAGGACTTTTCGTCACTTCCTGGGTAGAATCGATTTGGGCATTTGAAGAAATTTCCAAAATTGCGTGATGAGCACAACCTCAATAGCTGATTTTCCGTCAGGGAAATCTGATAAAATGCCGGAATCAGCTCAATGCCATGAAAAATCGTTCGTGATCCACTATCTGAATATGTTTTATATCCCAACGGAAAAGAGTCCGTCACGCAGGGGCTGCGCTAACTAAGCAGATTTCCCACGTGAAGTTTTAAAATTGGAAAACCTGCATACTAGTAACACTTAACACCACTGTGAGTAAATACAAAGGGTATTAAGAAATCTTTCAGTTAATTGTAATTAGCTCCCAACGGGAAACGGCTCCTGAATTGTAAACAAACAGGTCTGCCAACCACTGAGAACTGTATAGACAGACAGGCATATTCTTCACCGGAAAGATAAATGATTACTGATATATATATATATATATATATATATATATATATATATATATATATATATATATATTGTTTCATTTTCAATGAAGCAGACGAGAGAAACCATTCGTTCTCTACCATGCAAAAGGCCCCCGCATGGTGCTGCCATCTATGTGTCAGTCCTGGGAACTACCAAGAGCAGACACCCAGCTGGTAGAATTCAACAATTGCTGTAGAAGAGAAAAAGAGACAGCAGTCAGACTACTCTTCTTGAGAGAGCACACTCGTTCATAAAAGAAATATTTTATTTATTGTTAATAAGCCCCAATACGCGGCTAATTAACTAGTATTCAACTCAAGGCGGGTGGTAAGGGAGAGGATATGGATGGAGAGAGAAATGGAAGAAATAAGGAGAAAAAGAAGAATGAATAACCATCAGAAGGAAAACCATACACAAACAATCCTGGCAAAATAACTCAACATATCTACAAGATCACCATTCAATATTGTAACATTTAATATTATATGTATTATCATGCAACATTTTTCAATAGACTTATTTGTTCTATCACATATAACCACATTCATACAGTCCACCCTCATTAATTCCAGCATTTGCATAACCCCCCAGTGAAAAGGTAATATTCATTACAAAATAAATAACTTCATCACAATATATATATATATATATATATATATATATATACAATTTTGAACTAACCTCATTTTCGTCTTCACCTAGGTAGGATCGATGGACATTTGAAAAATTATTTTGAAAATCGCGCCATGAGTACGACCTCAATAGCTGATTTCCCTTGAAGGAAATCTGCTAAAAATAAATCCAATGAGTAGAAGTGGGTGTTCAAGAAAATCTTAATTGATGACGTCATTGCATGTATCTCACATAATAAAGGACCTTTGAAAACAGTATTTGGTATTTATGCTTGGAATAAGACATTTCATGATATATTCTATGTGGGGTTAGGGAGAAGGCTGAAATATAAAAAATACCTATATGTCGGTTAATATTGAAGAGACGATATGTATATGTCAATTATATTTAGAGGAGATTTAGAAGTTTTGAAATTTCACCCCTCTGCTGGGGGATCGAAAATTCTGATCCGACTTCAGTCATTAATGAACTTGATCTTTATTTTTACATTACAATTTTGAATATCGAGTTTTGTAATGATCAAACAAAAACTGCTACCGCTAACAGAAAAATATATATAAATGTGAGAGTATATATATATATATATATATATATATATATATAATGTCCCAAGTGCCCGTGCCACCCCCCCCCCTTACAATCTCCAATTATTTTAATACAAGCCCGAGACTTGTCATAATTGGGCCCCACAAGAATCCTATTCAATCTCATAACCTCCTCCAGTAATTCGTTCTCTAGCGACCATTATTTTGGAATTTCCAATGGAATGCCATACTTTTTATGACGGATTCTTGTAGAATATCAAATCTAAAATGAGTATTATCGGTGAATTTTTCGATTCGACGCATCCTTCAGCCGTAAAATGAACATATCTTTATTACAGAAACGAGACATTTGGTGTGACATAAAAGTTGTAGCCAACAAAATTATTTTTGAAACATGAAAAGGATTTGGAAAGAATTCGAAAATTTAAAAAAAAAAAAAGTTTACTTCAAAAAACGTTCTTAAAATTAATTTATTTTAAACTAATTACGATGTAATTTGAGGATATCGAAAATCGATCGCGTCATCAGCACAACCTCAATTGGCAATATCTTAAAACATTTCGATTTAAGAACATTAAATCTGAATCACATAGTAAATTTTCAATGAAAACAATATTTGGTATTTAAGCTTCGAATAATTTGGTTCATGATATAACAGCGGTTCGTGAATAATGTAAAAATAAAAATAATATACGGACATCATTTTCTAGGTAGCATCGGTCGCTATTTGTGAAAGTTTTTCGAAAATCGGGTCATGAGTACGACCTAAGAAGTTCATTTCCCTCCCTGCTAAAGTAGTTAAGCCATCTTTTAATAAAGCTTATGTTAAAATTTTACAATCTCAGTATATAAAAAGCACGGTTATGTTTTCTTCAGTGGTTTCATAAAGAACTACACATTAAAAATTTCATTTATTTAGTTGTATTAAATAAACGTCCTAGAAACGAAACACAAAAAAAAAATAGTAGCTCCAGGGAGATTCGATCTCGAGATCTTGTGGTTAGAAAAAAAAAGAATACTACCAACTGAGCCACCGGATATCTTCGTAACATACGCCTTCGCAACCTCTCAAACTTTTAACATGTCTTTTTAGATGAACGGATGAGAAGTGCGTTTTCTCGCTTTAACAGAATTTGTTTTTTCATAAAGAACTACACATTAAAAATTTTTGCACTCCCCTTGTCAGTCGAAAAAACCGTTAGCAAAACGTAGCCCGAAGTTTTTCAACCAATTCCACATATAGGAGACTCCAGGTTTGTATACCATATACGACAAATGAGAGGCATAAGGCTATAATATAAATATTCTGTTCCTTGCTTCGCACGTCGTGCGCTTGGACTTAGCTAAGATATTGTGGTGTTATGAGGGTGCTAGAATGCAATGCTTGTGAATATGTTTATGAGTATGGTGTGATTGTGAATAATGTATAGTATTGAGGTGTGTTTATGGTATTACACTCAACCGCAAAAAAAACCGGACACTTAGATTTAGTCTTATAATTTTGTTAAATACTTAATATATATGTATATTAATCTTTTTAATTAAAATAATTGGTTAATCTATAGGTTATTTAAACAAAATCTGCCAAAAATGAATAATTTTTATTGATTATTTACAAAAAAATACAAAATAAAAAAAATAAAAAGATAAATTAACACATATAAAAAATAAAAAAAATTATTCTTCATTTTTATTACAGTGAATGGTAGACTTCGCTGCCCCAAGCGTTTCGACAATGTAACGTAAGCACCGGCCTTCCATCTAAGTTTGAAAGACCCATTATTCTGGACCGAAATAAAAATAAAACATTAATTAAAGAAAATGCTTGGTTAATAATTAAAGATGTTTAAATGTGCGAAAAACTACTTACAGTTTAGAATAGATCAACTTCACGACAAATAAATCTAATCTGAGTTTTATCTAATTGTTTACTAATCCTGAAGGGATTAGTTCAATGGACTTAGACTCTAAATTCTCTGTAACAACTAGAATACCCACATAAAGAAAATTGCTGAAAATTAGCTTTCAATAAGACAAAAATGAAGTGCCCGGTTTTTTTTTTTTGCGGTTGAGTGTATGTTACAGCATTTGGTGCTGAGTTGGCAATGTCTGTCTTTTTGTTACATGTGTTTTTGTGTTGAGCTACATTTAACATTCTTTTTGTTTTCTTGGGTTCTATTTTTAATATTTGTGTTTTGTTGTATGTAAATTGGTGGTCATTGTTAATGGTGTGTTGGAATAATGCACTGTTTGGCTTATTTATTTTTATGTCAGATTCGTGACCTGTTATCCTGTTGGTGATGTACTGGCTGGTTTCTACTAAGTATATTGTGTCACAGTTTTGCTGGATATTTTGTAGATAACATTGCTCTTTTTATTTGGGGGTATTTTTGATTTGAGATTGGTATATATTTCTTTGTGTAAAGTTTTTTTTTTTTGTTTTTGAAGCTTATTTTTTATGTTTTTATTGACTATTACGTTTGCTAATCTAATATTATCTTAAGATATTTGCTGATCTCGAAATATTGCCATAAACTAAAATTGGTTTTCACCAGCATTGACCAAAACCTCAAGGAACAACAACACCATATACAAATATAAATCAAAACATTTACACAAGTATGTGTGTGTATGCGTGTTGCATGTGTGATAGAGAAAGTGGGGGCATATGATTGCGAATATTTCAGATATTCAATATTAGAAAATTTAATCTGTTCATTTTATTTATGTCCATACTAATATTCATTTAATTGATTTTAGTTTTAATTTTAACCTGTGTGTGTGTCTGTGTCTGTGTGTGTGTGTATGTGTGTGTGCGTGTGTATGTGTGTGTGTGTGTGTGTGTGTAAGATAAACGTATGCAAGCTTCTGAATAGTGAAACTATTTTTCTCATAGCTAACATAAAGCATAATTAAACGAGAGATGAAACTGATTGATCAATGGAGCTTCAATTGCCAAAAAGAAAACCAGATACATTCCATTTTCATAAATAATAAAAAAATAAATTTTAATTTTAATAAAATTTAAAACCTCTAATTCATTAGTAAGTTATTCCTAATTAATAATTTTAGTGACCTGGCTTAACAAAATTAGAATTACCTATTAAGGGTGTTAGCGTCATCTTGGATTCTGCCTACCAGTTACATTGAATTAGAGAAAAAATGAAAGAGGATAAAAACTGCCTTACTTTCCTTGTCTTCTCTGTGGGAGAAATATGAATTAAAAAACTACTTACGTGTAAGATCTTTAGAAGAGCTCATGCTGGTGTTGTTGGCGCCTGGGCAGTGGGAGCACAAGTGGCGGAGAGCGCCCGGGCTGGAGGACAAAGATAGCCTGCTCCCTTGGCAACCCCAGGCTCTCGCAGCTATTGATTTACTGCTATTTTGTATAGCTCACTTTCCCGGGCAATCAGGTATTGACGTTTTAGCAGATTTCGCTTAAGGGAAATCAACTATTGACGATGTACTCATGATGAGATTTTCGAAACATTTACACAAATTTCCATCAAAAGGAGATCTTAAAAATAAAGTCGTTCAAAATATTTTATAAATATCTATATATATATATATATATAAAATTGTAACGTCTGTCTGAACATTGATTTTTTTTCTCGAAATTTTACGATAACGTTTCGTTTCACATGTCATAGAAACCATAACTGCATTTTGTTTCTTTCGTGTATGTTTGTTTGTTTACCTTTTCACTCATAAACGGCTGAACCGAATTTTATGAAACTCGGTATGTATATTACTACGAGCCCAACTTTAGGCTATATTAAAATTCTCCTGTGAGAAGAAGAGGAGCTGGGGGTTACAAGGGAGGACCTGAAATTAAAAATAGTGAATTATTTTCGCTTTTCCTATTAGTTTTATCACCATCCATCAGTTGGTCAAATATGCTCCATAACAAAAGTTGTTTATTGTATTATTTAGAGTAACTTTGGTCATATATACTTTCGTCGTATTCACCGAAGTACATATGCGTTTATACGCCAAAGAAATAATAGCGGTCAATCAATGGTTATTTTGGGCCACGCGGAAAGACCCAACGGAACTAAATAAAAACTCGGTGTGTGTATTAGCATCTAACACCTTCTTGAATTGGTAAAAAAAAAAAAAAATAATAAAAAAAACCCAAAATAACCAACATTTCTAGGGGCGGGCAGGAATGGGGGTTGTAAGTCCCCAAACGTTACGCTTTAGGGCTGGCTATTTCGGGAAAACATTACGCCATGTAGTGAAGTGTAATTGTACACATTGAAGTTTTGCTATAAAAATACCATCATTTGTGAGTCAAGAATGATTTCCCGGTCATCGCCGGGTACCTTAGTTAGATTGTATATACAAAATACGTAAATAATAGATGACATATAATTATAAAAAATACTATCCATTATTATGATTTGAATTATTCACGGTGTGTCAAACAGTGGAGAAGGAATAATTAGGGACTTATTTATTCTACAAATTTAAAATTTGTTTTCTTTAAGTCCCTCAACTGACCCGTACAGGAAAACAATGTGCCCAGTCGGGAAGTGCAGTTGTACACGTAGAAGCATTGCCAAAAACAATATAGAATCTTTCCGCCTCAACTGATTTCCCTAGGGAAGCCGGGTACCTTAGCCAGTACATATATAAGTATATATATACTAGCTCAGATACCCGGCTTCGCTCGGGAATTCATTTGAGGCTGAATGGTGATGGTATATTTTTGGCAAGGCTTTACTTTGCACAATATTTTGACATTTACCCGTTCCAGTGTTTAGGGTTAATACCCGTTGTTGGCATTTGTTAATAATAATTATTTTTTTATGTAAGACTTCACTATCCTGCATATTGTCATATTTCCCGTCTTCCTGTGCATTATGCATAGATTTGAATTATTAAGGAGAAAATATTGACATACATTTGAATTAATTTTTTTTTCAAGTGAGGTACCTGGTAGTTCATATTGAAAAGAAGTGTTGAGCAAATTTCTCTAAATAGCAAAATAAACAACTTTTTTTGTTATGTGCATACAATTTTTTTTGACAGTTTTTTTAATATTTAATGGTTTTATGTAAGAAGAAAGATCCAGATCGTTAATAGCCAGTCTAATCGGACCAGGGGGTGGGGGTTGTTTAGAATTTCCGTCGAAAATTTCTATAGAACCAATCTTATTGTAAATTAAATGTACTATTAATATTATATCCTTATATTGAATATTAATCAAGATATTTGCATTCTTCAGTTTTCAGCCCCCAGTAAACCACTACAACTAATCATGTTACACAAACAAAACTCTGTTGTGTAATAAACCACATTATTCGAAGCTTAAATACCAGATATTGTTTTCAAGAGACCTTTATTACAACAGGTACCTGCAAATATTTTCAGGTACCACTTCACGTCTTATGTTCTTGGTCTATTACAATTCGATTGATTGAAAGAAAAAGTATTCGTATTCATTATAAATTACAGTAATATATATATAGTAAATAGTTTTCAATAAAATTAATATGCTATATTCTGATATTTTTCAATATTTGTTTTTCTTTCCGATAAGTGGTGGTCCGATTGGGCGGTAACGATTAAACCGATCTTAAAAAAAAACTCGGTATGACAATTAGCATTAATTCTTCCATGATTATAAGCTATATTAAATTTTTTAGATTAGAACGGGACTGGCGGTTATAAGGGAGCCCTGAAATAAAAATTCGTGATATTTCATTGTCTATTTGTTTTTCGACAAACGCGCCCAATAACAAAAGTTGTTTACTTTGTTATTTAGATTAACTTTTGTTTTATACATTTCTCTAGGAACAATGTGTGGAGCAAGTAATTTGCGTAGAAATATTGATATGCTCAACAATTTATTCCAATTTGAACTATGAAGTACCTCACCTGGAAAAATTAATTCAAATCTATATTAATATTTTGTCCTTAATAACTGAAATCTATCAACATAATGCACGAGTGACGGGGAATATGACAATTTGGAGGACAGTGAAGACTTACATAAAAAAATAATTTTATTATAAACAAATGCCAACAACGGGTATAAACACTGGGATGGGTAAATGTCAACATATTGTAGAAAGTAAAGCCTTGCAAAAAAAAATGTCATCACCATTCAGCTCTCAAATCAATTCCCGGGCGAAGCCGGGTATCTGAGCTAGTATATATATATATATATATATACACACACACACACACACACACACACACACACACACACACACACACACACACAATTTTGAAAGGATCTCATTTTCAAACGTCGCGTCATAAATACATCCTCAATAACTGATTTCCCTTAAAGGAACAATCGCAGAAATGAGAAGTTTAAAAATCTAGTTTCTATAAGATTTTTCGATCCGAATAATAATAACTGAGATATTAAGAATTTGCGAATCCTCCCCCCCCCAACCTGGTCCGATTTCAGCCAATGATGAAGGCTATCTTTAGTGTTGAATCGGTTGAATATCCAGTATGGTAAAGATTAAATTTACACATTTGAGTGAAGAATATAAAATCTTCATTGATGATGTCTTCATCACACATAACGTATTTGCTTATATTTTTATTAGCAAAGACCCGCTGAAAACAAGATTTTAAGCTTGGAATAATTTGTTTCATGATGTCATGGCTTATTGTTAAAGTGTGATTATCAAATGTGAAAAATGCAATTTAAAAAATACTAATCACTCGCTTAATATTCACGATATGAATATAGATATGCTCAAAAATTATGGAAGATAAAAGATTCACCATATAATAGTTAGTGGTCTGACTCATAATAACAGAGTTATTTGGAAATTTCGTCCCCCGAGACATTTTGAAAAACCAAACTAAAAAAAAGTTTGTGCTACTTACTCCAAATAAGGAAGATGAGGAGAGATTTGTAAGTTCGGCAGTACTTATAAATGCGAAGTTCTTTTCAATGATGAAAGTTAATAAATCAAAACATCGTTCAAGGCTGACTGACGATCATTTGGAAAATTCTTTAAGTCTTTGTTTCAGTGGAATTAATCCCAACATCGATGGAGTTTCTCAAAGTGTCTCATTGATTTAGGGTTCACTATTTAACTTTCGTGGTTTGTAATAATTCCAAATTTTACGATTTATTTATAATGTTTCATTTAGTTATTTTAATAAATTGTATTATAATTACATTGTCGTTATAATTTTATGTCCGATATCTATCGTTAAAAATTATGAACACTACTTTCAAAAGCGACCCGCGAACGTATTTGCAGACTAAGTTTGGCCCGTAACAAGTCAAAGGTTGCTCCTGGTGTACACCAAGGCGCTGATTCACCAATCCTCACCATTCCTCATATATAAACCCCGTCCCCTCCTACTCCTCGGTCAGTAGTATACCCGCTATTGTTCATGTATCATATACATTTGTGTGTATAATACCAATAAAGTTTTTTTTTTTTTTTTTAAGCTCTCCATAAGCTGTCCATGTCTGTATTTGGCGACCGAATTGTGGGACGGACACATCTGTGAGTCAAGTGAAAAGCCTCAAGTGCTTACTGCACATCGTGAAGACGAGCTGATCCAAGAAGACCAGACGAATTGCAACAGGATCTGGAACCCTTATCATTCAGGCTAAAGACACCGAGCTTTAAAAAAGACCTTGAAGGTAACGAAGAAGCATCCATTCAAGGCAAACAACTTTTTTTGTCCACTTCCTTTAGAAACTGATTTGTTCAAATTTTATTTTTATTCTTTTAATTTATAAGTATTTAACTCTGTTAATGACTAAGATATATGCTAGACCACAACAAAATAGCTTAACTGACTTAGACATTAAATATTTTTCCCGTTATGACGGCAATCCAGAGGATTTAATTTATTTCTGTAAAATTGTTATGAAAATATATAAAGAAGTGTTCCATAAAGACAATCGGTTTAAAGACCAGAACCACGGCTTACTAAATGCTGTTCAACCAAGGTTAGATGGACCCGCCTTATTCTTAAAGACTTTAAAACAGTTACAGATTTATTAGCTTATTTAGAACATGCCTATAAGGACACGAGAACTTGAACAACTCACATCTAAAATCTTTCAGAGAACACCCTTTGGTCATGAACATCCACTAGAATATATAGAAAAAGCTAGAACGGATTAGGGCCTTTTAGCAATTTCACATAAGGGAAATCTGTGATTAAGGTTGTACTCATAAACGGTAATTCGAAAAATTCCCTCACATGTCCATCGATCCTACCCAAAAGATGACGAAAATGAGGTCCGTTCAAAATTATATATATATATATATATATATATATATATATATATATATATATATATATATATATACTCTGAAAGGGATCTGTCTTATAGATACTCAAGATAGAAAAATATTTTACAACTACATGTTGCTTTCCAGCTCCAGCGAGACTACAGGACGACCCCACATCATAAACAATTTTCATTTCAATGACGAACTAACTTTTGAGAAACATCAAATTTTGAAACTCCGTAACTTGTCTTTAAAAGATGAGTTCAAATCACTACCTACCACTATCCATTAACGCACACGCCCAGTATATGGACAGCTTTATTATATGTACTATTATAAACTTTTATTATATGTATATATTTGAGTTTTTAATTGTAATTATCATTAATTTTAAGAAAATATTACAATTTAAACATAATATTGTATCTAGTGATAATACGTCTAATTGTAGCAATTCTCAAATCACTCCAAGGAATCTCATTCCTTAATAGTTTTTAAAAAATTTTATTATAAGCCTTGAATAATTTTACAACTTATTAATTCATTTGATGGATTCATTACGTTAACTTTATGCTAAAATGGCTAATCGGGACGGGTTATCTACAGGTTACCACCCTTTTCAACCAGTTGACCTAAAATTTTGGGTTTTCGAGAGGCCATCACAAATAAATTTCTACTGCCCAGGCTAAATCAAACCCCCACTCCGAGGTCTACTCACGATAGATTGGAATCTCTCTCTCTTTCCCTCTCTCTCTCTCTCGCTCTCACTCTCTCCCCCATCCTCTCTCACTCTCTCCCCTCTCTCTCCTCTCCACTCCTCTCTCTCTCCTCTCTCAGCTCTCTTCCTCTCTCTCTACTCTCCTCTTCCTCTCTCTCCTCCTCTCTCTCTCTCTCTCCTCTCTCTCTCTCTCTCTTCTCTCTCTCTCTCCTCTCTCCCCCCTCACTCTCTCTCTCTCTCCTCTCTCTCTCTCTCTCTCCCCTCTCCCTCTCCCTCTCTCCCTCTCATCCATCCCCCTCCCTCCTTCCCTCTATTCTTCTCTCTCCTCTGTCTCACTCTCCACTCCACTCTTTCTACTCTTCTCTCTCTCTCTCCTCAGTTCCCACTTCACTCTTCCCGTCCTCTCCTCTAACTTCTCTTCAACTTTCTCTCCCTCTTTCTCCCTTCCACTACACAATCCCTCATCTCTCTATCTACTCACTACTAACATCTCCTACATACAACCCTCTCCACTCTCTCTCCTCTCTTCCTCTCAACAACTCCTTCCCTACTCAACTACTCACCCACACACTCTACTCACTCACTCACCTCACTCACTCCCTCAAACTCTACAATCCACTCTTAATCTCATTCTCTAACTCCCTCCACGTAACTCCACCACCAACTCTCCACTACGCACTCCACACTCACTCCTCTTTCTCCCTCATCTCTTACTACCCTCACTACTCCACCCTCTCTCTCTACTCTCCTCAATCCTACCCTCACCTCACCACTCTCTCCCTCCACTCTTCACTCTCAATTCTTCTCCACTAATCTCTACCCTCTCAAACCATCATTCACACTACTTCCCCCCCCCCCCCTCGCTTCCTCCCACGTTTCTCTCCCCTCTTCCATCTCCCTCTCGACATCTCTACCTTTTCTCATCCCCCACTCACTCCACTTCTCACTTTAAGCTTCTTTCTATATCTCTACTCCTACTCTTCTCAACTCACTCTCACCTCCCTCTCTCTCTCGCCTTTCACTCTCCCTCACTCTCTCCCCCTTTTTCTTCTCCTCCGACACCCTCTTCTCTCTTCTCCCTCCTCTCAAGCCATCTACAAATCAACTCTTCTCTTCCTTCTCTCTCTCTACTCTCCTTCAACCTTCTGCTACTTTTCTTCTCCCCCCAAATTCCCTTCACTTCCAATCCTCATACTCCCTCTCCCCCCCCCCCCTACCTCTCCCCTCCCCTCCCTCCCCCCCTCTCCCTCCCCCTCCCCCTCCCCTCCCCCTCTCCCCTCTCTCCCTCTCCCCCTCCCCTCCCTCCTCCCCTCCCCCTCCTCTCTCCATCTCCCTCTCCCCCCCTCCATCTCCCGCTCCCCCTCCCTCCTCCCCTCTCACCTCTCTCCCTCTCTCCTCTCTCCCTCCTCCCGCGCTCCCTTCACCCCACTTCCGCCCCCTCCTACCCCCCGCTCACCTCTCTCCCTCTCCCCGCTCCCTCTCCCTCTCCCTCCTCCCGCGCCCTCCATCCCTCTCCCACCTCCATCTCCCCCTCTCCCGCCCCCTCCCCCTCCCCCCTCCCCCTCTCCCCCTCCCCTCCCCTCCATCCCCCTCCTCCCTCTCCATCTCCCTCTCCTCCTCCATCTCCCTCTCCTCCCCCCTCGCCCCTCTCCCTACTCTCCCTCTCGCCCTCCTCCCCTCTCTCCCTACTCTCCCGCTCTCCCTCTCTCCCCCTCTCTCCCCCCTTCTCCCCCTCTCCCCCTCTCATCCCGCTCTCCCTCTCTCCCTCTCCCCCTCTCTCTCTCCTCCATCTCTCTCTCATCCTCTCCCTTTCTCCCATCTCTCACCCTCCTCTCTCCCTCTTCTCTCTCTCTCCCTCTCTCTCTCTCCATCCTCGCTCTCTCTCTCTCTCTCTCTCTCTTCTCTCTCTCTCTCTCTCCTCTCTTCTCCTCTCTCTTCCCTCCTCTCTCTCTTCTCTCCTCTCTCTCTCATCGCTCTCTGCATCTCCTTCCTTCTCTCTCCTCTCCTCTCCCTCTCCCCCTCTCTTCCCTCTCTCCCTCACGCCCCTCTCTCTCTCTCCCCTCCTCTCCCTCTCTCCCTCTCTCTCTCTCTCTCTCTCTCTCTCTCTCTCTCTCTCTCTCTCTCTCACAATGTATATTTATTTGAACATCCTATTTCATTTTTCTCTTATTAGGATCGAAGAGAAATTCTTGTCTTTGCATGGTTGCATTAGCGTAAGGTTATGTTTCTTCTCCTGCCAAAGAACAGTTACCTTTGCCTCCCTCATATTTTCTCTTTAAGAAGTTATAATGAACAGTACCAATGACATGTGTGGTAAGTAGCTCTGTTCTAGTGCTTTTCGATTTCTATAAAGTATGATTACCGATTAAACTTATTTATTTTGCTAGTCGCCAGTGGGCCACTACCGTAGCGCTAATATCTATTATACTCGTACAACAATGATAGGATAATTGTTAATTTATAGAAACTTTTTTATGAAAGATAGATGTCTTTAATGTTCAAAAATTATTCACGTTTTATTTGATTTTAACTATATCTGTAATTAATTAAACTATGATATATTCGTTTTATCTTTGACTTCGATTTTAACATTTTTCATATAGGACTGTTTTGTAAGACTAATGTAAGTATGGAATTTTATTTTGTTAAAACATTTCAAAATGTAAGTATTGGATACATCACTTGGCCTAAGCATGTTTATTTTTTGTTTGTTAGAACCTGATGATAGCATGCTAGTGGCGAAAGGACTTGTGCTTTAGTAAAGAAATTGGTGGGAAGACTTTCTGTATTTAAGACCTTTTTCCAAGACTTATTTCCTGTTTTGTAGGAATTATTTTAAATGGGCCATCCCGTAAGCCTTATTCTATTGAACAACTTTTTATGTTCCCGTTCTCAATTATTTTCTGTCTGAGCGTTATGAGTCTAAAGACAGTTTGAAATAAGTCCTTATAAAGATCATTGTTTTTGAAATAGCATCTTAGGGCTATTTTAGATTTAAATATATATATATATATATATATATAGTTTAAAATAAAATTTGAAAGTGTTATGTAGTGAGGAAACATTTATTCCCTTTGGATTGTTATATTTTCATCCGAGAAAATTGCAACGTTCAAGTTAGCAGTAAGTAGTCAGCACTAAGTTGTTTCACAAACTATATCCATGTATGTTTACATATGTACATGGTAAGGTACCTGGCTTCGCTCGGGAAATCTTTAGAGGCATAGTGATGAGGGTATTTTATGTGGACGATATTTTTACATTTACCCATCTCCGTGTTTAGGTAATATTTGTCAACCAAAGGGAACTTATTGAATTTTTAGCGGTGAAGATTAAAAAGAAACAAAAAATTCCTGATCAACCCGGCAGCAGTGTTGAAGATATCGTGGACAACATTAATCATAATCATGGATTTCATTCATTCATAGTTATTAAGAACCATTACTGTGGTAGCTTTGCAAGACAAATATATTAGTGGATAGCCATTTTTTATTATAAACTAAGTAATATTCACAATTTCTATTCCCAATAGCTGATTTATTTATTTATTGTGGAGCATTCGCTGCGAGGCGATATTGCTCATAAAAAAACTATGAATATAAACAAAATAAGGAAGGAAAACATTAACAGAAAAAATTTGGACAATAAAATTAGAACAGAACAAACTAAGAACTCAACAAAATCACAAAACAACACGAATCAGCAAATAAACTTAAACCAAAACGAATGAAACATTAAATTCAACAAAAAAAAAATCTTATAAAGAAACTATAAAGACAAATAGTATTACGAAACAATCATATACTTTCAAACGTTAAAATTGAAACTAAAATCAAATTAGTCTCTACATAAATAAAATTAACTGATTCAATTTTCTAATATCTTAAACATTCACAATCATATGCTCCCACTTTCTCTATCACACATACAAATACGCACACTCACACACATACACACACACACACACACACACACACACACACACACACACACACATATATATATATATATATATATATATATATATATATATATATATACACATATACGTATATATAGGCAAAACTATTAGATGAAGTTGAAATATTCCTTAAGGGAAATCAGCTAAAAGCAGCCCCAATCAGATCAAATATACCTATTTTATGTATTAAATAACCATTCTTAAAAATATCCTATCTATTTTATCCTGTATATTTTATGCCGACGACGTAACTTAGTATTCATAGAATGTTTCATATTCTGTGTTATGTGTGCCTTTCCGCCAAGGAATCGTGTACCTCTTTTTAACTTCACTATACGACTGAAGTGTATATAACTAATGTTAATGCAAATAACAATCTAAACAACGTTGGTTATGTGTACTTCTGCCGAAAACCCAATACAAAATGAAGTATTGAGATATTTCATTTTAGGCCTTCTTTATAACCTCCTCTCCTCTTCTTTTCTAAAAATGTACATATCGCTTTTAATCAAGGAAGTCCTAATACTAACCCACATACAGAGTTTCGTTGAGTTCCGTTTAGTTGTTTATGCCCCATAAAATTGTTGACACCTGCTATAGTTTTTAGCGTGTTCCTCATTAAATTTAATTAAATAATGTTACTTTAAATATCAAAATAAAGAACTTTTGTTATGTGCCTATTTGCGAAAAACCAATAGGAGACGAAATATTGCTTTTTTTTTAATTTCAAACCTCCCTTATAACCCCCACTCCTGTTCATCTCAAAAAATATTAGTATAGTCTTAGTCGGGTTAATAGTAATATAGTACCAAGTTTCATAAAATTCAGTTCAGCCGTTTATGCGTGAAAAGGTGACAAACAGACACCGAAGCCATAAATCGCAGATATCGTGTCTATGGTATGTGAAACGAAATGTATCGGATTGAGAATATTTCTCTATTGTATAACTTTACGTTGGAAATCTGCTTAGTTTACGCAGCCCCTGCGTGACTGACTTTTTTTTAACGTTTGTCATCTACAACGTAAACCTAAGTGGAGTGATTTTATTTTTCTACACATCCCATTCATTTGTGCATTTTGTCAGAACTTCTAACACTTTCTTTAGAATAATATGTATACATACATGTAAATAAGGATTTGAAAATTAAACTTATTAGTATATATACATACCAAGTTTCATAAAATTCGGTTCAGCCGTTTATGCGTGAAAAGGTAACAAACAGACATGAAAGAAACAAATTGGAGATATCGTATCTATGACATGTGAAACGGAAATGTATCGTGAAATTTTCAGAAAATGCAGAGAGAGAGAGAGAGAGAGAGGTTACAATTTTATATATATATATAAATATATATATATATATATATATATATGAGTCAGATCGTAAAGTAGTGTTGCGTGAAAGATTGGCAGAGAGAGAGAGCCGCGTGTTTGATCTAATTAGGACCATTCTAAGTAGGGCCGCCGGCAGGATCAAATTAAGGCCTTCCAGGAAGTTCTGGACCTTTCCTTGGCTAGGCCCTTCTACAGGTATATATAAGGGACTCTCACAGTACCCCAGAGTTCAGCTGAGATTAGGGGGAAAAAAAACCAAAAAAAAAAACCCAGAGTTCAGTTGACGCTCGACGGTTTTCGAGGGATGTTCAGCGCTACAGTGCGACTTAGTGCAGTGCGGTAAAGTGCTATGCCGTGAAGAAAAGTGTTTTGCCGTGTCTGTAAGCTACAGTTTAGTGCCGTATTTAAGACAGTGCAGTGCCGTCGTTTTATGTGAATTATTGGACTGTGAAATCTGAAGAACAGTGACACTATCAGTGTAATACTGTGAGTAGTAATAGTTAACCAAGAGTATTGTGCATTGTGAAAATAAATTGTGCAGTGATAAACTGTGAAACTTGTGTGTGTTTAATTTTGCAATCCAAAAGAACTCTTATTAACAACGTTTATTACTGGTTTGGTAATAAAAACGTAACAGTATTATAGAATCACTGGTATTAAACATTTAATGCTCCTTAATTGTTCTAGACATTTGTGAGTAATTCAGATATTAAGTGAGTTGTTTGTATTTCTCATCACACTTTTGGCTTGAATAACTCAGCCATTGGACCTCTAATGTCGAAATTGCACTTTTCTTACTACTGGATAGGTTATAGATACTGTTGTGAGATCAAATCCTGTGGTCTGCTAAAGCTCCAAAGCAAGCCTTTTGAAATCATATTGTTTGAGAGTTATTTAATGATTTATTACTTCAATGTCTTAATTTCATTCTGAACTGTTGTAGACGCTGCTGGCGATCAGGATTCTACCTCTGTTGAGACGGAACCTCTCCCATGCCTACAAAGGAACTTGCCTTCATCATCAGGTAGGTTCCTTAATTTTTTAATATAGCTCTGTAATATTGTAAGCATATTTTTGTCCACTTTTGTATGTAATTGTTGTTTAGTACATTTTCGTAGCAGATTTCCCTTAAGGGATATCAGCTATTGTGGTCGTACTCATGACGAAATTTTCAAAATTTTTCTTCAAATGATGAAAATGAGGTCCGTTGGAAGCTGTATATATATGTCACCGGTCTAGCGATCGCAATTATTGTTTAATCGTTACCAAACACGATATTTACTCGTTTTATGTAAAAAGAAAGATCAAGTTCGTTAATGGCTCAAATCTGACCAGTGGGAGGGGTGGCAATTCGAAATATTTCCGTTACTATAAATCGGAACGAAAAATTGTTTAGAACCAATCTTATTGTAAATGTAGTTCTCAATACATTTTGTAATGTTTCTTTTTTACTCTATTTTGATTATTAACCGAGATATTTGCATTTTTATTAAGTGTGTGCATGGCGAACGAGATGAGATCGGCTGAAGTCGGTTCTATTCCTGAGTTTCCGTAACTGTTCGGCTCTCGTGAAATTGGTTTAGGGACTCGTTACTACTACTGTTATTAGTATGCAGATTTCTCTATTGTAAAATCTCACGTGGTAAGTCTGCTTAGTTTACGCAGCTCCTGCGTGACGGACTTTTATTGGTATTACTCTGTAATATAGTAGCACATTTTTGTATATAATTGTTGTTTCGTACATTTTTTTTCTTTATTTTGAACATTAATCGAGATATTTGCATTTTTAAATTTTCAGCTGTTAACCCTCACTTGTAGTCGTTCCACTTCAACAATAAGCCAATATATCATGCAACGTCTTATTCCGATCTTTAATGTCAAATATAGTTTTCATGGAAATACGTTGTGAGGTAACGCCTTCCAGTTTGCGTTTCTGAGTCGAAAATGTTTTTTGATCTAAAGCAGGGGTCCCCAAACTACGGCCCGAGGGCCACATGCGGCCCGTGGACAGATTTTGTCCGGCCCGCGGAGAGCTAGCATACTTGAAAACTCCTTTTAGAGAACATATTTTTTATAGCAAATTACATTTAATGTACTGAAGTATTCTAATTTTATGTTGAATAATTATTAATATGACATCTACATTGATATGGTCATGGGATAACTACTCATAACATTGTAGCAGGCTTATTGTTATTGTTTTTGTGATAAGTTGGATAAAGAAATACAGAATTGTAATGAGTAAAGACATGTATAATATGCAGAAAATTTAACTTCAGTATATAATAACTAACAAATTTTTGAAATGAATCCATACTATTTACCACCGGCAACGATAATATGGTTTTGGGCCATATAACTTACTGGAGTAATCAGTATGGCCCTAAGGCTGGAAAGTTTGGAGACCCCTGATCTACACCATACTTCTTATTTATCCGTTTCATATAATACTAAAGATCATATACTTTGGGAGGGGGTAGCTTAAGAGGAGTGGAATTTGAATATTCAAAATATCTCCCTTATCAACAGTCGGATCGAATAATGTTATTGAACCAATCTTTTTGAACTATTAATGGCCTACAATTGTTGCTATATATATTTGTTGTTAACTCAGATAGGAATTGAATTATTGTTTATTTCTTCTTTTCAGCCTTCAGTAAACCCCCACTTCTACTCTCGGAGGCTTGCTTGGAAATAGAAAACATTTGTTAGTAACTCGTCTTCCTTAAGGGAAGTCTGCACGCACCCTAAACAAATTCAAATGCCTGTTATTCACGGAATAAAGGATGCAAGTTAGTAAAAGTTCTAAAATTTGATAAGGCGACAATTACAAATATCAAGATAAATTTGAAAATCAGTGTCAACCTCCAAAGGTTTCGTTTGATATATAGAAAAGTTTCACTTTTATTATAAATGTATTGCTTAACAATTCGTTTTTTATAACAATAAGTGGCTTGATTATTTGAAATATTGTTCCGGATAATAATGGTTTCTTAACTTTCAAAACATTTGAATTATTCGAATCTCGAATTTTTCTTTCACAGGTACACGGAGTTAGTTTCATTTTAGATAATTTAAAATATAACATTTGAAGAAAATATTCGAATTCCACGTCATGAGTACAACCTCAATAGCTGGTGACCCTTGATAAAAATTTATTCGTTCCTCATTGTGGCTTCTAATTGTTGTAATTGTAACAGAAAAAAGACTATGTATACGGTTTTCTAAAACACTTGCTAATCTATTCATTAGATGAATCCTTGTTATAATTACAATTTTCGTTTAATTTCTACGCAATATATGTTTTTAGTTAAATTGTAATAACTATTATTATGTCCTTATAGTTTAGTTACTTCTGGTTTGTTTTATTATTTTAGGAATTAGAGAGGGAAGTTGGCAAGTGAAGGAAGAACCTGACTTTGTTATTCCAGTGGAGTTGGAAGGGCTTGATGGTATGCACATTTTTACATTTATTTTCAGTATTGTTTTATTAACAGCTTTCTATTATTAATTAAAATACTATGGGGTGGGGTTGGATGATAATGTACCTATTGCAAAAGCGTTTATTTTATTGGGTTTTATCTGAAGCTGCTGCCTTTAGGAACCGTGTTGTCTGTGTTAAAATAGAAAATCCATGTCAGAGTTGTGAGAGAATTTCGGCCTTTTTTTTTTCAATTTATTTCATCGGAAATAAACCAGGTTTAAATGAGAAAGTGTTGGTAAAGGGAAAGGTGTAAAATGAGGGAATGCATCGAAATGTGCTTCAAAATTCATTAGAGTTTGAGAATTGGTGATTTTGGATAGCCATTATATTTAAGAAATTTAAAACAGTATATTATTGGTGTGAAATTTGAAAATAGGAGTATGAATACTCCGTGAATGAGGTTTCTGGCTATGTTAATTTAAAATTAATTGTTAATAATGGAGTGAAAAGATTCTTCAGGAGTCACAATTCGGCCACACCATTAACATAATTGGCGATTTTAGGGGGGGGGGGGGTGGCACCCTGTATAAATTATATTTACTTATACCGATATTTTCTATGTTATTGTACTTATTTACATTGTTGTATGCTTATGAATAGGTAATGAATTTTATGAAAGCCCATTTCGTCTGCTGCTCCGTTGATTAAGTTTGGTGAACTAAGTGATTCTGACCATTAAACCGACATGGCATTTGTAACAATTTAATTTGTACTTGTATTTCCTAGAATACAGTTTACATAAATATAATTGTGTATATAAGTAGTAGGACAACTTGATGACCTCACAAAAATTACATATTAGCTAACTGGTCCCTTAGAAGATGCCATTTATTGAAGTTTTTCTCATGGCGATATTTATGTGTGAATATTAAGCGAAGGTGTGCTCTATTTAAATTTTAGCATTTAGGATCCTCCATTTTATAAGCTAATATATCATGAAACGTCCTCTGCCAAGGTTTAATACTGTTTTCAACTGATCTTTACTAGATGAGAAACATGAAAATACGTTGCGGTAACGTCAATATGTTCTTGGTTTGAGAATTTCTTTTATCTATACTTTACATTTAAGCGTTTCATTCAACACTAAAAATCATCAAGGGCTGAACCAGGAATAGGGTAGGGGGTTCAGAATAAAATATTTTGCAAATTCAAAATACTTAGTTACTATGAGTTGCATCGGAAAATGTAACAGACCCAATCTTGTTAAACTACTGTTCATTTTTTTCTTAAATAAAATGTTTAGCGAGTTATTCATGTCTTGTTTTTAATGTTAAAAAATGTTTATTTGTTCTACGCCATACTCGATATTTAATAGTTAATGGATGAAATGGGACACGGAATAGAGGGGTGGAGGGTGTTTAAAAATTCAAAATATCTCCCTTTTTATGAGTTGGTTCCAAAATATTACAGAACCAAAGTTCTTAATCTATTGGTGCTCTATAATTGATGTCCTATAAATTTTATAAACCCATACTTCTATTCATCGGAGTTTTATTTAGAAATGAGATCACAAGTGTGTTATTCAAGCAGGTTGGATATCTGCTTCGGTTATGCAGCCCATGCGAGGCGGACTTTATTTGCTTATTATTTTATTTTATTTTCTGGCCTTTTGTCTTCATATATAAAGTGGTCCATCATTCTAATCAGAATGTTTATTTAAAAACTGTTTTACTATTAATAATTTTCTTCAAATTTTATGGCACGGGTCTCCAATAAAAAACATTTATTTTGGTACAAACGTTTTTACAACTGCCCTAAATGTTTCGTGGCGTATTTGCCACCTCTTCAGGGGCTATTCCTTTTAATATATATACATATATAAATTATTAATAACTTTAAATTAACACATCCCTTAATAATTCTTTTGCTATATATTGTATTAGTAGGTGCCTACATCTATAATATATTTATCCTCTGCGATGACAGTCGCAACATAATGTAAAAGCTAAACGAGCACTTCAGAAATATAAGTAGCAATTTATAATTAGATTTAATAAATATGTCATAGATGTAGGCACCTACTAATAGAATATATAGCAAACGAATTATTAAGGGATGTGTTAAATTAATGTTATTAATAATTTAAAAAAAAAAATTTTATAGGGATATCCCCTAAGGAAGTGGCAAAAAAGCAATGAAACATGTATGGCAATTACAATAAAGTTTGCACCGAAATAAATGTTTTTTATTGGAGACCCTATCCATAAAATTTGAAGAACATATAAATAATATTTGGTTCAGCATAAGAAAATTAATAATTTTGATTATTCCTTCTAGGTTCTCATTTGATGGATGTGCCACCTGCAAATATTTGTGGAGCTTCGGAATCTGATAGCAGCAGCAGTGCTAACAGAACAGTTTCATTGAGCGATCGTACGTCTGTTACAAGAGGGACAGAAAAGCGTTACTATTGTGCGGAGTGCAGTTATAGCACAAATATATCGTGCAACTTAAAGAAACATGTTATAGCCAAACATACAAATGACAAACCTCACGTTTGCCCTTATTGTGATTATAGCGCTGTTCAGTCAGGCTGTCTAAAGCTCCATATAATAGCCAAGCATACGAATGACAAACCACACTCTTGCCCATACTGTGATTTTAACACCGCTCTGGCCAGTAGCCTAAAACGTCACATAATGACTAAACACACTAACGACAAACCTCTCGCCTGCTCTTCATGCGACTTCAGTACTACTCATCATGGCACTTTAAAACGCCACATAATGGCTAAACATACTAATGACAAACCATTCACTTGCCCTTATTGTGAATATAGTGCCGTACGTCCTGGCAATATAAAGAGCCATATAATGGCAAAACATACAAACGAGAAGCCTAACTTTTGCCCTTACTGCGACTATAGTTCTGTTCAGTCCTCTAGCTTAATGCAACACATTACGTCAAAGCATACAAATGACAAACCTCACACATGCCCTCACTGTGATTATACGGCTGTTCGGTCTAGCCATTTGACTCATCACATAATGGCCAAACATACAAATGAAAAACCTCTTACTTGCCCACAGTGTGATTTCAGTACGGCTTGGTCCAGTCACTTAAACCGACACATAACAGCTAAGCACACGAGTGATAAACGTCTCAGTTGTCCCCATTGTAATTTTATTACGGTTCAGTCTAGTAATCTGCAGCGCCATATAATGACAAAACACACAAATGTTAAACCTCACTGTTGCCCTCACTGTGATTTTAGTACTGTTCAATCGTGTCATCTGAAGCGTCACATAAAGGCAAGACATGGCATCAAAAAACCTTCTATCTGTGCTAGTTGAATTAGTTATTTTATAGGCAGATTTCCTGGATATGCCTGACATTAATTAATTGGCATCGATAAGCTACGGGATCAATCGTGCCTGTTTAACAAAGTATTCCATTATTATTGTCTAAATACTAAGACATTGTATGTGGGCAACCACCGGCCAGCGAGACATTTTGAAAAAGTCCGTCACGCAGGGGCTGCGTTAACTAAGCAGATTTCCCTCGTGAAGTTTAATAATAGATAAATATACATACTGCTAACACAAGACCGTGAATAAATACAAACGGAAATAAGAAATGTTTCATCCAATTTCAATAGCCTGCCGACAGGAAGCGTTAGGTTAGAAATGTAAACAAACGGGTCCCGCCTCACACCGGAAAGAAAACAATTACTGAAATATATCAGAATATAACACATTAATTTTATTGAGAACTATTTACTATATCTAGTACTGTAATTAATAATGAGTCAGAATAATTGTTATCTCAATCAATAAAATTTTAGTAGTCCAAAACTTTAAGATGGGGGGGGGGGAGTCAACAGGACATATTTGCATGTATCTCGTATAATAAAGGACTCTTGAATACAATTTTTGGTATTTAAACTTCCAATAATGTGATTTATTATGTATCAGAGTATTGTTTACGTAACATGAGTAGAAGTGGCGGTTTGGTGAAAACTGAAAAATGCAAATATCTCGGTTAATATTCAAGATAGAGAATAAATGTATATAACAATATTTATAGTAAATTTAATTTTTAATAAGATTGATTCTGTATAATTTTTCGATGCGACGTATAGTAACGGAGATATTTCGAAAATCCTCCCCTCTAAACCCCCCCTCCCACTAGTCCGATTTCAGCCGTTAACGAACTTGATCTTTCTTTTTACATAAAACACTTAAATATGAAGTTTGGTAAGGATTAATCAAAAATTGCGACCGCTAGAGCGGTAACAGACAAATATATATATATAGTTTTGAACGGACCTCATTTTCGTCATCTACTAGGTAGGATCGATGGACATTTGAAGAAAAATGTCGAAAATTCCGTCATGAGTACAACCTCAATAGCTGATTTCCCTTAAGGGAAATCTGCTAAAACCGAATCAGACAAAAACATTACACTACTTACTCAAGATGAGGAGAGATTTGTGCGTTTGGCAGTACTTATAAATGAGGAACGGTTCTTTTCAATGATGAAAGTTAGTAAATCAAAACACCGTACACGGCTGACTGATGATGATTTGGAAAATTCTTTTCGACTTTGTAAAAGTGGAATTAATCCAAACATCGATGGATTAGTTTTCCAAGCTCAAGTGTCTCATTGATTTCGGTGTCGCTATTTCACTTTCGTTGTTTGTAATAATTCCAAATTTTAAGATTTAATTATAATGTTGAACCTATTTTTTTATTTAATTTTGTTACTTTAATAAATTGTATTATAATTACATTGTCGTATAATTTCATGTCTGATATCTATCGTTAAAAATTATGAACACTGCTTTAAAATCCACTCCTTTTAAAAGCGGCCCGCGAACATATTTGCACACTAAAGTTTGGCCTCCCAATATGTCAAAGGTTGCCCACACCTGTACTAAGACAAATATATTTTATTTTTATTTACTCAGTTTAGAAGATTCTAAGCCAACTATTGAGGCTGTACTCATAGCTTAGATTCTTCAAACGTTTTATTTGTCCTACGTACAAAGGACTAAAATTAGTTAAATATTTATATGTTAACTATCTGGATTGTTATGTAATCTTAACGAAACATGATATTTAAAAATTTCCAGTATAACTAAAGATCAGGGCGTTAACGGATCGAAATCCAATCTTTAAATATCGATAGTAATAAAGCAGCGAGGTAATATGTAATCGTATTTATCTCTTTTATTACGTATGCGATCAAAATATCTTACTTTTTTAGAAATTAATGGCCTACATTTATTGTTCTATACATTTTGGGGGTAGTAACGTTCTATACAAACTGGGGTAGTAACAGAGTTATTTGCATTTTCAGTTGCACCACTCCTCATGCGATTTTAATTTTTTACTATTATAATTCCGTAAATCTCATACCAAATTAAATAAAAGTCTAAGGCCGGGGGGGGGGGGGGTCTTACTAAGGGAAAAATAAAGATTGGGACGTTGTATCATCTCTACTGGTGTGTACTTTACTTAGCCCCTGTGTGACCAAACTTTTTAATGTTACTCATCTTGCAAATCATTATTCATTCATAATGTTTTTTTTTTTAATATTTTTTTTCACTTCTTTATGGACAAGCATTACTCTGAAGAGTTATACCCCCGAACCTGGTACACTTCTCTTAAAACATTCTTGTTTTTGTTTCGAATTTCATGCATATTTTTATCATTATTTAAGTCTAGGTTATTTATTATCGTCCACTGTAAGCAACAACGGGCTGTTTATTTACAGGTTACCTCCATTTTTTAACCAGGGTGGCAATTGATATTTTAATTAGTAAGGTTTTCACTAAAAACAGAATACAATGTACACGAGGTTCCAACCCCGACTCTTATGTTAATGTATTAAGGCCACAGCCTTAACCTCAATCAGTATTATATTTTATTTTGATTTAAATTTTACCATCAGTATTGTTTGGCATATTTATTTAAAGAAAGGAGAAAGCCTGTTTTACTAGATTTTAGAATCTAATTATCATGTTCTTTTAGTTTCCTCGGTGCATTAACTATAAACGAAATGTGGATATAACCTTAGTGTGATACTAATTGAGTTTCCACTGAGAAATATTCTTTAATATTTTTTTTTTTAGCAGGAGTAAAGGAATTTTAGATTTGTTGACTTTCCTCAACCACAAATACCATTTCATATAGGTCATTTTTTATTTTATTTTGCAGCACTTTCTGGCTATCTGCTGTAATGACAGTTAAAACACTTCTTTCTTTCTCATTTTTGTATTAATTATCTTGTTAATATGCTTGTTACTTTCTATTTTTAAATTACCCTTGTGCTTTCCTTTCATGCAACTATGAGACCTAATGGTCCAAGTTTCTAAAATCACTATGATGACCAAGGATGTTAATATTGGGTTCGCATTCTCTTGGAGCAACTCAAAAAAGGGTAGAGTTGATTCGGGGAGGGGGGGCAAATACAAGACTCCCAACCTTTTTGCGTAAGTTTGAATTTTTCAGGTTATAGCGTTGGTTGGGTTTGCAAAACTATAGTATTAAGCAGTAATATTTAATATTTCGCTACTCGAGTCGATTAAGATAATAACACGAACTGACTAAAGTATAAATTTTGCTTATTCTTCACTGGGAGCTAGAGGAATATCATTTTCTCAGAATAAAATAAAACGTCTTAGACCCATAAAACATTTCGTTTTATACTCTTGTTTAAATGCATTAATAGGTTTATATTTTTTGAGAGGCGTTGTTCGTTTCTATGCAGAACTGCATAAAAACAATGATGATGCATTGCATTAATGTTTAATTAGTTCTAGTTTATATCCTTGATGAGGTATTGAGTTCAACAAATTTTACTGTAGAATAAACCGTAGAAAACTAGAACAGTAATAAAGACTTAAGACTATGTAATGGCTATCTTATATTTTCTCTTTGATCTTGTAAAGAATATGTAAGAAAAAATGTTAATTTATCATTTTAAATTATAATACTACTTATAAAGTTCAGTCTGTGCTCCATGAACACTTGTCCATTAAAATTGTAAAATTAATATTAAATTAAAATTATAATAACCTTTTGAAGTAACAAAATGTAAGTTATGAAAGGAAAGTAGGGGGAAAATTAAGTAAAATTGGTAAAATCATATAGCTGTTAAATGTTTTTTTTTTTTCCTTCTTGGCATAATTTATCTCGATGTGAAAATTTGTTAATTATAAATTTCCATGAAAGTGTTTTTAATGTGCTCTATATTGAAGAAAATGTATAAAATAACTTCTGCCAAGGATGAAATGACAAAGAAATGAATACCTACCTTAAAGGTGTTCTCCGATTATAACTAAAATATAATTTAAAATTCCCTTCCCACCCCCAAGCGTATTGTGATTTATCAAATTTTGAGGAAAATAAAAAAAACTATGCCCTTACAATTGAATATTTATCAATATAAGGATTTTTTTACAATAGATTTCCAAAGGGGCCCCGTAAGGGCTACTGGCGCCTGTATGCAAAAAAGAATTTTGGCGCCCTTTAAGGCATTTAGAATTATCTTTTTTTTATGGTAGGTAGGTGCTTGAAATAAAGCTAAGTTCTGAACTTTAAAAGTCATATTTATTTGTACACTAAAATCTCAAAATGAAATAAACAGAATAAAATCTAATTTTTGGGGGGATTTCCATAAAAAACATTTAACAGGTTAATCTTGAATAGAAAAATAAGGAGCAAATTCAAACTATCCAGCTCACAATATGCTGCCTCTTATATGATTTGACCGCTACGATTCCAAGTAAAAAAAACAAATGTTGCTTACACATCAATATCCAATTTTATGTTTTGACGCGCAGTGCAAAAAAGGAAATCTTATTTACCTGATCTTTCATGAAAATGAGGCATGCGCCCAAAGTATTAACAATAAAGTCAGGGGCTGCGTAAACTAAGCAGATTTCTCACGGGAAGTTACCTGCACGTTGATACGTGCAAATATGTTCTGGTACCCCCCCCCCGTCTTAAATTCTTGTACAACTAAAATTTAATTGATTGAGATAAAAATTTGTTGATTCATTATAAATTACAGTACTACATATAGTAAATACTTTTCAATACAATTAATGTTACATCCTGAAATATTTCAGTACCTAATTAATTTTATTTCCAGTAAGTGGTTGGCAGACCTGTTTGTTTACATTTCAGATGCTTTCCGTCATAAGGTTTCTTATTATTGCTTGTATTTATTCACTTAATATTCACAGTAGTTTTGTGTTACCAGTATGTAGATTTATGTATTGTTAAACTTCATAAGGGAAACCTGCTTAGTTTACACAGCCCCTGCGTGACGGACTTTCCTAGACTCACAGGGGCTTTACCCCAATAGGCTCGTTATGTAACTAAATCAACGGTCACAATACATACAAACAATCATTGATGGACTTTTTTATATTCATGTATACCGTTTTGAATACAATGACACGTGGGATATTGTGATTATGAAGATGAATAAGAATAAAGTCATATTCACATATTTAATATGATTTTTGTCCAATTCACATCCATCAATATTATATTATCCATACTTACCCCTTTTCTTGGTATTCACCTAAAATCAAGCCTTACAATTGTTATATTGTTGTTCACCTGAAGTGAAGTTTTATTTTTTTTAATAAAAATCTAAACTTTTATAGGATTTCAATTTTTTTTTTTTTTTTTTTTTTTTTTGATTGTCGCTGAAAATAATTTTTTTTTTTTTAAATGATTTATACAGCAATTTTGTACACATCAATCACTCTAGTGTTTGCTGTGCAAACTTCGTATTACTCACACGTTGTTCAAGGAGTAGCTTTATTTTAAGGCTTGATTGGATTAGGCTCTTACTAAGAGAAATATGGAGATCTGTTAACTATTTCTTGTTGTCGTTTTCTCACGCTCCCTAATAATCTATAATTATTTTCTTCATCACCACTCAGCAAAGTTTATTAAACCTCATTAATTATTTTATTTATCATAATTAATTTTACCAAAATGAGGACATATAAAATTTTAGGTCATAATCGGATGTTATTTACCAACTGAAGTAGATTAGTACAGTATCTACATAGAGCTAAGAATTATTCGTTTAGGTATGGCTTTCGAAATACATATGAGTATATATATATATATATATATATATATATGTAGTGTCTACACAGAGCTGAGAATTATTATTTTATGTTTGGCTTTGCTAATCACTTCAGTTGAGGCTTACTTCTACTCCCAACCTGTTTCTAAAAACAAAAATCCTTTCAATTCCATTTGAAAAAGATAGGTTTTGTACACATATATGAGAAGTATAATTCTAAAGATATGATTTAAATAAAAGGCAAAAAATAAAGTCAGGGATTGAATTACAGAGGAAAAGATGACAGTAACAACAATGATAAAAATAGTTTAATTCAAAATATTTACAGCATACAAAAAAATAAAAACAATTTCACAAAAGTTTCACAATGATTAAACACACTTTTTTTTTTTTTTTTTTATATTTTACAAAATTTGTGATACAGCGATAGTACGTGAGTCTACAATAAAACAACATGTAGGGAAGAGTTTACAAATATATCTCGTGTTGGACTTATATCTGTTATCTCAGTGCTCACTCAGCATCGTAAGGGGATTGAGTAGTACTTGAATATATATATATATATATATATATATATATATATATATATATATATATATGTCTTGATGTTATGTCATTAATACCACTTCAATTAAGCAAGGAAGCTCGCCACTCGGCTTCCCACTGTGAGGCAGGCCTTGGTCCTTCCTTCATGGCCGGTTGAACCAAATTCCTCACATTTCAAACAGATATTTACTAAATTTTCCATCAAGAAACTTGAACGTTATTACTTCAGTTCAAAGTATTAACACTACAAAACATGTACACAGAATACAAAGGACAATATATACCGTCGCAGGGACTGAAAATAGATATCTTTCATTTTAAAACCGTTTTAATGGAACTATAATTTGTACTTTTGAGTCAAAAATAAAATCAGTTTGTTTCAAAACAATTTTTTAATCAATTTTATTTTTTAAATATTACAATACGTTTTTTTTGATAAATGCTTTCCCAAAAAAACTTTCCACCTTTCACATTTTTTACTAAACAGGTATATCGTGTGTATTAGTTTGTATCAAGATAATAATAAACATAAACAAGAATTCTGGTCAAATTAAGAATAAACAGAAAAACATAATAAGAAAACATGATATAAAATAGCAACTTCTTTATTTTTCGGCTTATAATTAATAATTAAATTTTAATTTTTTCAAGGAACAATTCCTACGTAAAAAGGGACGGATATTTTTTATCAATTCATTTTTTTACAAAAATTATTTCATAACTATTTTACTTTGATTTTAAAAATAAAAAATAAGAAGTAATTATTATTCCCGATTTTTTAAAAAACGATTTATTTTAATTTTGGGCCCTTTACAACAATTGTGAAACCAACTAGAATCGTTGTGCATCTATAAATTGAGAGAGGTCCTTCCAGGCAATGGATCTCTGGAAGAGAGGAAGTATAACATGGTTAAGAATAGGTCATTCTCGAATAACACACAGCTATATCTTGACAAAAAGTACTTCCTATTTGTTCTAACAGCAACACACAACTGACATTAAAACGTTTACTCATGAACAGCTGAAAACATCACACACTATTTAACGGAGTTACTGACAGAGGTCAGCATATAAATATTGAATCTATTTCAAATTATTTAAAATCTCAGAAGCTGTTCGAGTATATAAAAGCACAAAGATAGTACATTCAGATAAGTATAAACACACACTTTGTATAAATAAATAAAGTATGTAACACTTTCTGCGGGGCTTCGATTCAGAATGAGCCAAGGAAATGGCAGGATACAAAATCCTTAACCAATTCTATAGATTTTTCTTTCCATACTCTTTTCTTGGGCCTCGAAAAGTGGTTCTATAGAATGTTTTTGGTATTTTGGCTCTCCTATAGAACCTCCTATAAATCAAAAGGGGAGGAGCACAACATGGCTTTACAGCTAATATTCTATTACAATATTTTGTTTACTATATACAAATAGAATAAAATGGACGGGAGATGCGATTTTCATTCGTTGCAAATATATAAGTATCAAGCAGCACATTTAGAGTTAGAAAAATTGAACGTTGAGTATTTGAAGCTAATCAATAATCTGTGGTCTTTTCAGTAGATTTAATACAACCATCAGACGTCAGCCAATGGTTTGCATTATACAGACATCTAGTACCTTTTCATGTGGTCCACATAGTAGTGTCTTTTGATATTGTGTGGGCCACTAGTTTGGCCCGACATTACGTGGGCCACTAGTGTGTTTTTGCATGATGTGGTTCTCTACACGTTTAGGTCGATGAGTAGCGTAATCACAGTGTCGACAGGTGAACGGCTTCTCACTAGTGTACTTTATCTTCATGTGATACCTTAAATAATCAATTTTTGTAGAACTGTAGTCACAGAGAGTACATTTAAAAGACTTGTCCTCCATATGCTTAGTCATGATGTGAGTTTTTAAATTATCAGAGCGAATAGAACTGTACTTGCAGTACGGACAGCCGATAGGTTTGGCGTCTGAATGTTTTGCCCTTATGTGATATTTGAGAGTAACAGGCCGAACAGAACTGTAATCGCAGTGTGGGCATCTAAAAGATTTGACTTTCGTATGCTTAGCCAAGATGTGGTTCTTCATGTTGGCAGAAGAAACTGTACTGTATTCACAGTCTGGGCAAGTGAGAGGTTTCTTAAGTGTATGCTTATTACTTATGTGACTTTTTAAACTTTTAGGATGAATGGTACTGTAGTGACAGTCCGGACAAGTAAAAGGTTTATTGTGAGTATGATTAGCCTTTATGTGATACTTTAGACTTGCAGGCCGAACAGCAGAGTAAATACAGTGCGGACAAGAGAATGGTTTCACAGTGGAGTGTTTGGACCTCACGTGTGACTTTAAATGATCAGACCGGGCACACTTAAATTCACAGTATTCGCAGCGGAAAGGTTTGTGAAATGAATGCTTATTTATTACGTGATTCGCTAAGATCTCAGAATCAACAGAATTGTAATCACAGAGAGGACAAATATATGGTTTCTCAAGAATATGGTTAGCCATAATATGATTCTGTAGATTCACTAACTGACCAGTACTGAAATCACAGTAAAGACAAGCGAATGGTTTATCACGTGTATTCTTAGTCCCTGTGCCTTTCTTGCGTTGAGAAGACACAACTGGACTGTTCAGACAGTCATTACAAGTGTCTAACTTGGGTTTTGTATGCTGAGTTTGTATATGATGCTTTAACTGACCTCTACAATTTACACCATAACTGCATTCTGAGCAATTGTAAAGCATCTCAGGTGGCACTGTTGATTGTTTCTTTTTTGGCCGGTATTCTTCAGTGCTCCTGCAGCTGACAATAGATTTAACAACACTCACAGATGACCAAATAGACGAGCCCGAATCTAAAGAATAACATTAATGTAAAAATATTCATAATTGTAAAAAAGACAATCAACATTTTACTATTGAGTACTTTATTTATAATTATTATTACTAAAAGGTTTGGTGATTCAAACCTCTAACCAAAAGTAAACATCACCTGGAACTGCAATTATGTAGAAAGGGCAGAAAGGGTGGTTAACCTATATATCATGAGTGCCTTGGAGCCTGTGAGCAAGAACGAGCTGCATCCTGTATTTAAACACAATTAAACTATTGATTAAAAATTTTAAATTGCAAAATACCCCCAAAGGCTTGAATTTTGGGGGCCTATTTTGATTGCGGAAGAGTACACGTTGAGCATGCCAGAAAGTAATTGCTATCCTTGCATCACCAGAACAATTATTATTGTTCTATTGTTGTGTTATTTTTGTAGTTAACGAAATTTGTTTAGTAAGCAAATACAAATTTGGCAAAGCATGCATATATTACTGTTAGCAAAACCACCAGAGAAAATGATTAGCTGAGATGAACTAGAAATACCCAAAATACCAAGAAATATTAATGGTGAGGTAGGTGGAAAGTAGTAAGGAGTGAATGGAAACGAGAATTCACATAGAAAAGGCGATGAACAGTAGTTAGTAGGAGACGAGCCTGCAGGGACACTGGTAGCAGTTCAGTTGTACAATAGACCACTGTGTTATATATGTATACATAAAAAAAAAAATATATAAAATTTCATATATAATATTTACTATATATATTATATTTACACACACCATATATATATATATATATATATATATATATATATATATATATATATGCATACATACATATAAATAACATGCCTGAGACTGATAGATAAAAGTATTAAAGGTGAAATAAAGTAACTCTTGTAGAAAATGGAGTTTTAAAATATAAAATGCTACAGGATCTTGTTAAAATATATCAACGATATATTTTTGACAATTAGGTATACTGTTGTTAGCACCGTTATTGTTCAATTACAATTGCTTTAATTTTAGACTTTATTTGCCAAATAAGATTTACATTTATTTACATCAGGTGTGGGCAACCTTTGACATGTTGCGGGCCAAACTTTAGTCTGCAAATACGTTGTCAGGCCGCTTTTAAAAGTAGTGCATTTTAAAGCAGTGTTCATAATTTTTAACGATAGATATCAGACATGAAATTATAATGCAATTTATTAAAATAACAAAATGAAATGAAAAAAATAGGTAGAACTTGGTATATCAATGAGTTTGCATTTGGGAAAATAATCCATCGATATTTGGATTAATTCCACTGATACAGAGACGAAATTTTTTTTCCAAATTATCGTCAGTTAGCCTTGTACGATGTTTTGATTTATTTACTTTCACCAATGAAAAGAACTTTTCTCATTTGTAAGTACTGCAAAACGCACAAATCTCTCTTCATCTTCCTCATTTGGAGTTAGTAGTGTAATATTTTTGTTTGGTTGGGTTTTTCAAAATGTCTCGCGGATCGGTGGTTACCCACATATGATTTACATATGTTCACGAGTAGTTAATATCAAATTATCGTTAACTCCCTAATTCCGGATTAAAGAAAATTGTGGTAGGAAAAAAGGTATGAACACATAAGACAATTTTTCTGGTATTATAAACTCCATTGTAAGAACAATAAATTATATAAGGCCTCTAGAATGAAAAATTATTTTTTTAAAGGAATGTCAACGTTATTAACGTCCACTCTGATTAAAATGGATCAGGTTATCTACAGGTTACAAGTTCCTATGGCCCAGTTGAGAATCAAACTCTTGACTCTAGGCATATCCAGTGAGATTAAGACCAACACCTTAACTTATCTGTTTAGTGATTTAGGTATCAGTACTAAGAACTTGTGACGAATTACCTGGAGATGGTGGCAAGTATGGCCTGTCGGAGATTGTGTCATCATCACTTACAGATGGATCCAAGCTCACATCCCGATCATCTAGAAGAAAACAATTATAACAATATATGTATGGCTTTTTAATAAGATGAAGAAAAAAAAAGGTTTGTCGCGCAAGGGCTGCGTCTCCAGTTTTCCAACATTCTAGTAATCTCAACTCATGGTCTATTCCCTATTTCTCACGTAATAAGAAGCCTATGTAAAAAGGGATCGAAATACCCAAGTAAGTATGTAGAAGTAGGGGTTTACTGAATACTAAATGCAAGAAAACGCGAACATGTTTGTTAATTATACTTGCAGACGGACCTTGTCAATATTACAATCAATGTCTTCGGGCACTGACCGTGTGTTCATATTTCTGACCGACATTTCGTTTCACATACTTTCAGCATCCTCATAGCTCTCTCTGAGACTGAAGAGTTCCTATTCAGGTGGACAGGGGGGAGGGGGATATTTGCACACACCTTTTTTTTTTTAATAATAAATTGAAAACATTTCATGTGAGTTTACTCAAAATAAGTGCAACTGAAACTTGTTAATAGCAATAGTAACTTGTTAACAGTAAACATTCAATTGAAAGCCTTGATCATAATGAAAAAAATATTTTAAAATAACATAAATACCAACATAAAAGTATTTGCACACTTTCTTTGTTTGTACATAAGTACAAGTTGTTGTGTAGTTGTTTTTTTACTTCCTAGAGTATAATCCAGTTCTTTTTTGTCAGTATTCTAAAATATTTCAATCATGTAAGATCTACATATTTTTAACTGCTTAATAATGAAAAAAAAAGTGAACTGAGTCCTGCTTCTCGCAAAAAAAGTGATTTTATTGCACGAACAACAAAAATTGTATCATGAAATATCATATTTCTTGGGTTGTCATTTTTCTAAAGTAAAAAAAGAGATATGAGTAATGAGGTTCAACTGCAAATTACCGATACAAAGGTCGTCCCGGGATGCCAATTGAAGGAATGGAGAGAAAAATAAAAAGCTCTTAAAAATCCAGCTGTAAGTGAAGGTGTCACAGCTAATATGGTCCAATCAAAATCTGGGGCATATGTCAGCACGGTAAAGGAAGGGCTCTAGAAAAAAAAAAGAAGTCTTCCTTTTGTTATAGAATACATTAACAAGCCCCTCAGTTATTGGTGAAATGTGCTGTTCTCTGATGAAAGTAAGTTTAATTTGTTTGGATCTGACGGACGAAATCCTAGTTGGCATAGTAGGAGAAATGAGGAACTAACAAAGCAAATCATTAAGGTTACTGTGAAACATGGGGGTGGCAATGTAATGGTTTGGGGATGCTTAGCTTATAATGGAGATGGAAATCTCGTACCTATTGAAGGGACTTGTAGAAGGTTATATGAGAATTTTGTGGGGCATCCTCTAAGCAAGTGCAGCTAAATTGGAAATCCAAAATCAGTTTATATTCAGATGGACAATGATCAGACACATACAGCCAATGAACCTAAAGAATACAACCAATAAAACTATAGAATGGTTAATATTTAATGTTCGTCTACAACTGCACACCCCTCCACAGTCACCAGACTTGAATATAATTGAAAATTTATGCGTTAGCCCAAAATGTTTCAAAACACCACATAACTGGAAGGCACCACCTGAGGAATCCTTTAGCACAAGAATGGGAACAAATCAATATACATTTAATTTAAAAACTTGTACATTCAATACCTAGACATTAACAAGCGATTAACTAACTACATACAATATATTAAATTTTAAATAATGAAGAAAATGGGACAATACTTCTTCCCCGGAATTTTTGTAAGATATAAGTTTTAATTTACTAAGCAATAATTATATAAGTAATAATTCCGTTTTAAAAACTTCTTAATTATTGTGTTATACATTTTTTTTTATTACCTAAATTCATAATTTAATAAAAAAAAAAAAATAAAAAAACCTGGTGGGCAAAGAGACAGAAATACTGTCAATTATATAACCTAACTCTATCAATAACCTAATTTATTGTATATGTGCATACAAATTTTGTTATAAACCCAAGTTTCTGTAACAACAAGTTTAATTACTTTAAAGAATTAAAATTATATGGCTAGATTAATTGAATATATAAATAGATTATTTTGTAATAAATCCCACACAGCTTATTGTGTTCTGTCATTTAATTTTTAAGTCTTGAAAACAAAAATTTACCTGAAGTAGATGGAAAATTTTCCCAATATCGAGCAGGTTGCAATTTAGTAAGAACAATGTCCTGACCAGATACTCCAGTAGCATCTGCAAAAAGGAAATCAGAATAAAGAATTTAAAAATGTTATAAATGATTAAAGCTGAAAAAAATAATAATTATAATTTCTGCTATTCCATTACCCAATGAAACTATAAGTCTGTCACGCAGGAGTTGAGTAAACTAAGCAGATTTCCCACATGTAGTTTTACAATAGATAAACACTGGTAACACCACCGTCAATATTAAATGAATAAATAAAAATGATAATGAGAAATGATTCAGTCAATTTACATTTTGATAGCCACCACTATAGGAAGTGCCTGAATTGTAAACAAAGAGGTCATCCAACCGTCAGAGCTGAATGGATAGATAGAAATATTCCCGACGGGAAAGAAAAAAAATAACAGAAATATATCTGAATATAATATATTAATTTTATTGAAAACTATTAATTATATCCATTACTTAATTAATAATGAATCAAAATAATCTCAATCTCTCTAATTTTAGCAATCCAAGAACATCATATCATATAACGCCTACTCCTTGCTATAAAGAAAATCCTTTTCACTTTTTTTTTTCTCTCCTCATAGTAACCCTATGAGAAGATATTTATTTGAATACATATTCCATTATCACTTAATTTTAAGTGCTTTCATTAAGCATTTGTACTGACAGTTTATTATAACAAATTTGGCTTGGGATTATAAAATAAGCATACTTTTTAGAAAAATATTTATTAATATATCTTTGTATGACAAATAATAAATATAAAACACTTAAGATTATACACATAAACAGAGTGTGAAACATTTAGTTTTAACAATAGAATTGTGAGTTAGGTGAACTCCATTCCAATGGACACTAGAAGAACTGGAATTGCAAAGGTTAACACTCCATGTTCACAGTAACGGTGGACAAGTTAAATACTCAAATAATAATAAGTTAATATAGTTATGAAAATCGTTTTGTTTTAGAGTAAACAAAACACAATAGAAATATTTAGGAAGCTAAGAGAACAACAAGTTTCAAATAATTGTTACAGACATCATGATGTCTTACTTATTTTAGTTAATATAAAACTCTATTATAAAGTTAATTTGCAACCAAACCACTGTTCGGACAGATGTAAAATGTATAAAAAGAAAACTACAACAAAAATTAGCATTTTTTGAAGAAAGCAACAAGTCAACATTTTACACCGATTTAGTATAACGTCACTCACTGAAATACAATCGATATAGCATATTTTGACAAATAATATCATAAGTATTTAAAAAAACAAAAAATGTTATATAAAAAAAATATCACTACTTACGTTCAAATTCATCAGTATAACTCATTTTGCAGGCTTAAAGTGGGACAGCAAACTGAGGACGCTTGGGTTGACTAAAGGAAGCTGGGTATAACCTTACTCGAGGACAACAGTTTTACAGCTAACTTGTACTCAATTCTTAGGAACATAGTTTTTCCTAGTAAATGAAAGATTATGGCAGGCCGCAGCTGCTTGAAGTAATTATAAGCAGATTCCCACCTGCAGGTATGACGAGTTATTGAACATTTCTCCCCATATATTTAATGTTATTTAAGAAAAAATCCAATGGTAGACTGAAAGCTATAAATACTATGTTAAGGTTTTTAGATAGTTTCAATGTCCTACCTGTACTTACTTAATTTAATAAAAAAAAATTGCCTGTTGAGGTATGAAAGGTTTTATATGTTATTTAGTTCTAAGAAAGATAGTTTTTAGCAGATTTCAATCAACTATTGAGGTCCTACTCATGACGCAATTTTCGAAAGATTTCTTCAAATGTCCATCGATCCTACCCAGGAGATAACGAAAATGAGGTCCGTTCAAAATTATATATATATATATATATATATATATATATATATATATATAATTGTAACCTCTGTCTGTACATTGATTTTTTTCGCGAAATTTCACGATAACTTTTCGTTTCACATGTCATAGACACCATATCTGCATTTTGTTTCTTTCGTGTATGTTTGTTTGTTTGTTTGTTACCTTTTCACGCATAAACGGCTGAACCGAATTTCATGAAACTTGGTATGTATATTACGACTAACCCAACTTAGACTTTAGGCTATATTAATTTTCTCTGAGACGAACAGGAGTGGGGGTTATAAGGGAAGCCTGAAATTAAAAATAGTGATATTTCGTTTTCTATTGGTTTTTCGGTAAATATGCACATAACAAAAGTTGTTTATTTTGTTATTTAGAGTAACGTTTGTTATATACACTTTTGTCGTATACCGAAGTTTAAATGCGTCATACGCTAAAAATTATAGCGGGAGTCAACAATATTATTTGCCAAAAAAGACTCAACCGAACTAAATAAAACTCGGTATGTGTATTAGCAGTGAGGCCTTCATTATAATAAGCCATACCAACATTTCTATGGACGGGCAGGAGTGGGGGTTATAAGAGAAGCCTGAAATTAAAAATAGCGATATTTCGTTTCCTATTGGTTTTTCCGCAAATATAAACATAACAAAAGTTGTTTATTTTGTTATTTGGAGTAACTTTTGTTATATACACTTTTGTCGTATACCTAAGTATAAATGAGTTATACGTTAAAACTTTAGCGGGCACTAACGGCTGAACCGAACTTAACAAAACTCGGTATGTCAATTAGCATTAATTCTTCCATGATTATAAGTTAAATTAAAATTTTTAGGTTCGAACGGGAGGGGGGTTAAAAGGGAGGCCTGAAATAAAAATTCACCATATTTACATGAATAAGAGACGGGAAATATAAAAATATCGAAGACTGCGAAGCCTTATCGAACAAATAATTCTATTATTAGCAAATCCACGGCAAAGATGGGTATCAATCCTAAACTCTGGGACGGGTAAATGTCAAAATATTGTGCAATGTAAAGCCTGCTAAAAAATACCATCACCATTGAGCCTCAAATGAATTCCCGGGCGAAGCCGGGTATCTGAGCTAGTATATATATATATATATATATATATATATATATATATATATATATATATATTTGTCTGTTAACGCTATAGCGGTCGTAATTTTTGTTTGATCATTACTAAACCTGATATTTAATCGTTTTATTTAAAAAGGACAGATCAATTTCGTTAATGGCTGAAATCGGACCAGAGGGAGGGGGGATTTTCGAAAATTCTAAATATCTCCGTTACTGTACGTCGGATCAACAAATTGTATAGAACCAATCTTCTTGCAAATAAGGTGTACTATAAATATTATATACATTTATTCCCTATCATGAATATTAACTGAGATATTTGCATTTTTCAGTTTTCAGCCTTCTGCGCACGTTTCATAAACAATACTCTGTTATGTAATAGACCACATTATTCGAAGCTTAAATACGATAAATTGTTTTTAAGAGACCTTTATTATACGAGGTAAATGCAAATATGTTATCCTGACGCTCCCCCCACCCCTTCTTATGTTCTTGGACTACTATGATTGATTGAGATACACATTATTTTGATCCATTGTAAATTACAGTACTAGATATAGTAAATAGTTTTCAATCAACTTAATACGTTATATTCTGATATATTAGAGTAATTGTTTTTCTTTCCGGTAACAAGTTGGCAGAACTGTTTGTTTACATTTCAGATGCTTTCTGTCGGGAGGTTTCTTATTATCGTTTACATTTATTCACTTAATATTGTGTTGCGTTACCGTATGTAGATTTATCTATTGTTAAACTTCTGCTTGGGAAAACTGCTTATTTTACGCAGCCCCTGCATGGCGGACTTTTATTGTTATGTTTTCTATTTTACCCTTTATCTAAATTATTTTAATAGGGATAAGTAATTATTGTTTTTGTGTGTCAACAGGGCACTAATGATGATGCACTGCATCGAAAGCTCTCTGTCGTTTTAATAAATTGTTATAGTGAAAGCGTAGCTATATCTTTCATCTACCTATTGAAGAAAATCAGATTAACTAAAAAAAATGCCTGATATAGTGCCGCAGCAATGGCTTGTAATTCAGCACTATAAATGGATGCGCATGGAGGTAATTTATACTTCATGGCAGTGCCTCTGTGAATTATAGCGCAACCGACATTATCTTTGTTTTTGGATCCCTCGGTATATATCACCTCAAAGTCGGCATACTTTTCCATAATGCTGATCATATTGATTGTAACTAAACTAATCTCTATATTCTTTAAACTTATATCTACTCTGGGAGGTATGTGCATCCATGAGGGTTTATCCTGGCTCAAGTCCGCTTCTTCTATAGTAATTTCATGAATTTCTCTTACGAGCCTTCTTTGTCTGATTCCTAGTGGGGCAGCGCGTCGTTGATTCTCATCGTATAGTATCATACGTGTAGGGTGGAAGAGGGTGTTATATGCAGGGTTTGAGGGCTGTATTTTCATCTTAGCGATGTATGAATTGATTACTTCTTGCCTTCTAAAAACTAATGGTGGGAATGAAGCTTTACTTTAAAGGTTTACTATTGGACTGGTCCTGAAAGCTCCAGTCGCCAGTCTTATTCCTGAATGAAGGATAGTGTCGAGGAGTAAGAGGTGACTGGTTTTAGCTGATAAATACACCTGACAACCATAGTCCAACTTGGATTGGACTAGGCTCGTGTATACCATGGCCATCGCTTTGCGGTCTGCATCCCAGGAAGCCTTTGCTAGGACTTTCATTAAGTTGAGTCTTTTAAGGCACTTTGCTCGAATATACTTAATGTGGGAAACCCATGTGAGTTTTGTATCGAGGACTAAGCCTAAGAACTTGACTTCTTCTTCAAAAACTAATGCTTGCCCATTTAAGTTGAGCTGTGGCTTTTCACTTGGTGTCCTTTTACGTGAAAACTGGATTTGGCCTTTTCTGCAGAAAAACGGAGATTATTGTCTTTCGACCAAGCCTGAAGGTTGTTAAGCAATGTTCGTCTCATCCAGTCGTGACATGTATATCGTAAAAAACAGTCAGGTCATCCACATATAGTAATTGACCAGTCTAGAAATTACCTCCACTAAATAATTTATTTCGATTGCAAAAAGCGTGCAGCTCAGCACACTTCCCTGGGGAATGCCATTGAGTACTCTCTGCAACTAGATAGGGAATCTCCTACAAGTACCCTGATATATCTTGTGGCCAAAAAGCTTTTACAGAAATTAGCCAATGTACCTATGAATCCCCATTTGTACAGGGTTTTTAAAATACTGTTTCGACTGATAGTATCATAAGCTTTTCCGAAGTCGAAGAAAATGCTTATGGCTTCTTTATTTTCAACAAAGGAATTTAATATCTCTTTTTCCATATTCACTAGTTGGTCTATTGTGGATCTCCCCTTTCTGAAGCCGCATTGACTTAGAGATAGGAGGTTGAATTTTTTGATCACCCACGTAAGACGGTATTCACCATTTTTTCCAACAGTTTCGATTTCTATATTCAAAACTCTTAAATTTATTGAAGACAGAAGCACATGATATCCTTAAGCTGAGAGAGGAAAGGGTGATATAATATTAAAATTACATTTTTGTTTATAATTTATTTTAATTCATAATAGTTATTATTTTTTTTGTACAGTTTCATTTTTAAGTTTCTATTTACATCTTTTCATGTGTACATACACCTATATATATATGTATATATATATATATATATATAAAATTGTAACCTATGTCTGTACATTGATTTTTTTCGATAACTTTTCGTTTCACATGTCACACCATAACTGCATTTTGTTTCTTTCGTGTGTGTTTGTTTGTTACCTTTTCTCGCATAAACGGCAGAACCGAATTTTATGAAACTTGGTATGTATATTACTACTAGCCCAACTTAGACTTTAGGCTATACTAATATTCTCTGAGACGAACAGGAGTGGGGGTTATAAGGGAGACCTCAAATAAAAAATAGCGATATTTCGTTTCCTATTGGTTTTTTGGCAAATATGCACATAACAAAGGTTATTTGTTTTATTATTTGGAGTAAATTTTGCTATATACACTTTCGTCGTATACCTAAGTATAAATGAGTTATACCCTAAAAATTTTAGCGAGAGTCAACAATTTTATTTGGCACAAAAGAATCAACCGAACTAAATAAAACTCGGTAAGTTTATTTGGACTAACGCCTTCATTATAACAAGCCATACCAACATTTCTAGGGACGGGCAGGAGTGGGGGTTGTAAGGGAGGTCTGAAATAAAAAGTATTTATTTTTCTATTGGGGTTTCTGCAAATATGCACATGGCAAAAGTTGTCTATTTTGTTATTTCAAGTAACTTTTGTTTTATAACAACGTATAAACAAGATATACACAAAAAACTAAAGCGGGAGCCAACTATTTTATTGGGCACTAACAATTGAACCGAACTTAACAAAACTCGGTATGTGAATTAGCATTAATTCTCCCAAGATTATAAGCTATATTAAAATTTTTAGGTTTAGACGAGAGTGGGGGTTATATGGGGAGGCCTAAAATAAAAATTCGCGATATTTCATCTTCTACTTATTTTTCGGCAATCGTTCGCATAACAAAGGCGGTTTTCTTTTTATTATATTATATTTTATTATATAATTCGATTAATATTTGTTTTATATTTTTTTTTTTGTAAAATAAGGTATGAAGCAAGTAATTTGTGTAGAAATGTAGAAAAAAGCAAATTCCTAAATGAAGAAAACTTTAGCAATGATTAACGTTCCCACTTTTTGATTAATTAAATATTGACTTATAGTAAGGTATGAATGTTGAATTGATCCTCAAAGGTATTGTTGATAGTCCAACTCATAATACTAGAATACCTAAATTTGTCTGAGCCTGAAACTTTCTGTCAACCTAATCGAAGATCTTTAAGAATTTTCTTTTATGTAGAGGAGATATGTACAAATAATTTACTTCCACATTGTTGTACAAAATTTATCTTTAATTTTGTAATTGCTTTATAAATTTATTTTTATGTCATTGGGAGTAATAACTCGCTATTTGGGAATTGAGCTAGAAAAAAGAGCGTTCAGACCTAATTATGAATAAAATGCACAATGACCTACCATGGAAGCAAATACTGGGGAAAAATATCTCAGTATTGTGCCTGATGACATGTCAAGATCTTTCCTTGCGAGAATACCATTTTTTATTTATTACCTTATTTTATTTAGTTTCATTTCATTTATTAATTATATTATTAATTATTTTACTTATTATAATATTTTATTTTTTATATTATATTTGAGTAGATAGTTGAGTAACATGTATATATTATAAAATAAAAATGTATTTAAATATAATCATACATGTAATATGCCATGTGAACATGTATTCAAATAAGCAACTCCTCATAGGGTTGCTATGAGGAGAAAAAAAAATAAATAAAGACAAATTGCAAAGTGAAGAGTAAAATCTGCTGAAGAACGGTTTCCTCGAAAGAAGGTTCCTTTGATGTCCTTTAAACTCCCCCAAGCTGCTTCTGTACTTCATAATAATGACTTCTAGCTATAATGAGAAGAGTGAGTAGTTATTTTTTAAACTACATATTATAGTTTTAAAAACTAATTCAATTATTTATATCACAAAGGGACTATTTCAAGTAAATTGCGTTAATGCTTTGTTGGCCTAAGTGTGACCCTCTTGAACATTTTTTTCATTATTATGGTGATTTTCATTGTTTCTTGTTTTTTACAGGTTCCAAATACCCTTTTACAAAATATTATTGTTTATTAAGGTATATAGAATAATTTAGAAAGATTGGGGTCTATTACTCTTTTTTTAGAAATTCACTATTATTGCCATTGATATTATTTTCCTGGAATTTCTATTCGTTTCGCCTTTGCATACTCAATAACTTTTCAGCTGTTTGTAAACGTGGGGGATTTATTATTTTTTGGTTTGAGCCAGCATTTAATGGGTCTAAGCTTGTTTGATTGTGATCAAAATTGACTAGATGTTCAAAAAAATCGAATATATCTCTTTTTTTATGTGCTACATTGAAATATGTTATGTGACAAATAATTTCAAGCAATCTATGTCTTGCAATCAGTTCTAACTGAAATTAGAGAATTTGACTTTTTTTGTTTCCATTCCTAATTAACAGAGTTAGTCATAGTAGTAGAATCTGTAATGAAAGCAGCTATAATATTTATTTACTGTATTAAATTCCTTCATTAATTTTTTTATGTTGTTAAATTTTGGTTTTGATTTATTTAAAACAGTTTTTGCACGAGCCAATCAGGAGTTAGCCCCAGTCAAATTGAAATCAAATTATTATGCTCAAGGTGCAGCTTCTACTTTGGGTAAATCATTACCCCAATCTTCTTCAAATGTTTATAAATGGCTATGCAGTTTAATTTTTGTTATCTATCGTCCAGAGAATAACTATTAAAAAGAGAAATTTTAAAATTGTTTTTAGTTTATTGGTATTGTAAAGAAGATATGATTTCTTCTGCATCGCTCCTGCAAGAGAGAGTTTTACTCTGACCACTATTGAGATAGAAGATTCATCAGATGAGAAAAATGTTTTAGTGACTTTTTGTAATTTATTTCATTAATTTATTTGATTAATTTCAATGTATACCTTCTTATTTTTTTTTTTGCAGTTGTAATTTTTCTTCTACATAACCAATTGATATGATGCTTGTTTTTTTTTTTTTTTTTTTTTTTTTTTTTTTTTTTTTTTAAGGAATTGGAGAAGATTGTAGACAAATAAAGGAAGAAGCTGCTCTTGAACTACCTACAGACTATGGAGGGCTTGTGTGTAAGTATAAAAGACTTGTACCTCTATGAAATGTGGTAAGAAACAGATGTATTGAATGACAGATTTAAATGTATTATCATATTCAGAGTCGCTTATGTTCCAATAACAGAAATGCCTTTCAAAATGGCTGTTACTGTTTATTCTGGCCCTACTGACCAATTGTAATTATATATATCTTGTCACATGAGGTGGGGCATTGAAATCCTATATTTCATGGCTGGTGGTATTTTACCAAAAACCAATGTTTATCTGTTGAAACAGCCTGGAACAGTTGATTTGTCATTGCATACTGCTTTCATAATGAATTATCGCCCATTGTATTCTTAATTCCATAGTTTCTGCTAAACCTTTTCAATCAACTCCTGGATTACTTGTGATTATATATTTTATACAGCCTTTTTTTTGTGTGTGTTTTTTTTAATATTTTATGTTTGCATTTATCAACTTTGGTATTGCAACAAGTGCATCACTTCCAAAGTATCTTCAATTCAAAGAGTTAATACAGCCCATTATGTCTTGTTATATGTATACTTGTTTTACATATACCTTTATATATTATCTTTTTTCAACTTATTAAAAAAAAAAATTAGATATCGTGGTAAAGAAGCTACCACCTTGAAGGACCTTTACTTAACTGGATTAATCTTTTTCTTTTTTTTAAGTGAATTTCATCAAACTGTTATTCCTTGTAAGACTAGGTTGTAGCCATAATAACATTTCATATTTGTAGTCTTAATGGTGAAATAGTATCGTAATTATGCAACAAGAAAATTATTGTTAAACTAGCTAATTACCCAGAGGTGCTTGGGAAATCTTAATAAAAATAGTATATATTATGTTAGGCTTCACTGTGCATGATATTTCCCTTCTCTTGTGTATGTATGATTCTTCCAAACATCATGGACCATATAATTCATAATCTTGGATAGTTTTCTGTATTCCAAACCATGTAACGATAAAAGTTTCTTTCCTCAAAAATGGCCCAAAGCACAAATATGGCAGCTATTTTATGTACATACTTGCAATTATTAAAAATATGCTTTTGTATGTCTGGAAAGTAAACATTATATTCATAATGGTAGTAGTATATTTAGCGAAGTATAACATATTAACTCAGCAGTTTCTATAAATAGCAGAAATAACTGTGGTACACCTCCCCAGGATATTCATTCTACCCGTGTTTATCATTTTAAATTATTTATGGAAATTAAACAAATTTCAATTTCTGAGAATTATTACATTGCTAAAACTAAATGTATCAAGTGAAATGCAAACATAAACCAATGTGGGGTTATGACCACATTGGTTTATGTTTGCATGTCACTTGATCATATAGTTTTAGCAATGTAATAATTCTCAGAAATGAAATTTGTTTCATTTCCATAAATAATTTAAAATGGTAAACACAGAATGGGACAGAAATGACTTTAACTTTATCTGTCCATTCCTACCATAATATTGCTGGCACAAACCTGTGTGTAAAATGGTGGTTGTATCAATCATTTCAAAACCTCCTAGTATTAAAAGCAAGTGTTTTTGTGCATACACTTAGAACATTAAAGTATTTCTAATCACAAGGAGAAGTTAACAGCTTAACACTTTCACTGCCACCTCGCTAGCGTATACGGAAGCGTGAGTTTCACTCTGTGTGCTGGCTCCGTAGATGCTACGGAGCCAGTATAACGCCAGACCATTGTTTCTCCCCACCCCGGCACACAAAGAAAAGTCTTGAAATTTACAGTGGCAATCAGTTAAACACCAGAGATTAAAAGAGAACCATTGGTTTTAACAAATCTGTTCAGGAATACTACAACTTTCAAATTTAGAAAATCTGGTGGCAGTGAAAGTGTTAAGCAGCTCCCTGTGATATAATGATAAAAGTTGTAGGAGACAAAGGTTTCACAGAGGAAGCCTCCATAGACTCAGGTTCATCAAGTTTAAGTACCAGGTATCGAGGTTAGCAAGTTCATATATTGGAAACAATTGTTGATTATAACAACATTTCTATGCAATTACTTGCTTTGTACATTAATGTGAATAACAAAAGTTATTCTAAATAACAAAGTAAACAATTCATCATTTTTATTTTCTGCTGCTGGTGAATCAAGTTATTCAGAACACTATTTTGTGGCTCCTCACAGTTTATTTTTAAAAACGCTTAGCGCCTTGAGAAATTTACATTCCCATCATCAGAGCATAGGATGTGCCTATAGAGATGCTACTGGACTGAACTCTGCTAGTGCTCTGATTAAGCTTAAACAATTTTTGTTATAAACATTTTTTTTTGAGAAAACAAATAGGAAATGAAATATGGCCTCCATTATAACCCTATCTACTGTTCGTACCGAAGAATGTTAATATAACTTATAATCTAATAGGGAGTGGTGGTAACTCAGATACCAAGTTTGGTTTGGTTCGGCACAGTTACTTTTGTCCAGTAATGTTGTTGACTCCCGCTTTAGAATTTTTGCGAATATCTCATTTATATTTCACTATAGGACAAAATTGAATGTAATAAAATTTACTGTTAATAACAAAATAAACTATGTTTGTTTTATTCAGGTTAGATGTATTATCAATAGGGAACAAATATCACAGTTTTTCATTTCAGTGCTCCCTTATAACCCCCACTACTGTTTTAAGAGAATTCTGAGAATATTGCTACCGCCTAAATTCTAAGTTGGGTCTGTAGTAAACACTTACCAAGTTTCATAAAAAATTATTTAGTAGTTTAGGAGTGAAAAGGTAATAGACATCAAAGCACAATATTATTGATATTGTTTCAATTCCATCTGAAACGAAAAAGGAGTCATGAAATTTTGAGAAAACATAGATGTACAGACAGTGGTGACAAAAATATATAAAATTGTAACCTTTGTCTGTACATTGATTTTTTTCTAAAATTTTCATGATACTTTTTCGTTACAGATGGAATTGTAACGCTATCAACTATTTTTGTATTTGGTGTCCCTTTGTTTTTTTTTTATTTCCATTTCACACCTAAACTACTGGACAGAATTTTATGAAACTTGGTACGTGTACTACTAGTAGCCCATCTTATGACTTTAGACTAATATTATCAGAGACGGACAGGAGTGGGGGTTATGAGGGGTGCCTGAAATGAAAAATTACAATATTTTCTTTCCTACTGGTTTTTCCACATAAATGCACATAACTGAAGGAGTTGTTTTTTTTGTTATTAAGAGTATCTTTTGTTATGTACACTTTGGTTCTATAACAAAGTATAAATGAGATAAGTGCTAAAAACGTTTTAGGGGGAAAGGGACAAAATACAAATTAATTATAAGAATTAAGTATTAATTTTAAAACTAAATTCTCATAAGATATTTCTTCATATTATATGATATACCTAAGAGTCATATATGGATTTGATAAGGAAAGGAAATTATTCAATTTTTGTCTTTCAAAGGTTATCTCTTAAGGTAATTGGTATCTCTATTACTTAACGTAATAATTTTAAAACATCAAATCAACTTGAGTTTGTATCAATATAATAAATATTTGTTATTTAATTGATGTGCCCCAGATTTAAGTTTTTGTTGTATTGCCTTTCAATAAAAACATGGAAGATTTTATATTTTAATGTGATTTAGGAGTGAATGTATATTATTGAAACACTTAAACACTAATAGAATTTGTACTACTAAGGCAAATTTGGACAGGTTATCTTCAGGTTACCAGCCTTTTCTATCCAGGGTGGGACTAAGGTTTTATTTAATGAACTTATGAAATTTAACTCATCAGTTTTGTGTATTTATTTTGATATTTAATTATCTGTTCGTAATCCTTCTGAATAGTTGCTGGAGGATCCAGTCTGGATTTCATGCAAATTTACACTGATCACAATTATTGTTGCAAGGAGAGACCTTTGACTTTAGGTAAGTTTTATTTTATTGATTTTTATACAAAGAATATACTATGAGTCCAATATGATATTTATTACATGTTTTTAAAATGTTATGGCGTGTACATGTATGTATTGGATACTTTACATTTTTAGATACTGTCATTCTTAATAATGAAATTGAGTTGTAGTGTAATTCTTGAATATTGTCATGATTAAATTGTTAGGCTTGGAGTGCATATTCAGATACTTTTATCTTTCTGATACTATTTTCTCATATTAGCTCAGGATGTTTCATTAATATCAACTTTACATTTTTACATTATAATGAATATGAGAATAGTGTATTTCTATTTTTAATTATATCACATTACAGAGCAATAGTAAACACAACCTTGAGAGTATGCTAATAATTACTATACTAAAAGGTAATTGTCAGGTTGATCACACTTTAAAATTAGAGCAGTTATTTTAGTTTAAAAGGTATGGGCAACCTTTGACATGTTGCGGGCCAAACTTTAGTGTGCAAATACATTTGTGGATCACTTTTAAAAGTAGTGTTTATAATTTTTAACGTTAGATATCAGACATGAAGTTATACAACAAAGTAATTATAATACAATTTATTAAAATAACAAAATAAAATGTTAAAAATAGGTACAACATTATAATTAAATCGTAAAATTTGGAATTATTACATACAATGAAATTGAAATAGCGACACCGGAATCAATGAGATACTTAAGATTGAATTAGGAAAACTAATCTAATTCTAACACAAGAAAGAGGTAAAGGTAGAACAATTTTTTTTTTTTTTTTATCAACTATTGTTTCCTTATTTACTTAATGTATAACTGCAAAAGTTGCTCTAAACATTTTTCTGTAACTCAAGCATTACCTGAGCTATTGCCTTTCTGGTTTTTGTCCTTCCGTTTACCCTCACCACTCATGCAATATTCTTTTAGGGTAATTAATATCACTAAATATTTCATGTTCAGCTTAATTTCAAGGCCTGTGTTACATAAGCCTCTGATTACAAGAGAAATGGAAAATATGAAGTGAGATATCACAGTGTGTCGAGAGAGTCCTTGGAATACAGAGCTTACTATATGCAGTCCCGGTATGCTGAACTTTCATGTTTTCAGGATCAATAAGAAGGCCAAGTCCTCTACTGTTTTTTAATATTATGCAGAGTGCACTTTTGGCAGTAGAGGACTTGGCCTTCTTATTGATCCTTATCAATTGGTTCCTCTACCATCCAGCATATTCCAGAGATTTCATGTTTTAATTTTTAAAATAAGGCTTATGTTCCATGAAACCTCTTGAGATTATTATGTATATTTCTTTTCCTTATCAATCTAATTTAGAGATTTATCTAATTCACAACTAATACAACCTAGTTAATAACACTACATTTTCTTGTGAGCAGCTCCTAGGGGTGTCAATACTGTGCTCAGATCCATTAAAAAAGAAGATGATTCCTCGGATGAGGGAAGCCCATCTATAACTACTGGTAATGTAATCCATCATCATAAATAAATTCACAATTACATATGTGTGTGTAGGCTCAAAGTAACACCCTTAAATTTTAATATTTTTTTAAAATATTTTGTTCCCGATGTTTCAATGTTAATTTATATAATAATTACCATAACATTGTTATCTTAAATTGCCATTTGTGATATTGCAAAATGAGTTTGGTAAAATGCTTGTTTCCTTGCAATTGTGTTAATTGCTGAGTTTTTAGTACTAAAAAGAAATAATTTAACATTGAACATTCTCAGTAATAGTGTATTTAGTAATTTTGTTTATATTAATTTTTCAGAGGTCCTACCAAAAAAAATAAATGCACAATCTACTGGAGTCATTGGGGCCAGAGAAACAGCGAGGAGCTATAGAAGTTCCAGAAAACTGCATCTATCGAAGAAATGCTCACCTGCGACTGCTGGAGCTAAGATACATTTTCCCTGTTGTGAATGCAGTTACAGCTCAAACTATCGAAGCGAATTAATGAAGCACATACTTGCAAAATGCAGACCTTACTCTTGCCGCTATTGTGAATTCAGTACTGTTCACCTGAGTGACCTAAAGCAACACATGAAGGATAAACATAGCCTGGGCAGAACTCTCTTCTGCACTCATTGTGATTTCAGTACTACTCACCATACTAGTCTAAAGAACCACATACTTAATAAGCATACATCTGACAGACCTCACTTATGTCCCTTTTGCAAATACTGCTCTGCTCAGCTGGGTACCCTAAAAAGCCACATAAAGACTATACATCTAAAAGAAAAACCCCATACCTGCCCCTATTGCGAATTTCGCAGTGCTCGCCTATTGTCTTTAAAGACACATATACAGGCTATACATACAAATGATAAACCTCACTCCTGCCCTTATTGTGAATACCGAGCTTTTCAGCTGTTTAATGTAAGGCACCATATACGTCTTAAACATGTAAGTGACTAAGCTCATTCTTGGCCCCATTTGTTCAAAAGCATTATGACTATATAATCATCAATAGGATTTGTTAAATTAAACTATTAATTAACATCCACTTTTTGTAACTAAGGCTAATTGGGACGGGTTACATACAGGTTACCACTCTCTTTATATCCATGGTGGGACTAAGAATTTTATTTAATGAATTCCGTCACTAAATAAATTCCTTTACCCATTCATAGGATTTGTTATTAGAAAATATGTAAGAATAAAACATTATTTTCCCAAAAATGGTCTCAAGCTCAACAATTTGCTAGTTTACATATTTAATAACTATTATTAAAAATACTCAAGTGTATGTCCGAAAAAGAATATTAAAATTAATAATTGTATATATTATACCATGTTATGTGTGATATTGTAACCAAATATAAAAAGATTATTTATTTTCAAACATTTTTATATATATTATTGCCAACCACACATATACAGATGGTTATAAAACTGACAGTGGAACAGGTGCAGCGGCAGTCATCTTCACAGTATTAAACTGAATGGAGACACAGGCATTTACAAAGCAGAGGTACATGCAATATTTCTCACTTTTTTCTAATTCCAATACAAATGTTAAGAAAAATGTCCTACTTTGCCCAAATTCAGTTACCTCAATACTCTCACTACAAAAGATTTACAATTCACATCCCGAAATTACACAAATTTTCTCTCACATTTACAGACTTAGCATATAAACATAGCTATGTTATAGATTCCCAGAAACGAGGAAATTAAAGAAAATATTATAGTAGACAACAATGCAAAACTAGTCAAAGGGAAAAAACCATTGATACAAGCTTACTAACTACACAAGACTTATGCAAAGTAACTAGTACAGAAATACTTCATGTATACAAAGGTCACTCACTAGCTGAACTCGACAAGTAAGCTTAAAGAAATGAAATACTCAGTGAAGTCATGGCCCTACGAAATTAAAACAAGAAGAGACAAAGGCATACTTCATGAACAAACCGATTTGTCAATGTTGTATGTGAAGTCAGTTTATCTCAAACTCCTAACGACTCAATGAAATAAAAATAAAATCAGTATTTCCAGCACAAAATACTTTTTATATATAGGTTGCAAGATGGATGATAATTGCCCCTTATTGTTGACTGAAACAGTTAAATTTTGAGTATAGTATAAATCAAATAAACATTTTGAGTCAAGACCGCAAAATCTTGATCGCATCCTAACACTGCATATTGCCATGTAAATCATACTTAAAAAGTTCAATGACTTTTTTTACGAAGGAACCACTTTAACGTTCTTCATTAAACAATTAAATAAACGTTTTAAACACATCACTTTTTATTTTAGAAAATTGTAACATAGTTAATGAAACATGTAACAAGGAGACTAATTAAAGCACAACACAACTGGGACTATACACAAGCAACACATCTATATTGGTCTCCGCCATTTACACAACTGACTTATATGTTCCTGTTTCCCTACATCACTTCCCGGCAGGTTATCTTATGGTTACCTCTACAGCTATTCGAGAAAACCATTATTATTATTGTTCCGGCGCACTTCCGCCACAGTACTCCCCCCTAATAACGGTGTCGAGGAATCTGAAATTTTGTTTAATCCGTCGGCCATATCGACTGGTGAGGGGTAGTGTTGGCGTAGGCAAAGCTTTGGGAAGTTTCAGCTGAATCTTCAGGGGTTTTCCTTGCTTGGTGGCATTTGTCTCTTTCGATGGGATCTCATCTGCCAGCAGGAAGGCAGGCTTCACTCTATCCAAAGACACCGTCACTTCCCTGTTCTACCATAACCCGAAATTCTTCATTTACTTTCTTGTATTTTTCGGGAGGTAATCTTCTTGCCTTTGCAAAAACCGGAGAGCCAGTTGTTTCTATAATATGTACGGCACAGTACAAACTGGTAGATTGCCATTGCTTTTCTTACTGAATCAAAAAAATAAAAATAATATATTTCATAATTCATGTCTCAAATCAAATGCTATCAACCTTAAATTCTGAATATTATCTACCACTAAATAACTGGTTTACTGTAAATTTATTAAACCTCGGTTACAAAGACACCCTATTGATGGAATGGTCAATCTGAGCCATGCCAAAGGAACCAAAACAAAATTCGATTTGACACTCATAATCTCAGATTTAAATGAAACTTGTCATGTTGGTTTCTTTCTTGGATATAAATAATCAAATAACTACCAAATATTCTTGTTGTATATCAAATAGTTTATTACTTACACTCTGCTAAAATTTTTGAACTTTCACTGATTTTATCGATCAGACAATTCTAACTAATTCGATCCTTGGTCTTAATTTCTTTATATAATCTGACAGTAGATTGGATTTTGAATTTAAAATTGTTTCATGAATTTTATCTATATCTCAACTTGCTTGAGTCTCTACAATTAAATAACCTTTATTGGTACTTCCAAGTTGCTTAATGCCTATTTTCAATTCGTTTGGTTTAATAATTTTCTTAAATTCCTGTTTAGTTTCTTCCGCTTTGGCATTGAAATTTTTATTTTTTATAATAGGTTTATGGGGCTCAGGTTAGGCATGTGAGTTAAAGCGGTGATCTTAATCTCACATGTTAAACCTAGAGTGGCGAGTTCAATTCCTGCCTGGACAATAGGAATTTATTTTGTGACGGAACTCATTAAATAAAATCCTTAGTCCCACCCTGGCTAGAACCTGTAGATAACCCGTTGCTATTAGCCCAAGTTGCAAAAAGTGGGCATTAATAAATAATTTTAATAAGTTTATGTGAATAGTTAAGTTTTATTCTGTTCTTCAATATATTTGCATGTGTTCTGTTCACTAACCTGTCTTGTACCTGTTTGTTGAATATTAGCATCGGAACTTTCACTTTTTTCATGAAGACTTCTTTGCAAACCTTGAAGAATCTCAATTCCATTGTATAAGTCGCTTTTCAAATTCTTTTTCAGTACAGGAAATCAACAAATAGGCTATAAAAGTTTGATCAGTTTTTCTAGTAGTTCATGGAATACAGCTAAACAACTTAACACAAGAGAATCCACCTTGGAAACGGAAGCCACCAAAAACTGACTTTACTTTAATGAAAAAAGACCAAATTTCAGTTCGATCAAAAGCTCTCGAAATTCTAGAGCATTACTGCCACTATGCAACAATGTATACTGATGGTTCAAAGAAAGGAGAAGACGTTGGTTTTGCAGTTATTATGACAGAATTATAAAAAAATATAAACTACCTCCATACACATCTATATACACAGCTGAACTCCAGGCAATATCTTTAGCATTGAAATTAGCCATTGAATGCAACAATTTTAAGATACTCATATGCTCTGAAGTTGAATGCAACAATTTTAAGATACTCATATGCTCTGACTCATTATCCGCTCTAAAAAGCATAGACAATTTAAAGAAATCCGGGAATACACTCAACCGCATTAGAAATTACTTGGACTCATTATATTCTCATAATAAGTCAATACAATTCCTTTGGACTCCGGCACACTCTGGGATACCAGGAAATGAGAAAGCAGATAAGGCAGACAAGGAAGCAGCAAATATGAAAAGACCCTTTATGGTAATTTACGAGTCTTATGACATCAAGACATGGTTAAAAACCCGAGTTCGGAGCAATTGGGAATCCATGTGGCAAGAAGTCCCATTAAGCAACAAATTAAGGAGTATAAAAGATACAAACAAGCCATGGTTGAGTGCATACAGAGACGAGAGGAAGTGATATTGACGAGGTTGCGCATAGGACAAACTCACATGACCCATATCCATCTTATTACCAACGAGCCTCCACTGCTCTGTCGTCAGTGCAAGACTCCACTATCAATATGTCACATCATAGAAGAATGCCCAGCACTCACTGAAGATTTTAAGAAACTAAATATAATAAGAAATATGGCCTTCGCACTTGGAGACTCCTCCATATATGCAAATAATATTTTAAATTTATTAAGGAATATTTGTATTTTCAATAATATATAATTTTATTTTTGTCTCATTATAATGTAATTTTAGTCTATGATAGGTTTAACAATATAAGTATGCAATAAGCTTTATGTCATGCATGTTATTTTATTAAAAAATAAAAAAAAAATTACATATATAAATAATAATAAAAAATAAATAAATAAAAAATGAAATATATACCTCATGATGCAAACCAAAAGAAGGCTTGAAAAGATAATCTGAAGCCTATACCTTGGTAGGGTCATTGTCTTGGAAAGGATGGACAATCAAATTCAGGCAAACAACATGAAGACAACTAATCTCATTTTGTGTCAATAGAAAGCATAAAGTTCATTACGAGAATAGTAATAAATATAATAGAATTGTTTTAATTAATTTTGTATTTAATAATTCAAGTATTACTCCCCTTGCCCAAGAAGCCAATTATCTAACCTCTGCTATTCTGAATACAATAGAAAATCCGTAAGCTATAGAAGGTACACTATATATATATATTAATATATTATACATACACCCCAAGTTCCCATCCCACCTCGTTAAAAGTACTAATAAAAAACTGAGAATTGGTGTGCAATAACTGTGACCCATGAAAAATATTTTTAGTCCATATTCAATTTCCTAACCTTCACCAGCGACCATAACTTTGGAATTCACAATGGAATGCAATACTTTTTAAGACGGATTCTTGTAGAAAATCAAATTCTAAAACGAGTTTATATCTTTTAATTATTCGATTTGACGCATCCTCTAGCCGTATAATGTAAAAAATCTTTATTTCAGAAACGGCATTTGAAAATGCAGCGACAAAAACAAACGTTGTAGCCAATAAAATTATCTTTGAAAAAAAAAGGTATTGTATTTAAAACAAAATAACGCTAAGTATTTTTGAATAAATCCAATAAATGTTTGCTTCAAAGAAAATTAATATAAAAACAAAGATCTTTGAATTGATTTATTTTAAACTGATTACGTAGTAATTATTTATAAAAGGAATACATTTTTCAACCTGCATAGTTTATTGAAATGAAAACGGGGCAGAATCATCGGCACACATTTCATTGATAAAACATTAAATGGTACAGTCTTCAACCGCTTTGCATTTATATGTGAGTTATTTCAGATTTTCATATCTTTTAATTCCTTCAGAAATTGATACTCTTAGTATCAAATCAATATTTTCATCGAATAACAGACACTGGTAGTCCTCATAAGAAAAGTGAATGACCTTTCTCCCAGGTCATCTAATGTTTACTTTCAGGTAGTTGAAGAAGTAACCCAAATTACCTCACAGACCCCAGTAAATACAAAAATATTAAAAATTCCTCAACCTGTTTAACAATTGGCAATCTGTTACTAGGTTAACATCCTTATTAACTTTGTTTTTGCAAAATAAAAGAACATCATATTTTTTTTTTATTTACTGAGGGATGATAATTATTTTTATATAACAGTTTCTATGAAAAGTTTCTGTTGTGTAAAGAAAATTGGATACAACTCTTATTCATACAAAAATTTAAAAAAAAAAGAAAAAAAAGAATATATTAAAATAGAAGATATTTTATTTCGTACATATTGTATTTTATGGAAACAGAGTTGCAATTATTCTTTTTTATGGGTTTTTGAGTTTCTGGATTTAGTGAAATATTTATAAGAAATTCAACATATAGAATAGTAAGACATTTGTCTGCCGCGGTAAACTGGTCAATCACATGCCACTGTTTTGTTGCCACAGTCATATCCACATTATATATATCACGCCCTGTAGCTTGCAAAGCCCTCCTGAACCCCACGACTTTGGTGTGCCAAACGATATGTTTTGTTGCCACAGTCATATCCACATTATATATATCACGCCCTGTAGCTTGCAAAGCCCTCCTGAACCCCCCGACTTTGGTGTGCCAAACGATATGTTTTGTTGCCACAGTCATATCCACATTATATATATCACGCCCTGTAGCTTGCAAAGCCCTCCTGAACCCCACGACTTTGGTGTGCCAAACGATATGTTTTGTTGCCACAGTCATATCCACATTATATATATCACGCCCTGTAGCTTGCAAAGCCCTCCTGAACCCCACGACTTTGGTGTGCCAAACGATATGTTTTGTTGCCACAGTCATATCCACATTATATATATCACGCCCTGTAGCTTGCAAAGCCCTCCTGAACCCCACGACTTTGGTGTGCCAAACGATATGTTTTGTTGCCACAGTCATATCCACATTATATATATCACGCCCTGTAGCTTGCAAAGCCCTCCTGAACCCCACGACTTTGGTGTGCCAAACGATATGTTTTGTTGCCACAGTCATATCCACATTATATATATCACGCCCTGCAGCTTGCAAAGCCCTCCTGAACCCCACGACTTTGGTGTGCCAAACGATATGTTTTGTTGCCACAGCCATATCCACATTATATATATCACGCCCTGTAGCTTGCAAAGCCCTCTTGAACCCCACGACTTTGGTGTGCCAAACGATATGTTTTGTTGCCACAGTCATATCCACATTATATATATCACGCCCTGTAGCTTGCAAAGCCCTCTTGAACCCCACGACTTTGGTGTGCCAAACGATATGTTTTGTTGCCACAGTCATATCCACATTATATATATCACGTCCTGCAGCTTGCAAAGCCCTCCTGAACCCCACGACTTTGGTGTGCCAAACGATATGTTTTGTTGCCACAGTCATATCCACATTATATATATCACGCCCTGTAGCTTGCAAAGCCCTCCTGAACCCCACAACTTTGGTGTGCCAAACGATATGTTTTGTTGCCACAGTCATATCCATATTATATATATGACGGCCTGTAGGTTGCAAAGCCCTCCTGAACCCCACGACTTTGGTGTGCCAAACGATATGTTTTGTTGCCACAGTCATATCCACATTATATATATCACGCCCTGTAGCTTGCAAAGCCCTCCTGAACCCCACAACTTTGGTGTGCCAAACGATATGTTTTGTTGCCACAGTCATATCCACATTATATATATCACGCCCTGGAGCTTGCAAAGCCCTCCTGAACCCCACGACTTTGGTGTGCCAAACGATATGTTTTGTTGCCACAGTCATATCCACATTATATATATCACGCCCTGGAGCTTGCAAAGCCCTCCTGAACCCCACGACTTTGGTGTGCCAAACGATATGTTTTGTTGCCACAGTCATATCCACATTATATATATCACGCCCTGCAGCTTGCAAAGCCCTCCTGAACCCCACGACTTTGGTGTGCCAAACGATATGTTTTGTTGCCACAGTCATATCCACATTATATATATCACGCCCTGGAGCTTGCAAAGCCCTCCTGAACCCCACGACTTTGGTGTGCCAAACGATATGTTTTGTTGCCACAGTCATATCCACATTATATATATCACGCCCTGCAGCTTGCAAAGCCCTCCTGAACCCCACAACTTTGGTGTGCCAAACGATATGTTTTGTTGCCACAGTCATATCCACATTATATATATCACGCCCTGCAGCTTGCAAAGCCCTCCTGAACCCCACGACTTTGGTGTGCCAAACGATATGTTTTGTTGCCACAGTCATATCCACATTATATATATCACGCCCTGCAGCTTGCAAAGCCCTCCTGAACCCCACGACTTTGGTGTGCCAAACGATATGTTTTGTTGCCACAGCCATATCCACATTATATATATCACGCCCTGCAGCTTGTCTATTTGTTTTTCGTCAAACGTGCACATAACAAATGTTGTTTACTTTGTTATTTAGAGTAACTTTTGTTTTATACATTTTTTCGGGAACAATGTGTGAAGCAAATAATTTGCGTATAATATTGATATGCTCATCAATTCTTTCCAATATGAACTACCAGATACCTTACCTGGAACAATTAATTCAAATCGATGTTAATATTTTGACCTTAATAATTCAGGAAATATGACAATATGGAGGACAGTGAAGTCTTACATAAAAATTAGTTTTATTATTAACAAATCTACAGCAACGATGGGTATAAACCCTAAACACTGGGACGGGTAAATGTCTACATATTGTGCAAAGGAAAGCCTTGCTAAAAAAATACCATCACCATTCAGCCTCAAATGAATTCCCAGGCGATGCCGGTTATCTGAGCTAGTATATATATATATATATATATATATATATATATATATGTCTGTTAACGCTCTATTAGAGGGGGGATTTTCGAAAATTCGAAATATCTCTGTTACCATACGTCGGATCAAAATATTGTATAGAACCAATCTTATTGTAAATTAAATTTACTATAAATATTGGTCTATATATTTATTCTCTATCTTGTAATGAAATTGACATTTCATTACATAAGCCCATTATAAATGGCCATATATTTTATATTCTGAGTATTCCCAGCACAGAGCACATTAAGATTATTATGTATGAATGCTTAAATGTATTGTTTTTACCTTTAAATAAGAATTATATCCAATTTGGAGTGAAGTCACCATGTGCTCTAGCATTTTCATAGATAACGCCAATGGATTTTGATAATAACATTCACAGCTCTTAATGTCGGTACACTAGGTAACAATACGGATGAATTTCGATAATTAATTCACGTTAAATGCACTTTTTGAGCGTATTTCGATCGGCAGTTCAAAGTTCACTCCCGGATTAGCCCTATAAAAGGAGCCCCTCACGACGGATTAAAATCAGTCATATTCGACATCTTCTGGAGGGGAGACCCTTGTTCACGAGCGACCGCTAATCCTTCAGCTTGTTCCGGCCTGCCTAGTCTGTTCTACCTCTCATGGCTAAGTCAGCACTTCTATTAAATAGCTAAGTCTTTCTATTCTAATATAGACTAAGTATAATTAAGTGTCCCCCATTATATTTTCAAAGGTGCCTTTTCATTTTGATATTTATAATTGGAGAATATTTTTATTATAAATAAATTTATATATATTTGAATTTGGACTTGAGCCGATTGTTGGTGGCCCTTCCCAAATTCTTGTTAGTGATTTGGTTGTGGGATTTTTATATATTACAGCTTACTGCTTATCGCCGCAGCCAGATCGCAACAATCTTGAATATTAACCGAGATATTTGCGTTTTTATTAAATGTGGGCCGATAACGGACGAGTGAGTTTCCCGCCAAAAGCTAGTTCGGCTCTCGTATGAAGATTTCTCTATTGTATAACTTCACGTGGGAAATCTGCTTAGTTTACGCAGCCCTCGCGTGACGGACTTTTGTTTTTTTTAAGTTATAAAAGGGGCTTTATCTTGCCGCTATACCCATAAGGGTTATGATTTGAGGTGCATCAGTTTTCTGTAGCGATGTGATCTGAAAGCTCACTTGATGATGTTTTGCTTCTGAAGGTTTCGAGAGATTCAAGCACTGAGAGCGAACATCTTCTGCCCGTTTGTTTTTTTTGAACAGGATTCTAATTTCGAAATTATATATTCCGCGGTCGTGTGAGATAATCCCAATTTTTTTTTCGATATATTGTCTTTGAGATGCGAATTCAACTCTTTAGATTTGCGACCCATTTTCGATAAGTTATATTTTAATTCAGAACTGCAAAAGCTAAGCAATAAAGAACATGCCTCAAACACCACCACAATCAACGGATCTTTGTGCAATCGAACGTTTATCGGTCTTATTGGAGTTAAAAACTCCAAAACATAGATGTATTTCATGTTTATGAACTGAATGTGTATGAACAAATTGTTTGCATTTAAAAATTCAAATTTAAATACTAAATAATTGTATTTATTTTTAATTTTTCCTAATGAATAAAATTAATGGGAAACTTTATAGCTTATTGCTATCTTTGTTGATATCAGGTTAAAAAAATTATAACAAATATTTTTGACCAATAAAGTGTATGAATATTTTTTTTAGCCACTGTATATAGTTTTGAACAGATGTCATATCCTAAACATTTCAAGTAATTGATTGTAAATTGAGTCATGAGTACATTCTGAATAATTGATTTTCCAACTAGGAAAATTGTAAAGAATTAGATTGAAATGTACTAATATTAATAGAATGTACCAATGATTTTTCAAGTGAGACAACCACTGTTATCTCCGAGGAAGAACAGTTTACTTCTCTAGACTTGTTGAAGGCACTCTAAGCTCTTAGCATTTCCATGCTTAAAAATGAGTTTTTCCGATGATTTGACTGGTGAGTAGTTTTTTTTCTAGCTATATATAAATGATTTTAAGACTCTTGAACATTAATTTTTTTTTGAAAATGGTTATTTTAACAATTTTCAGTAATGTTAATCAGAAACACTTTTGTGGCTCCTCACAATTTATTTTTACATTAGCGCTATCGGGAATTATATTCCCATCCTCAGAACTACACCAAAATAATGCACCATAATTAACGAGTCTAAAACTATTTTTAAAAAATGTACATAATTGGTCGTATAACAAAACCATAAAATGCACAACAGTAACATTTATCTATAACAACATATTTATAATTAAAATATAATAAATAATAAGAAGCTTACTTACAATCTGAACTTTAAAATTATAAAGAACAAAATCTACCGCCAGAGCGAAGGGCCTATAGAGATGTACTAATGATTTTAAGACTCTTGAACATTATTTTTTTTTTTTTTTTAAATGGTTATCTTTAACAATTTTCAGTAATGTTAATCAGAAACACTTTTGTGGCTCCTCACAATTTATTTTTACATTGGCGCTATCGGGAATTATATTCCCATCCTCAGAACTACACCAAAATAATGCACCATAATTAATGAGTCAAAAACTATTTTTAAAAAAATGTACATAATTGGTCGTATAACAAAACCATAAAATGTACAACAATAACATTAATCTATAACAACATATTGTTGCGAAAACTAAATAGATGAATAATCCTTCAGAGAGAGAGAGAGAGTCGCAAATTTGGAAAGTGTGACGTAGATCAAAGAGACCGAAAGAATGTTCTAGGTCTGACCAGTACCTTTCAGCCACACGTCGAATGAACTAGACAATTCCCCTTTGATGTATGCCGCTACCCTATATAAAGAGGGCCTGCCGGGAGCGGTCAGTTTTTATTGTCACCTGTCTGGATGTTCACATCAGTGCTTCAGTGCGACTTAGTGCTGTGCGGAAGAACAGTGTTGTGCCGTGACTGTAAGTAACAGTTTAGTGCCGTGTTTAAGACAGTGCAGTGCCGTGAAGTAAAGGACAGTGCAGTGCCGCGAAGTAAAGGACAGTGCAGTGCCGTCTTTCTGTGAATTTCAGTGAATTATTGGACTGTGACTCATTGAAGAACAGTAACGCTATCAGTGTATTCTGTGAGTAGTAATTAAGAATAATCACCAAGTTTATTCTGCATTGTGAAATAAATTTTGCAGTGATAAAAACTGTGAAACTTGCGAGTATTTAATTTTGCAATCCAAAAGAACTCTTATTAAAAACGTTTATTACTGGTTTTGGTAATACAAAACGTAACAATATTTATAATTAAAATATAATAAATAATAAGAAGCTTACTTACAATCTGAACGTTAAAATTACAAAGAACAAAATCTATCGCCAGAGTGAAGGGCCTATAGAGATGTATTAATGATTTTAAGACTCTTGAACATTATTTTTTTTTTTTTTTTAAATGGTTATCTTTAACAATTTTCAGTAATGTTAATCAGAAACACTTTTGTGGCTCCTCACAATTTATTTTTATATTAGCGCTATCGGGAATTATATTCCCATCCTCAGAACTACACCAAAATAATGCACCATAATTAACGAGTCTAAAACTATTTTAAAAAAATGTACATAATCGGTCGTATAACAAAACCATAAAATGTACAACAATAACATTTATCTATAACAACATACTTATAATTAAAATATAATAAATAATAATAAGCTTACTTACAATCTGAACGTTAAAATTACAAAGAACAAAATCTACCGCCAGAGTGAAGGGCCTATAGAGATGTATTAATAATTTTAAGACTCTTGAACATTAATTTTTTTTTTAAATGGTTATCTTTAACAATTTTCAGTAATGTTAATCAGAAGCACTTTTGTGGCTCCTCACAATTTATTTTTACATAGGCGCTATCGGGAATTATATTCCCATCCTCAGAACTACACCAAAATAATGCACCATAATTAACGAGTCAAAAACTATTTTTAAAAAATGTACATAATTGGTCGTATAACAAAACTATAAAATGTACAACAATAACATTTATCTATAACAACATATTTGTAATTAAAATATAATAAATAATAATAAGCTTACTTACAATCTGAACGTTAAAATTACAAAAAACAAAATCTACCGCCAGAGCGAAGGATCTATAGAGATGCTAGTGGGCTGGACGCTGCCGATGCACTAAGGACAAAGGGATCGGTCCAAGCCCCTAGGGAGGGGGACGCTACAAGTCTGGACACGAGAGATGCTTTTCGAACACAATGTGAAAAAGTGTTTCTGATTTACCTGATTCATCATCCTCACCACCAGCAGAAAATAAAAATGAATTTTCAGTAATATCTCTGGAATATGCTGGATGGTAGAGGAACCAATTGATCAGGATCAATAAGAAGGCCAAGTCCTCTACTGTTTTTTAATATAATTCAGAGTGCACTTTCGGAGTCAACGCTCCATCCTCAGTGCCTGCTGATTAAAGCTGCGTTGCCTGGACCACGACCGCCGGGCGACTCCCCGGACTGGAGTCGCCCGGCGGTCGTGGTCCAGGCAACGCAGCTTTAATCAGCAGGCACTCAGGATGGAGCGTTGACTCCGAAAGTGCACTCTGCATTATATTAAAAAACAGTAGAGGACTTGGCCTTCTTATTGATCCTGATCAATTTTCAGTAAGACCAATGCACACAAACAAAGGCATCACTTTATCTAGTTTTAGCAGATTTCCCTTAAGAGGAAATCAGCTATTAAGGTCGTTCTCATGAGGCGATTTTCAAAACTTCTTCAAATGACCATCGATCCTACCCAGGAGATGACGAAAATGAGGTCCTTTCAAAATTCAACAAGGTTTGGGGGGAGGTTTAGAGGAGAGGATTTTCGGAAATTCGAAATATCTCTGTTACTATACGTCGATTCGAAAAATTGTATAGAACCAATCTTATTGCAAATTAAATTTACTATAATTACTGTTATAAATATTTATTCTCTATCTTGAATATTATCTGAGATATTTGCAGTTTTCAGCCTTCAGTAAACCCCCACTTCTACTCTTGTTACATAAACTATTCTGTTATATAATAAACCTCATTATTCGAAGCTTAAATACCAAACATTGTTTTCCAGGAAAATTTATTATACGAGATGAATGCAAATACATTCTTGTGCCCCCCTCCCATCTTAAATTCTTGGACTACTAAAATTTGATTGATTGAGATAAAAATTATTCTGATTCATTATACATTACACCATAATATATAGTTCATAGTTTTAACTAAAATTAATATCTTATATCCTGATATGTTTCATTTATTGTTTTTTTGTTTCCGGTGAGCCGTTGGCAGATCTATTTGTTTATATTTCAGATGCTTTTTGTCTGGAGGTTCCTTATTATTGTTTGTTTTTATTGACTTGATATTGACTGTGCTATTGTGTTACCGTTATATAGATTTACCTATTGTCAAACTTCATGAGGGAAATCTGCTTAGTTTACGCAGCCCCTGCATGATGGACTTTTTATTACTTCTTTTCCATGCCTTTTATTGATAACTTCAGTATTTATTAAAAGATTCACGAAGTCATAAAAATGAAATACGATTTACTCTTAATATTATTTTATAATTATCAAAATTCCATTTGAATAGTGCTTCGAGCTATAAAATGATCTCCAATTATTACAACTAGAGTATGCAAAAATAAAAAATGCCAAACTGGGCTTATTAAACTAAGCAGACTTCCCATATGATAGAATGATATACATCTGCTTCCTTTCACTATCTATTATCAATTTCTACTGTAGTTAAAAAGCCTATATGAACAGAAATTGAAATATTTGCTTGGCAGGAGATGTTTAGTGGCTCGGTTACAAAAGTAAAAATCATACTGTTTGAAGTGGGAGTTTTCCAAAGGCTGAAATCGAAAATACATATAACACACTTAATATTCAATTTAAGAAAATGAAGGAAGGACAACAATAGTAGAAATTAAATTTTTGACAAGATTTGTTCATTAGGAATTTTCGTTGCGGCTCATAATTATTGGGATATTTACCAATCCTGGTTAGATTATAGTCATACCTGATAAACCCCACTTTTATATTTCCCTAATGCAGTAGATTTCCCTCCCAAACTACTGAATTGTGTGTATGCATCCATTCAGTTCCTTCCTCAAAATGTATTTATATCAACTCTTGTTAACATATGATTATTGTGTTACTTTTGTGAACGAAATATGAAGTTCTTTGAAGGGAAATCATGGAATAGTCAGATGACCAGTAGTTCAATGGAATCAGGATGTAAAATCTAGTTGTATCTGATTGATTTCATGTGTAATAGATTCTTGATGAGCAATAGAAAGATATGATGTAATGGAACATGCGATGGTGATATGCAATGCACATCTCTAGCAAATTCTTGTCCGACTAGCTTTCCCTCTCTCTGGTTGAGGAGACATTAGTTCTAACTAGCTGTAGTGATGTAAAGTTTGCTCCATTGTCATTTATATTGAAGTTACTGTTATATTTTTACTTGCAGACAATAAACAAGTGTGGAAACACATTAAACAGGAACCAGATGTGGAACTACCTGCATATTACGAAGAGCTTGAATGTGAGTATATTTCTCATAGTAAAATAAGATCCCCTTTTAACTCGACTATTCTGCATTTGGTTGTACTCTCGAGACTTTCATCATTGACTGATTTTCATGAAATAAGATCACAGATGAAGTGAAAAATATATGATATTTCATTTTTAAAGATGCTATTCATTTTTGCAAACACTTTAATATTAAGTGTAAGTTTCATTATTTTTTTTTCCTCTTTCCTTAATCCCACCCTATCTAGAAACCTGTCTCAAATAGCCACAGTAACCCAAATTGATGTTAATAGATAACATAAAATATTTTCCTATTCAGAAGATTGTAAACTTCTAGCGCTTTGCACGATGAGTATATTTCTAAGAATGCATTAATCATTAAAGAAATTTGAAATATTATAGACCAGGGGTCTCCAAACTTTCCAGCCTTAGGGCCATACTGATTGCTCCAGTAAGTTCCGAGGGCCAAAACCATATTATCATTGTTGCCGGTGGTAAAAAGTGAAATAGTCCACTGATGAAAAAAAAAGTCCGAAAAAGTACGCGACGTTTAAAAAAAGCTGCAAATCGGACTAAAGTCCGCAAAATGGCAACACTGCATATTATTAATTTTCCTGTCATTATCTGTAATTTCTAGATTAGTCGTAGAGTACGAGCCATGAGGAGTAATGTGACACGTCATCTGGTGGACACAAGCGGAAATAGGTAGTACCTTCTATCGATTACTTCAGTAAACTAAATTTAATTTACTATAAAAAATATGTTCTCTAAAATGAGTTTTCAAGTATGCTAGCTCTCCGCGGGCCGGACAAAATCTCACCGCGAGCCGGATGTGGCCCTCGGGCCGTAGTTTGGAGACCCCTGTTATAGACATTTACTGTAGTAGATACTGCCCATTCTTTTGCTGGAAATTTATTTGAGCTTCCCTATCAATTAAATTGATTAAATACTAATTTCTCGTGACCTACGCCTAAAATTGTTGGCTTTTTCTATGTTATTATTTGAAATGTTTCCCCCATTAAATACATCATTCTCAGAGAGTTTATTGAGTGTTTCTTAAGAGGTACGCAGGGGCTGCGTAAACTAAGCAGATTTCCCACGTGAAGTTTTACAATAAAGAAATTTCACGAGAGCCAAGCCAGTCAAGGAAACGGCCGAACTAGCTTTTGGCGGGAAAGTAACTCTCGTCCGTTAGGCTCCGAGACTAAATTAAAAACTATTCAATCTCAAAAAAACAACAAGAACATAAAAGATGGACTTACCTTTAATGATAGCAGCGCTCTGAACACTTATTACACCTACACTAAATAGTACCACAGAATATCTATTATTTGTAAGACTTAATACTGCTGTGAATATTAAGTAAACAAATAAAGGGCAAGTCAAATGGTAAGAACCTTCCTGATAGCAAACTGTCTGAGTTGTAAACAATCAGGTTAGCCAGCTTTTACCGGAAATATATTTGAATATAAGTTATAAATTTTATTCATATAACTATTTATTATATCTAGTACTGTAATTAATAATAGACCAGAATAATTTTAATCAAAACCATTCCAAATTTAGGAATTCGGGAAGACAATAGAAGGGGGGGGGGCAAAATACGATTCAGACGGTTATGAGATTTTCACATGATTAAGGAACAAGCAGGTTAGCCAGCGAAGGTTTAAAATAGATAAATATACATGCAGGTAACACTTCCGTGAATATTAGTGAATAATTACAAACGGCAATGAGAAATCTTTCAATGAATTTACAATAAAAAGTTAATAGTCCCTACAACGTAATACGGCTGGATTGTAAACAAACAGGTTAGCCAACCTTGTAGTGCAGTATCGATAGATAGACCGGAAAAACAAACAATTGAAGAAATATATCTGAATATAAAATATTAATTTTATTGGAAACTATTTATTATAGTTAGTGGAGTAATTTGAAATGAATCAAAATAATTTCTATCTCAATCACTCAGATTTTTGTAGTCCAAGAAAAAAGGGGGGGGGGGTCAACAGAACGTATTTGTTTGTACCTCGTAAAATAAAGCTTTGTTGAAAACAATATTTTGTATTTAACCTAATAATGAGGTGGTTCATTAGATTAGATTAGATCAGCTTCTTATTAATATATCCCTAGTAGGAGTAGGCGTTTACTGAAAGCGTAACTCATTACAAAAAATACAAATATCTCGATTAATACTCATTATACGGAAAATATGTATAGAACAATATTTATAGTAAATGTAATTTGCAATAAGATTGATTTTATACAATTTTTCGATCCGATGTATTGTACCGGAGATATTTCGAATTTTCGAAAATCCTCCCCTCTAAACCCCCTCAATTTTAGAATTCAATAGTATTAAGAGAATAAAAAAAAAGTTTTCTTTTTAATATTAGTTAAATGGCAACTATAATCATATTGAATGACTGGATTAATGACTCTTGATCAATTTATATCTCATCCCAATTTTGCAAGAACAATAATATTATTATTTTTCCGATTATTTATAAAATATCATATTATAAGTTCCTCAAGATGGCCTCAAGTATTCAGATTGGTGAATAAATGTATAAATAATAAAAAAAAAAAAAAAAAAAAAAAAAAAAAGATAAAGGAATTTCAGGTCGCCTTGTTACCCAACTGGGTAATGTGCCGGACTTATCCAAAAGAGTTTAGAGATAGCCAAACTATAAAACATAAAAATGTAATAAAACAGAAATAATATTATTTAGCTAAGGGCGTTGACACACATATACACAAAGAAAATGAGAGAGAAGAAGAAATAAAACGCTAAGAGAATAAAGTGAGATTTGAGTTTCGATACGGAAGAGGAACAAGGAAAGCTATTTTACCGTTAAGTGGCGGAGAGAAGGAAGAAACGAATCAAAAATCGGTCGGAAATTTGTAGATTTAGAAAATGCTTTTGATACCGTCAACCGAAAATTGACGTTTGACTGTATCCAAAAAGTAGGAATAGGTGGAAAAGGCAAAGGGTTAATTTGGCAAGGACAGAGTGCTAAGGGAAAACGATAAAGACTGAATGACAAGGATGGCAGTTGCCGCCTTATCTGTTCAATATGTTCATTGAAGAGGCAATAATGGAAATGAAAGATAGAACCCAAGATATAAGCGGCAAATATGTTCTGTTCATCCGCCCACCCCCCTTTTTAGTCTAAAATTTGAGTTATTAAAATATAAATTATTCTGATTCACTATAAATTGCAGTAATAGATATAGCAAATATTATTCAATAAAGTTGATTTGCCATATTCAGATATGTGTGTATGTATACATATATATATATATATATATATATATATATATATATATATATATATGTGTGTGTGTGTGTGTGTGTGTATACATATATATATATATATATATATATATATATATATATATATATATATATATGTATGTGTATATATGTATATATATATGTGTGTATATATGGTCCACTGGTCCGAGTTCAGCCGTTAACGAACTTGATCTGTCTTTTTACTTAAATCGACTAAATTTCGAGTTTCGTAACGATCAAACAAAAATTGCGACTGCTAGAGCGGTAACAGACAAATATATATATATATATATATATATATATATATATATATATACAGTTTTGAACGGACCTTATTTTCGTCATCTACTAAGTAGGATCGATGGACATTTGAAGAAAAATGTTGAAAATTCCGTCATGAGTACAACCTCGATAGCTGATTTCCCTTAAGGGAAATCTGCTAAAAAAAAAGGCCTTTCATGTCCATTTAATTAGATAATTTATAATTGTTATTTTGCATAATAGAGATAATGTGATTTAATGATCACAGAACTAATAGTTATTTGTTAGGAAGAATGAGTGAGGTATGTCTCGTCATCTACTTGATCCATACTAATTTTTGTAAAACACCTGCCTTTATTGTATCTATGTGATATGAGTGTAATATATTTGATTTACTATTTTCCAGATAAAGATAAAGCAGTCTTCATCTGTCATCATTGCCAGCGAGCCTGGAAATCATTCATTTCTTTGAGGAGATGTGTTGAGAAGTGCTTCCACTCGACTGTCACTAGTAAGTTCTGTTTAAATTTAGATATTTATGAATTTTGGAGGCATACTTTCAAGGAGAAAATATTTTGGTTTTGGATTTATCTGACAATAATAAGTAACATTTAAAATTTACAGAACTTAGTCAGTTGGCTAATGATTTGGATTGTAAATAAGTGGACTCCAAGCTTTTTATTGAGGTTTGGATGAGGCAATAGTTCCGTTTCTGAAGAGAATCTCCTTACATTGGTAGCAATGGTAGATAGAGATCCAGTAGGATATGCTAGGCTGCAACCAGTGCACAATAACTAGGTGAAGGTCTGCTACCATATTAGCTCGCTACAGCCTCTTGCTACTGTTCCCACTCCCAGCTGATACTAAACCTAACAAATATATATATATATATATATATATATATATATATATATATATACACACACACACACACACACACACACACACACACACACACATTATTTTACCAATGTTTAAGATGAAAATCATGAAATTAAATAACTTGTATACAATTTATAATTCTCCGAATTTCCGTTTGAATCAGATTACTTGAATAACAATCCTATTTTGAATAGCTGCTAGGTAAGTTATAGATGTGGGCAGTTCCTGAAACTTTGATTAGACAGTTAGCCAATAACTTCAAATAGAGCTCTTGTTAAGAACCATATACTGTGCAAAATGATTTTGGTACAGTGATTATTTTATTGCAATTGTGTGAATAGTTTAGTTTTAGGAATATTAAATTATTAAATATTGAACATAAATGCTGAACTATGTAATAGTTAAATCTGTTTAATACTTTTTTTCTTTTAGAATTCCAACTCAAAAAATCTAAACCACTGGGCAATGGAGCAATTTGGGCTGCAGAAACATCAAGGAGCTGTAGTAGCTCAAGGCGAGATGTGAATCTATCTAAGGAATGCTCAACTGCAATTGAGAAACTTTTTCCGTGTTTTGAATGCAATTACAGCACAAATTATAAACACCACTTAAAGCAGCACATACAGGCTAAACATACAAAGGAGAAACCACACTTATGCCCCTACTGTGAGTATAGTGCTGCTCGGACTTGCTGGCTAAAGCATCATATACTGGCTAAACACTTAAGGGACAAACCACACTCTTGCCCATATTGTGAATACAGTGCTTTTCAGGCAGCCAGTCTAAAGCATCACATACTTTCTAAACATTTCAGTGACAAACTGCACTCATGCACCTTCAGTGCTATACAGGTGGGCAATCTACAGCCTCACCTACCGACTGTACATTCCGGCGATGATCCTCACTCCTGCCCCTGCTGGGAATGCAATTCCCAGCATTTCATGCTCGCTAAAAATTCAAGGGACAAAACACACATATGCCCGCATTGTGGATACAGTGCTGTTCAGGCTTGCCTTCTTAGGCGTCACATACTGGCTAAGCATACAAATGATAAACCTCACTCATGCCCTCACTGTGAATATAGCACTGTTCAGGTGGGCAATCTAAAGCAGCACATACTGGCAAAACATTCAAATGATAAACCTCACTCCTGCCCGTACTGTGAATACAGTGCTGCTCAGGCTGGCAGTATAAAGCGTCACATACAGGCGAAGCATTCCAATAACAAACCACATTCATGCCCCTACTGTGAATACAGTAATGTTCAGGTGGGCAGGTTAAAGTATCACATACTAGTTAAACATACTAGAGACAAAGTTCACTTAGCTAAAGTGGCCACACAATATAATGGAAATAGCACAACCAGGAAACAGAGTCAGCCTTGTTCCTCTCTGCTGCAGCACCCCTAGTACAACAGACCCAAAGTTCCTTGTCAACTTCTACTGGTCTGCATAACATTCTGTAAGCCATTGTAATTTCCAATTAGCCAAACATCAATATTTTTATAGTGAATAATTATCTAAATATGTATTTGCATTAACTGTAATGTGTAACTCTAATAATAAAAAGATCATTACTTCTTACCTTGGTTTTCATTTTCCCTTCAAATTCTTTTAGAAGTTACTGCAATGCCTCTATTTGTTTTTTCTATATAACAACTCTGAATTTCGATGTATAGGATAATCCGATATCAGCTAAGTGTGTATTTTATGAGCTAAATGTTTGGGTCAACTTTGACATCATTCTTCGAAGCAATATAGTTATACAATATTCATTCACCCGTGTAACAATATTGCACTGAAGAAGGTTACTAAAGTTCTCCAAAACACACACATTAGCCAAATAATTGTAAGTTCAGATTTATAAAATATGAAAAATATTTAATTTATAAGTTAAGATAAAGTAAAATAAAATAAATACATAAAGGTGGTGATGTGGTAGTGATATAGCTGAGCATAGAAGTTCCCTTAGGCAGCTGGCTATCTAGTAATATCTCACACATTAACTGATGTAAAATGAATAAATACTTCATATCCTGAAAATGAAATAAAAATTAAATGCTTAATAAAATTTAATTAAGTGTGTTATAAACATAGAGAAATAATAATTAAAATTGAATTAAAACTGAAAATAGTAAGAAGAATATTATATCAAGATTGTTAAATGTATCCTAAATAGTATATCTGCAATTTTTTTTTTTATTTAAAGATATTTTTCATAATAAAGAAATTCAGACACTGGGAATTTCAGTATAAGTGATATTTTTTTTGTGCTATTTTACATGTTAGTCCACCGTGTTATTGTATGATTTCAAATTGCAAAGAAATATAGACTGATTATGTTGCATACATGGAGGGGCTAGTTTTATAATATTCATATTTATGTTGTTATAAGTGAAAATTGGTTCACCAGAACATATTTGCATGTATCTCGTATAATAAATGCCTCTGGAAAACAATATTTGGTATTTGAGCTTTTAATGATGTGGTTTATTACATAAGAAAGTATTCTTTATGTAACATGAGTAGAACTGGGGGTTTTCTGAAGGCTAAAACTGAAAAATGCAAATATCATGGTTAATGTTCAAGATAGGGAATAAATAAATTATAGGTAATATAATTTCTAATAAGATTAGATATGTACAATTTTTCGATCCGACTGACGATAACGGAGATATTTCAAAGTTTTAAAATTCCCCCCTCTAAACTCCTCTTTCCACTTTGTCCAATTTCTGTCATTAACAAACTTGATCTTTCTTTTTACATAAAACGATTAAATATCAATTTTCGTAAAGATTAAACAAAAATTGTGACCAACAGACAACTGAAAAAGGTTTTATACATATATATATATATATATATATATATATATATATATATATATATATATTTCTTACTGACTACATATATACCCATGACATTGATCACACTCTTAACAGATTTCAAAAGGTTATGAAGAAAACCTGTAATAAAACATTAAAAATCAAAAATAGATACCAGACTAATAATACAAAGAGATCATTACCTTGGTGGGATAATGAGCTAACTCAACTAAGAAAACAGACAAACAAAACTAGACAAATATACCAAAGAACTGTTGACGATGAACTAAGGGCACAGCGAAGAGTGACATCTTGAAACAAGACACGTTTATCAACAAAAATTAAAACAAAAGAGAAAACAATTATGGAACGAATTCTGCTCTAACATAGATCCTAAGAGCCCCTGGACATGGCCGTACAAATTTGCTTTCGGGAAACTTAGGTCAATGCTATCGCTAAGTTCTTTAAGAAAAGATGATGGACTCTATACTACTTCGATAACAGAAATATACTCGTTTTTACTGAATAAACATATTGGAACTGACGATAAGACGACAGATAACGACTATCACAAAACATTGAGAAATAACATACTTAACGAACCTAACTCTAATAACGACTTACCAATTACAAATCAAGAAATAGAAAAAATAATTAAATCACTAAACACTAAGAAAACTCCTGGAATAGATGGCATTTCTGCTGAAATTTTCAATAACGTTTATTTTATTTTAAATAAATTTACTCAAAATATTTACAAAAGATCTTCGATTCAGGAATCACAACCGGAGGAAAAATCCTCGAAAAAATCATTAACCAACGTCTATCACACTACCTATACACAAACAACCTTTTGCACAGAAATCAATTCGGCTTCACTCCTCAAAAAAGTTCTTCAGATGCAATACAGCAAACACTTAATTTTATTAAAACTGCGCTTACTCAAAAACAACATGTTATTCTCATTTCACTAGACATTAAGGGTGGATTTGATAATGCGTGGTGGCCTTCTATCCTCAACTCTCTCTTAATAAAGAAATGTCCTCAAAATTTATACAAACTTATCTTCTCATATTTTACTAATCGCCAAACCTCTTTCATTACACCCAATCTAATGATCACTAAAGCTCAAACAATAGGAACACCTCAAGGTTCAAGTTGTTCTCCACTTTTATGGAACCTAATTATTGATGAATTATTACATTTAATTAACATGAAACACGCAGCTATCTACGCATTTGCAGATGATATTATAATTTTGGTAAAATCAAAGATTCTTGGACAGACACAGACCATAATTAACTGAATTCTAGATGTTACTGAACAATGGGCTCTTAAAAACAAATTGAAATTCATTACAGACAAATCATCCTACACAGTATTTAGCAGATCAAGGACAACTCTATCATTTGACATCAGGTTACAAGGACAAAAACTTACTAAAGCAAATACAATTAAATACTTGGGAATAATTTTTGACAGTAAACTAACTTGGAAAGCCCACATTCAACATCTTGAAACAAAACTACTGAAACATATAAACCTACTTTCAATAGCAACAAAACTGACTTGGGGACTACAAACAGACACATTACGGACTATATACTCTGCAGCAATACAACCTGCAATGACTTACGCCATCGCTGCCTGGCATGAAGGTTTACAGCGGCAATACAATTTAAGGAAAATAGAGAGAGTTCAGAGACTGGTGGCTTTGAAGATAATAAAGGGATTTAGAACAATTTCATATGAAGCTGCCTGTGTTCTGGCGAGAATTACACCCATCTCATTACTTGCAAATCAACAAAAAACACAATATTTATTACTACATGAAAGCACACATATACAAAACATTAGCTCATCCGACATTGAAAAACCCTTACATTACTCAAAATGGACACCTCCTACTATACAGCCACACATAGAACTGACTCCAACTCACACAACAGAATTTCAAATCTACACAGACGGAAGTAAGGACAAAATATATGTACGATGCGCTTTTATTGTCTTTCATAAGAATATACTCACTGACGTACTTAAATACCGACTAGGACCTTTATGTACAAACAACCAAGCAGAAGTGCTTGCATTAATGAACGCACTCGAATACGTAAAACTAAATAATAAACAAATTACAGAAGTAACTATAAACACAGACAGCAAGGTAACAATACAAAAACTATTGAACACTGGCATACATGACCCATTGACAGAACAAAGTAGGCAACTAATAATATACATTCAAAACAACAAGACAAAAATATATTTGACCTGGGTCAAAGGACATGCCGGACTTTACGGAAACGAATTAGTTGACAAAATACAAAAAATACATCCAAGGACCAAAACATTCCCATAACATACTCCAACATAACAAAACAAAGTCTACAATACACGTTACGCACGGACACAATAAAACAGTGGCAGGAGCGATGGGACAAAACAGAGAAAGGCAAGCATTTAAAAACATTCATCCCAAATATTGAGGAATACCTCAACACCTGTACTGCTACTGACTATTACTCTACACAAGTACTCACTGGACACGGGACTACTAAATCTTATTTACATAGGTTCAAAATACTAAATGGCAAACACTGCCCCTGTGACAGAACGAGTGAACAGACTATAGAACACCTTATCTACACTTGCACACTTACTACACAATTATGAAACACACTCCAACAAACACTTCTCAGAAACAAAGACCAGTGGCCAATGGACTTAAAGAGTTTGTTTAAAAAATACCCATTAGTATTTAGGCATTTTTCTAAAACCTTAATAGAAACAGCGGACGTTTTTTACACCATACTTAAAAATAATATATTAAGTCTTCCTTCCATTCTTTTTCCTTTTAAATGCCTACGTCAAGAATAATGCATTAGAATGAGTGGCATAACTTTCTGAATGAAGTTAAATTAACATGTTATTGGATTGTTTCGATTTTTCTTATTATGCGTACTAATTTTTCATCACTTTGATTGTTTGTTCTTTTATTATGTATATTTATTTATTTATTTATTTTTTAATTTTTTTTTCTTGTCTTTTTATTTTATTTTTTAATTTTAAGAAAAAATTTATGAACATCATTCTTGTGCACAAAACACGATGTATTATGAACATACATGTTATATACTGTAATAGTGTGGTAAATGTAGCAAATAAACGCCCTTTGTGCATGGGTAATGTGCAAAGGAAAATATAAATATATATATATATATATATATAATAAAATTGTAACCTCTGTCTGTACATTGATTTTTTTCGCAAACTTTCATGATAACTTTTCGTTTCACATGTCATAGACGCCATAACTGCATTTTGTTTCTTTCGTGTGTGTTTGTTTGTTTCTTTATTTGTTTGTTACCTTTTCACGCATGAACGGCTGAACCGAATTTTATGAAACTTGGTATGTATATTACTATTAACTCAACTTAGACTTTATGTTATATTAATATCCACTGAGACGAACAGGAGTGGGGGCTATAAGGGAAGCCTGAAATTAAAAATAGCAATATTTCGTTTCCTATTGGTTTTTCGGCAAATATGAACATAACAAAAGTTGTTTATTTTGTTATTTAGAGTAACTTTTGTCACATACACTTTTTTCATATACTGAATTATAAACGAGATATACGCTAAAACCTACAGTGGAATTGAACGATATTAATTGGCACAAAAGACTCAACTGAACTAAATAAATCTCGGTATGTGTATTAGCACTAACGCCTTCATTATAATAATCCATACCAACATTTCTAGGGACGGGCAGGAGTTGGAGTTGTAAGGGAGGCCTGACTTTAAAAATAGCGGTATTTCGTTTTCTATTCGTTTTTCGGCAAATATAAACATAACAAAAGTTGTTTATTTTGTTATTTAGAGTAACTTTTGTGATATTCATTTTTGTCTTTTAACAAAGTATAAACGAGATATACACTATAAACTAAAGCGGGAGCCAACAATTTTATTAGGCACTAACGATTGAACCGAACTTAACAAAACTCGGTATGTCAATTAGCATTAATTCTTCTATGGTTATAAGCTATATTAAAATTTTTAGTTTTGAACGGGAGTGGGGGTTATAAGGGAGGCCTGAAATAAAAATTTCCAATATTTCGTTGTCTATTTGTTTTTCGACAAACATGCACATATCAAAAGTTGTTTACTTTATTATTTAGAGTAACTTCTGTTTTTTTTACATTTTTTCGGGAACAATGTATGAAGCAAATAATTTGCGTATAATATTGATATGCTCATGAATTATATCCAATATGAACTACCAGGTACCTCACCTGGATAAATTAATTCAGATCTATGTTAATATTTTGACATTAATAATTCAAAGCTATGCATAATGCACAGGAGACGGGAAATATGACAATATGGAGGACAGTGAAGTCTTACATAAAAAATTAGTTTTAATATTAAAAAATCCACAGCAACGACAGGTATAAACGGAAAACACTGGGACGGGTAAATGTCTAAATATTGTGCAAAGTAAAGCCTTGCCAAAAAAATACCATCACCATTCAGCCTCAAATGAATTCCTGGGCGAAGCTGGGTATCTGAGCTAGTATATATATATATATATATATGTGTGTGTGTGTGTGTGTGCGTGTGTGTGTGTGTGTGTGTGTGTGTGTGTGTGTGTGTGTGTGTGTGTGTGTGTGTGTGTATATACTAGCTCAGATACCCGGCTTTAAAAAAAAAAATCAATCTACAGACAGAGATTACAATTTTTATATATATATACTAGCTCAGATACCCGGCTTTAAAAAAAAAATCAATCTACAGACAGAGGTTACAATTTATATATATATATATATATATATATATATATATATATATATACAAAATCATATTGCAGAATTCTATCCAGAGAAAGAATTATATCCTCCAAACAATCGTACATTGTTGAAGGAATAGATGTGGTTTTGTGGAAACCATATTGATCAAGATTATGAGGATATAATGTATTTTGAAATGTTCTATTAGTCGATTAAAGAAAAGTTTTTCAAAAATTCTTTACTTGGTGGGGGATAAAAAATTGTAATTTCCTGGTAACTGTTTACTCCCCTTTTATCAGATTTCGCTTAAGAGAAATCAACTATTGAGGTCGTACTCATGATGCGATTTTCGAAATTTTTCTTCAAATATCCATCGATCCTACCCAGGAGATGATGAAAATGAGGTCAAAACTGCATATCTATCTATGTATATATATATATATATACATATATATATATATTATATATATAAAATTGTAACCCCTGTCTGTACATTGATTTTTTTCTCAAAATTTCACAATACTTTTTCGTTTTACATGTCATAGACATGGTATCTGCAATTCGTTTCTTTAGTGTCTGTTTATTTGTTACCTTTTCACGCATAAACGGCTAAACCGAATTTGATAAATCTTGGTATGTATATTACTACTAACCCAACGTAGACTTTAGGTCATATTAATATCTTGTGAGATGAATAGAAGTTGGGGTTATAAGGGAGGCCTGAAAATAAAAAAAAACTATATTTCGTTTCATATTGCTTTTTCGGCAAATAAGCACATAACAAAAGTTGTTTATTTTGTTATTTACAGTAATTTTTGTATATGCCCTTTTATCAAATACCGAAGTATAATTGCGTTATACGCTAAAAATAATAGCGGGAGGCAAGAATTTTATTTGGCACAAAACACTGAACGGATATAAATAAAACTCGGTATGTGTATTAGCACTAACGTTTTCATTATAATAAGCCATACCAACATTTCTTGGGACGGGTAGGAGTGGGGGTTGTAAGGGAGGCCTGAAATGAAGAATTGCGAGATTCCCATTGGTTTTTCAACGATTATCTATAAAAAATATAAAAACACCATCATTAGTCAGTCAACGATGATTTCCCGGGCATCACCGGGTACATTAGCTAGATTGTATATACAAAACAAGTACTTCATAGATGATATTTAATTTTAATAAATGCTATCCATGATTATGATTTGAATTATTCACGGTGTGTCAAACAGTGCAGGGGGAATGATTAGAGATTTATTTTCATTTATTCTTCAATTCTAATTTTTTTTTTCCATAAGTCGCCCAACTGACCCTTACGGGAAAAAATGCGCTTAGACGGGAAGTGCAGTTGTACAAGGAGAAGCATTACCAAAAACAAAATAGAATCTTTCCGCCTCAAATGTTTCCGCGTTTTCATTATTCAATCTTTATTTAGTAATTTTTAAACAAAGTCATGCTGAATTTACATGCTGAAGTTGTTGGAGAATCAAGCTCTTTAATTCTGGTATATAGTAGCTTATTACCTCCAATATGTTGACATTATTGAAAGAACTATATACTATATATAACTAATAAACGTTACTTGATAATTTCATTATGACAAAAGACAATAAGTGTTTAAACTCGATTTGATTGTTTTAAGTATTATTTAGGTTGCATGAAGGGCTACGATCCTTCCCCTTCACCTCACATTTTGAATATTAATTCAATTATTTTTAGGTTACCACTATTATTTATTTCCATTGGGTAAACTAATTATTAGAAAATTCGCATTGTTTAATGTTTTGAATAATTAATTTATGTAAAGCAATGTTGATAACCCCCAAGTGGAAGGGGAAGTTGCACGGAGTCTAACACCGTTAATTGTGTTACTTATTTCCTGTTAAATGTTGGCACTATTGCAATTTCATTCTACTTACAAAACTATTTCTAAACTACTATGTGTGTTCAGAGTGGGTTTGACAGAAAATAAGTGCATTATAGATATTATTTAATTATAATCAATGCTATCTATGAATATGATTTGAATTATTCACTGTGTGTCAAGCAGTAGAGAGGGATTGATTGAGAACTCATTTTCATGTACCCTTTTTAACTAAAATTTCTATCTTATAAGTCCCCTACAATTACCTGGCCCTTAGTAAAAATAAAATGCCCAGACAGAAATATAATTGTACACATTGAAGCCTTGCTATTAAAAATAACTTCAATATTCAGCCTCTCATGATTTTTCGAGCGAAGCCAGGTACCTTAGCTAGTAGCATATATATTTATAATATTAATGTATAGAATAAATCAAATGTTATTTCACAGAAGTAATGAATAGAATAAAAAATACTTACTTTTTTCCTTTCAATAATAGATGTCAAAATTGGAGAAGCTAAGAAACTGGGATAATAACAAAAATTTCCAGTGTAGAGACAAGTTCCAAAAGGCCCTATAACAATTTAATAAATATTAATATTTTTTATATGTTAGATAAGTTCCTAACTAAAATGTTGTTCACATTATTTTGTAAAGACAGACTAACAAAAAAAAGTCTGTCACACACTCACGATCTCATCTCACCATGCACTCTATATTTATCCAATGTAAAAGTCGGTCAAACACGGGCTGCGTAAAATAAGCAGATTTCCTATGCAATGATTGACATACTGGTGATCACATTCTAAATGCTCGAATTTCAGATCATTTTTGCCGGTCCACTAAACATCCCCTATTCTCCTGGTCTCATTTCAGCCATTAATGCATATGAACATTAGAGTTGACTGAAACGGTTAAATATTGAGGAAAGTATAGAATAAATAAACATCTTTGAATCAAGACCGGAAATTTGTAATTGATGACATCATCACACTACGTAAGAAACTTGTACTTGATGACATCATCACAATAGGTATTTACATGTAACTCAAGCAATAAAAGGTTAATGAAGACAATACTTGGTATTTAAGATTAAAATAAAGTGGTTCGTTATATAACAGCTTACTGATAATATGGGATGAATATGAATGGGGGTTTAATGAAGGCTGAAAACTAAAAAAAATCAAATATCTCGGTTAATAACTAAGATAGTGAAAAAAAATAAATAACATTTATAGGATATTAAATTTTCAATAAGATTGATTTTTTTTTTCATTTACTCTTTTAAACTAAAATTTCTATTCTATAAGTTCCCTAAAGTTACCTGGAAAAATAATACACCGAGACGGGTAGTATAATTGTACACCTTGATGCCTTGCTATAAAAATACCCTCAATATTAAGCCTTTAATGATTTCCCGAGCGAAGCCGGGTTCCTTAGTTAGTATATATATATATATATATATATATATATATATAAATATATATATATATAAACATATATTCACAGATGAGGTAAAAAAAAAAAAAATAAAATTAAAAAAAAAAAAAAACAATCATGCATTGACTTTTGTTCTCTAATTAATCTTTAAGACATGACCATATAAGTATATTGAAAATTAAGGCCAAAATTGTTTTTAAACTCATCAGTAGAGGAAGATGGATCAGTTATATCGTAAATAAAGCTCCCAGTTTAAATTTTATCACAGGAGAAATATTCAAAATATATATTTTCTTCTTCCTCCAAGAAAAGTTCCATCCAAGGACCTGGAAAGATAAAAAGGAAGGGTAAAAGCAAGAAAGATGCTTCATGTGACTTAATTTCTAAAGGTGGAAAAATCCTGACAAACTTAAAAATCAATGTTGATTACAATAATTAACGTTTACATATTGAGTTCGGTGTTACGAGCATTAACAGACAGATATATGTATATACGCATAATTTTGATGGACCTCATTTTCATCATCTGTGTAAGATGGATGGACAGTTGAAGAATATTTTTGAAAATCACATCATGAGTACAAATATTAACCCTAGAACTACCAAGGGGGGGGCTCCTTGAGCCCACAACTTTTTGTTTTTGTTACCTATCACCCAATTTTAATGGGATATTTTTGATAATTTATGTATTCCTCAGAAAACATCGTAGAGTGAGTCTATGTTGAGAAAAATTTTTTTTTTTGACGTATGGGCTCGAGGAGCCCCCCCCCCCTTGGTAATGCAAGGGGTAGTTATACACTTAAGTACCAAGAGGGGGGCTCCTCGAGCCCACTGATATTTAATACTACTTTTAACTAGTAATTCAAGTGTTATTAATTATATTGCTCAAATAATAATTACTTTGATGTAATTTTAACATACACAAACCTTCTCAAGTTTTTTTTTTTCTCAAAAAAAATATATATTCTACCCATATAATTTTTTTTCATATAAAAATATATTACTGAGATGGTTATAATTATTGCTCCTGATTGGTACTTTTTTAGAAAAGAGAAGATTTTCTAGGTTGTTCCCAACTAAGTGAACAGTTAGTCCATGCTGCATCCTGGATAAACACTCGGAAAAAAAAATTATTGGGCAAAAGCACCGATAATTGCATTACGAATCTGATAATTAGATTTTCTTAAATTATTATTCTATTATAATGTTATAATAACTTAGATATAGATAACTTTTTATTCTAACAATGTTTAGATATGTTCCTCCAGTAGAATAAAATTACATTTAATTTAAAGTCATCCTTTTTTCCCCATCCAAACTTTTTTTTTTTTAAATTTATTTTTATTTTTGTATTTAATTTTTTTTTTCACAGGTGTCATAAGAAACGTTCATTAAACATAATCCAATAGAAATAAAAATTTTAAAAAAATTATAGAACCAAAATAAAAGATATTTAAGGTTGTGGGCTCGAGGAGCCCCCCCCCCCCGTGGTAATCCATGCGACCTGGGAGAGGTCGGTAATACTAGGGTTAATAGCTGATTTAACCTTAGAGAAAAATGAAAAAAAAATGTCTATCAATTTTATAGTTCAATACACTACTCAAATAGAATGTTCATAAATACTATAAAAAAAAAAAAAAAAAAAAAAAAAGGAAAAAAAAAAAAAATGTGAACAGTAAACCTCATTCTTCCTAAAGTAATAAAAAATGTTGAAAATGGAAAACTGCATCAATAAAATTCATGCTGGAAGACTATGATGTCTTTCGTCTCCCTAAATACTGGATCCTCCAACATGGATCACTCAACATTATATTGTAAATATTCCTAATATTTCAGTTATTATGAGTCCAAACGAAAATTCTTATAGAACCAGCCATGTTAACCAATTTAATGTTCTTCAATTATAGTTCTAAACACTTTTTTTAGGTAAGCGAGTTATTTATATTTTTATGTTTTCAGCCTTCAGGGAAGCACTACTTTTAGTCATGGCACCATAACAATGAGCCAACATGCCATGAAATGCAATATTCCAACCTTAAATAGTTACTATTATTTTCAATGGACCTTTACTAAGTGATATACATGCACATTCTTAAGAAAAAAAATGTTAATTTGATGACAATTTCATCAAAGAGTAATTATAATACTTATTAATAGGTGAAATGAATCTAGGTAGGGGGAGGACATGTAAATTCTTAATATCTTAATCGTAAAAATCACAGGTGTAATAATAATAAAATCCTGAGTAGAAAGACTGTGGCTACATTTAAGAATAAATCATTCAAATAATGAACAAAATGAATTATGACACACAAAATGAATTATGACACACAAAATGATTGATTAAGTATATTAAGTAACATAGAAGGCTTCAAAAAAAAAAAGAACAATAATAAATATATATATTTCATGGAAATAGTCTCTAGTTAGCAAGATGGTGTATCCAAGCTAAATCATTTATTATTGAGATAAAAAAAAATCTTACAGAACCGATCTTATTAATATTTTTATAAAAATCGTAATATTAAATGATTATTAACAATGAAATTTTCAATACAATGCCTGGGGAGTACTGTATACAAAAGAGCAAACAATAGACAAACTGAATCCCATAAGTCGGGGGACACGGGGTCCCCATAAGTCTAGCATTGTCTTACTGTAAATTTCTTTAAATAAGCATTTAAGAGATGAATAATTGCATCAACGATTCAAAAGCACAAGTATATATGTATATAGCCATAAAACAACTACTCACTATTCAGATTAACTATTCAGAGTAATGACGCAGGATCTGAGTAAATCCCAAGGAGCTTAGAGAAGTAGGGCTGGAACTTGACCTACCAAAGAGAAAACACTGCTAGTACTATTCTGAAGCCTCACGTCTCCTACCATTTTTTAGGCGATTAACGGAAATCAGCTATTGTGGTTGGACTCATGAAGTGAATTTCCAAAAATTTACTCAAATATCCATCGCTCCTTCCAAGATCACAAGTGTGTGAATCCACCACGAGGGAAATTTCCTTTTTTTTCGTGGCTCCAGGCACAAGTTGTGGGCTTGCAACACTCTCGTCGTTTTGGGGATAGGGTTACCTTAATTCTGATTTTAATTTTATTCACTTATTTTCCTCTTTATTGGCACATTTTCTTCTATTATTGGATCAATGTTATTAATCAAATGATCTAGTTTGGTGTTATGTAGGCGATCTGAATGTTATTAACCCTTAATAACCTAGCGTACCCATATGGGTACATTAAATTTGGGGGAAATAAGCAGGCTCCATCATGTCCAGTGTGCATGTTCAATTTATGTATTCTCCCTCAATGCTCTCTACAGCAGTCCCTCTACTCAGTCTAGTGCTTGCCTTCAACAAGTGGATTATACAAGTGTGTTTTTTATTATTTTTAAAAATGGACTACTCACAATTCGTAAGAAGGTAAGTAAATTTTGTTGTAAAATACACCAATATTAGTTTATTAGTTATTTGAAGTAAAAAAGTTTTACTTAAAGTTTATTGCACAATTTATTAGAAAGTTTATAGAAATTTACGAATTATTGAATTCTGTAATTAGTCAATTATGACCCTGTACCCAAATGGGTACACTAGGATATTTGATTGCCTATTTTTTTTTTATTGACAATTTTTTTTTTTTCTTCAAATGCGATGTTTATGTTGTTTCAGTGATTTTGGAAGCCTCCAAAATAATAAGCAATTCCGTATCAGTTATGAAAATGATCAAAGACAAAAATATGAAGTCAGCATCAGGAAGACATCAGCTCCTCTCGTAGAAATGGTTCACAAATTACCGAAGCTTCACTACGACTTTTTCTTTGATAATTTATTTACAAGCTTCGATTTAATAAATTATTTTAGAAAACAAGGATTTGGAGCAACTGGTACAATGAGAGAAAATAGAATTTGTCGTGACTGTCCACTTATAACAAAGAAATCTATGCTAAAAAAAGAAAGGGGGTTCTATATGTCTTTCATTTCTAGGAAAGAAGAGGTTTGTATAACAAAATGGAAAGACAATTCAGTTATTGCAATCGCAATAAAATTCTATGGTGGCTAATTGATGTGCCCTTGCATAATGTATGGATACTTTTCAAAAAACGAGGGACACCTATACCTCAACTTGAATTTTGACGGAATATAGTGCAATCATATTTATCTAAATATGGATCTTCACCAATGGGGGCAGGGAGCCCCAGAATTTTTTCTTCGCAAACTTCGTCGAGTCGGGTTATCCAAGAGATACGTTTTGACCGCTTAGACAATTTTATAATTAAGGCGGAAGAAAATAAAAGGAAAAGATGTGCAGGGAACGAGTGTACTAGCAAAGTAAGAACAATGTGTGGGAAGTACAAAGTGGGGTTGTGTATTGATTGTTTTGCTGCATTTCATACCAAAAAATAATTTGTCTTATAATTATATATAGTAAATAAGCATAATAAATCTGTTTTATGGTTAAATTATTTTATTTTTTTCCTTTTTTGCCCTTATTACATAATAATCGAGCGATACGCACACGTTATGCCAAATACAGGTAGTCATATGTCCTAGGGTAGCCATATGGGTACAGGGCTTATCTCATAAACGGCATAACAGAAATTTTTAAAATTATTTTTTACATGTTAAGGGATGCCTAAATAAGTAAAAAAAAAGTGAAAAAACTTTTTTCCTGAAGAAAAAAAAATTCAGGATATTAAGGGTTAATGATTTAGAAGTTCTTGCCACCATTCATAGCACTTCACATTTACCCATTTCCTTGTCAGTAAATACCCTTATGTTCCCCCTACCGAGGAGGAGAAAACAGAAACATTCTCAACACACAAACCAACTTTAGATGGTCACAAGATAAAAGCACTGAGTTTATAGAAAGTATGAATTCATATAGTAATAGGACAATAGTAATGACTGAGGAAACTTTCGCCAATTTTTTGAATGAAAATTTACTTAGCACTATTAAAGAAGTAGCAGAATTATCTGGTCTGAAGTACGACGGGAAATCCAACAAAATGGGACCAATTTACAAGAAAAATAAATGGTTTGATGAAGAGTGCATTAGACTAAAAGTAAAATAAAATATCAGTTTAAAGTATGTCGAAAAAAACAATTTTCAAAAATCGAGCTCTTAAGAAAATATATAAAAATATTATTGTAGAGAAAAAAGATAAATATTACAAAGAATTGGCTGATTGTATTAGTAATACAAGAGACAGAAGATGTTTCTGGGTCACCGTCAATAAAATTATTCGAAAAAAAACATTTAATAATATTTTATCCTTGGATGAGTGGGAAGCATATTTTAAATCACTTTACAGGACTCCAGTAATAAATGATTTTACTTATGTTGGAGTTCTGCATCCCCTTTTAGACTCACATATTTCGAAAGATGAAATCATAAATAGTCTGCTTTCCTGTAAAAGTGGTAGTCTCCTGGTCCAGATGGGATTACTTATGACTTCTACAAAGCCCTACCAGAAGCTTGGCTTTCTTATTTAGAACAATTCTTTAATAATATATTACCAAGGAAGAAGTTCCATGCAATTGGTCTCCCTTAAATATGGCAATGATACATAAAAAGAGCGATAAGCACAATCTAGAAAATTACTGTGGCATTGCACTGGTCAATTCCATATTGAAATTATTTTCTCAGGTACTGTTAAACCGACTGCTAATTTGGGGCAGGGAGGATAATATATTGCCGGAATGTCAGACGGGGTTCCGCAGGGGCAGAAGTTGTCTAGACAATATTTTTACTTTAACCTCTCTTGTTCAAATTCACTTACGGTTAGAAAAAGGCTCAATTTACGTTGCATTCATTGATTTTAAAAGAGCATTTGATTCTATTCCACACCCCAAATTATGGCAGAAGCTCTATGATTTAGGCGTAAGCGTAAAATGATCAGAATTCTTATTCAGTTGTATAATAATGCAAGTATCCAATTAAAGAAAAGCAATGAGCATAGTTCGACAATAAAGATCATTGAAGGCCTTTTTCAGGGTGAGATCCTAAGCCCCTTTTTGTTTGCTTGTTTTCTCTCAGACATCGAAATGTTTTTTAGAAGTAGAGGTTTAGCTGGCTTGAGTATAGATGCTTATAATGACGTAATAGTTCTGTTATATGCCGACGATTTAATCATACTGTCAGATAACCCAAGGGACCTACGGAAAAAGTTAGCTACTCTGGAGGAATATAGTCATAGAAATTCCTTAGAAGTCAACACTGCAAAATCAAAAATTATGGAATTCCATAAGGGGAAATCCAAAAAGGAAACCAATTTTTTATACTCAGGTGAAAAAGTTCATTTATCTGGGTGTAATGTTTCCCTCTTCCTCATTATTCTTTAAAGAAACATTATTTTTCATTACCAAATTTAAAACGGCTCTATCCGTAGTATTTAAGATACTGGTGGGGTCAAAATGCCACAGTTGGGACGCAACCAAAAAACTATTAAATTCTATTTCTAGGTCGGTATTGGTATATGGAGCATCAGTTCGGAGTCTCAGATACCTCAATTACCTCGAGCAAGCAGAAACAAACTTTTACAAACATCTATTTCAGCTTATTAGAAACACTCCTAACTACATCATTAGACTAGAAACAGGCTCGGATTTTGTGTCAACTCATATTATGAAGTCAACCCTTCAGTGGTTGTGTAAAATATTATCAATGGACAGAGAAAGATTCCCTAGGATCTGCTATAATAGGCTCCTATTATTAGATCAGAGTCCGACAAATATTATCTGATTTAATTTGGTATCTGTAATTAAAAGCCTACTAAACTCTTTAAATTTCCTTGACATCTGGATTACTCAAGACGAAAACTTAATTAAATTACACATTAGCTCAATAGTAGAAGCATACCAAAGTAAAATTACTGTCTATAGACCTTGGAAAACTCCAAATTTCAAATTATAGTCCGTTACAAAAGGTAATTTTCACAACTACCGGTTCACCTCAGGAATTTCTAATTATTGGTATGTCATTCCAAATTGTAAAAACCATTGCACAGTTAAGAACAAGCAACTATTGTATAAAGTTTTCAATGAAAAATGTACCTATACGATAATATTAACCCAAAAGAAATTTGTACATTGTGTAATTTAAATATGAATGAGAACATTTATCATATACGTAATGCTTCATTGCCCTATTTACTCCCCTTTCAGAGAACAGTATTTACCATTCATCAAACAGCCAGCAGATAATTCACAACTTCATAATATTCTAAATATAGCAACTAGAGAAGTATATATTAGCATTTTTAAATATTTAAGAAATAGTCTCAAACTTCGCGAATTTTATCTGAGTTAACATTATCAAATTTCTCTTCCTCTCTTAATAGTTTTTTTTTTTATTTATTACTTTTATACCTATTTATTGGTAAGAACAGGAACCAAGATAATGATAAGTTTAATAAAACTATTATGTTGAAAATATGTTTTAATATTATATAAGATAATGACACTTATTAGTTTAGATTTTTCTAGAAACGTTAATGTAAATTCTAGTCAGTTATACTCAATTCTAGTTTGTAAAAATATGTGTGTGTATATATATATATATATATATATATATATATATAAGCTACTAACATAAAAAAACTAACCTCAAAAGGAAAAAAAAAGCTCCTTGCTGTAAGGAGAATCCTTGTAAGCAATAAATAAATAATAATAAATAATATTTTTAATGCATTGTTTTTTTCCCTGAGAGCTAACTATGTCCGCAGGTTAGGGTGTGTAATTGTATACTGCAATTGGATTCTTGCAGAGCCGTATATTGGAGAACTGGCATCGCTGCTTCATCGCTCTTTCCGCAGGACCATATTGGTGTGTTTCTCCTTTTATATTTGTTTAAATAGCTTGCAAAATGTGTCCACTTCACATTTGACTGGACCAATAGTCAGGGGCCAGCCAGCTGCAAGCACGTCTATCAGCCAGGCTTGGGAAGAAGCTCTTTGTCATTTGGCCTTTAATTGTGGTTTACCATCTTCTCTCTCATTTAGCAATTGCAGATTTCCCTTAAGGGAAATCTCCTAAAACAAATCTAATTGCATATAGAATGTACTATAAATATTGTAATTACATTTATTGTCCATCTTTGATATTAACGGAAATATTTGCATGATTTAGTTTTCAACCTTTAGTAAACCCCCAATCCTACTTATGCCACATTGGTAATGAGCTCATAAAACATTTTATTCCTAGCTTAAATACCAGATATTGTTTTCATTGAACGTCTACTGTGTGCGATATATGCACATGCATAGTGTGATGACGTCAAAAATGAAGATTTTGAGGCTGTGAATAGAAAATATTTATTTCTTCTATACCGAGGTAGTTCGAATGGAATTTGACAAAATACTTGATAAAATATCTCGAACTAGTCAGAAAAAATTTCCAACAGTCAAAATAAAATGCTACAAAAAGAAATGTCTCTTGACGTACTAACTGAAAACGAACTCATCGACTCATATCATGTCGCAAAAACATGCCACGGAGGAGGACTGGAAACGTACATGAAATTAAAACGAATCTACTATTTCCACAGAATGAAAGACAAAAAAATGACTTATGTTAACAAATTCGTGGTATGTAGAAAAACGAAGTATGATCGCAATGCTATAAAATCAAAGTTTTATGTAACACCAACACCTGCTAAACCTTTTCAACAAATTATGGTGGACACCTTACACTAAGAGCAAAAATACATTGTCACATTAATCTACACGTTTTCAAAAAGACTTTTCGCGCTTGACATCTACACTTAATCATTTATTCGTTTAAATCATTTAAATAAAATGTATAAACGCCAACGAAGAGAAAATAATGCTGCACGGAAAGCTCGTAAATGGGAAGCATCATCATCTGTGCATTAAAAAAGGACAAGAAGGACTACATGCCAACGACAGCTTTTAAAAAGGTAAGATTTAAAATCTAAGAAACAGAATCATTTTCCTATAGAACAGTATAGGAGTTTATTTCCCATGCTCCATCATTAATGATATTAAATGTTTCCTTCACAATTATTTATCCCATGGGACAGTGCAGTTTCAATGCAAAGGTTCCAAATATATAAGTTGCACCTTTTTAGGACAAGAAGGACTACATGCCAACGACAGCTTTTAAAAAGGTAAGATTTAAAATCTAAGAAACAGAATCATTTTCCTATAGAACAGTATAGTAGTTTATTTCCCATGCTCCATCATTAATGATATTAAATGTTTCCTTCACAGTTATTTATTCCATGGGACAGTGCGGTTTCAATGCATAGGTTCCAAATATATAAGTTGCACATTTTTAGGACAAGAAGGACTACATGCCAACGACAACTTTTAAAAACGTAAGAATTAAAATATACGAAACAGAATTATTTTCTTGTAGTGTTTCCTATAGTGCAGTATAGGAATTTATTTCCCCTGGTCCATTAGTAATGATAATACGGTTATTTATTCTATGGGACTTCAATGCATCCAACTTCATTGCCATTCTCTTCAAAAGAATGCTACTGAAACCAAGGATTCCCTTTGACTCTAAATATAAGCATCGCTTTAGATGAACAAGGACTACATGCCAATGATAGCCTTTAAAAATCTTGTTCCTGAATGGACTAGTTAATGTTTAAAATAATTTAGTAACTAATATTCTAGTAACTGTATATCTTTATTTATTGGTTGATTAGTTTCAATGTTATTAACTTTAATTTGTTTGTATGTAGTCATTACTATTTTCATGTTTTGAACATTTCATTTTATTATAGTAAAGTTTTTCTTTGTATTGTGTTAATCACGTAGGAAAATTATGATTTTTGAATGAAAACGAACATATCTCAATTTTAAGCAATTATTATGTATTTATTTTTAATGGAATCTGATTTGTAAATGGTTTATTTCAAGTAAAATATATTCAACTAAAGTAATTTTCATCATTTACAGACATATACCAGTTTAATAATTTTTATTCACCAAATTAATCAGAAAACGGCTTTTATTGATCGCATTTCAACTGGTACGCTCTGACCATTATATTATATATACTAGGGTTGGAGATGAAGTTAAGCTTCAGAATGGCACAAGCAGTGTTACCTCGTTGGTAGGTCAGGTACCAGCCCATAGCTCATCTCTAAGCTCATTGAGATTTACTCAGATCCTGCGTTATAACTCTTAAGAATGGATTCCTCCCATAATCTGGACAGTGAGTAGTAGTTTTATAGCTATATTATATATATTTGTGAACTTTGAAACGTTGACGCAATTATTTATCTCTAAAATGTTTATTTAAAGAAATTTAAGAGTAAAACAATTTTAGTCTTATGGGGGACGCCATGGGCTTCCGTTTTTTTTATATTTTGCTCCTTTGTAGACATTCCAGTCATTTTATTGCAAATTACAGTGTTAATAACAATTCAATATTAAGATTTTTATAAAAATATTAATCAGATCCGTTCTATGAGATTTGTTTTATTTCAATTATAAATGACCTTAGGATTTTGCTTAGATCCACCATCTTGCTAGCTAGAGTCTGTTTCCAGAAATTATGATTATTTATCTTTCTTATTGTTCCTTTTTGAAGCCTTTTATGTTACTTAATCTACCTTATAAGTCATTTTGTGAGCCATAATTCAATTTGATCATTATTTGAATGTCACTAAAGCTCTATCTTGCATCACAAACAGCTTATGCCTCTAAGTATTAATTTTTAAATATAGCCATAGTGTTTCTACTAAGGATTTTATTGTTATTACACCTGTGGTTTTATACAATTAAGATATTAAGAATTAATGTGTGCCCCCTTCCTGGATTGATTTAAACTATTCATGAATATTATAATCACTGTTTTACAAAATAAAAATAATAGTAAGTATTTAAGCTTGGAATAATGCATTTCATTGCATGTTGGCTTATTGTTAGGTTGTTAAGACTATGAGTAGGGTTTCACTGAAGGCTGAAAACATAAAATATAAATAACTCTCTTAATATTCAACTTAAAAAAAAAAAAGTGTTTAGAACTATAATTGATTAATATTAAAAAGGTTAACATGGCTGGTTCTATAAGATTTTTCAGCTGGACACATAATAACTGGAATATTAAGATAATTTTGAGTGATTCATGTTGCAGGATCAAGTAGTTAGGGAAAAGAAAGACATAGTCTTCCAGCATGCATTTTATTGCCAATTTTATTGATTCAGTTTTCATTTTTAACATTTTTTAATACTTTAGGAAGAATGAGGTTTACTATTCACATTTTATTTTTTTTTATTTATGAGCATTCTATTTGAGCAGTTCTTTAAGCTATAAAATTGATAATTTTTTTTTTTTTTTCATATTTCTCTAAGGGGAAATCAGCTATTAATGTTGTACTCATGGTGTGATTTTTGAAAATGTTCTTCAAATGTCTATCCATCTTACCCAGGAGATGATGAAAATGCCAAATACCAAACTCGATGTTAAAACATTTTATACAAGTTAAAGATCAACTCATTAACAGCTGAAATAGGACCAGCAGGATGGAGAGGAGGGATTTAAAAAACTGTTATTATACATCACATTCATATTGAATATTTTATTGTCTATAAAAGTTTTTTATTTGTCTACTATTATTATTATACATTTCCTTGTTTTCGGCCTCCAGTTCACCTCCACTTCTACTAATGTCATAATCAACAATAAGCTGCTATGTTACGAACCACTTTATCAGAAGATTAAATGCGAACGATTGTTTTCGTTAAACTTTTACTGTAAGAGGTATATCCAAATATGGTCTTATGACTCATCTTTTAAGATTTTATGCTCCAAATCTCAAAAATATGTATTTGATCTATACTGTGCTTGATATTTAATCATTTCAACACTGATGTTCAGATGTTCATCATCATTAATGGCTGAAATTGAGCCAGGAAAGGGAGGATGTGACTTGAAAATTCTCCGATATTATGAATCAGATCGATAAATGTTATAGAACCAGTCTTGTTAAGTTATTGAAGCCCTACAATTGTTAGTCTACTTACTTTTTGTAGATCAAATATTAAACGAGTTATTTGCAATTTCTTTGTATTTTGTAAACTCTCACTTCTACTCATGACTTTTACTTTTGACTATATCGTGAAACGTTTTATTCCAAGCTTAAATACCAAATAATGTTTTCTAAAGATCTTAACTAGATGAGATACATGCCAATAAGTTGTGTAATGATGTCATCAATTAGGATTTTATTTCTTGTCTTGGAAATATTTATTTTATCTATAACATACTCAATATATCTTTTGTCAACACTAAAGATCATATTCGTTAATGGCTAAAATTCGTCCAGAAATAGGGGGTATTATTAGTGGGAGGGGGATTCTGAAAATTACAAATATCTCTTATTATTAGTCAGGCTTTTCTGATAATATTGTTTTACATACTTTTTCTATATATATCAATAACAAACATAGCCTAAAGTATTTGATTATTAGACTACTCTGCACTTCTCTCATAATAAGAAGCCTTTGTAAACAGAAATACACGCTAAAAATGAGATTTTTAGTAACTGAATCACTTAAAGTGAAAATCAGACGATAATTAAAGGGGGGACTGAAGGATGAAAATTAACAAATACAAAAATCTTGATTTATATTCATTTTATAGAAAAAGTAGTTTTAATAACAAACATAGCCTAATGTTTGTTATTGACCAAAATTGGACTATGATGTTTGTAAAAGGTGAAATCTAAAATTAAAAATTACTCTGTTATTATGTATCACAATAAAAACTGACAAGTGATAGTTCTTTTGATCAAGTTTTTTTATAGTATTATATTATTTTATAAATTATCTTTTGTTTCATTAGTGTAAAGAGTTTGGGACCTTTAATGCCTGTTGGCATGTAAAGTGTTTATTTCTTAACTTCTTGAGCATTTTTTATTAATAAGTTTTTGATATTTTTATTTTTCAATGTATGACAAGTACAGTTAAGGTACGATGACCACTTTAATGCTCATGTTATGTCTATTGATAGCACTGTTTTTTTATTTATTTTTATCTAGGCCTGTCATGATAAATGAAAGTGTTTTGTGTCATGCATCTGTAGAACCTGTTGTGGTATAAAGCCGAATGGATTATCGTGTAACAGTTTATTCAAGCTCATTTTCTGTAATCAGCAGTGATTCTTAAGTTTTTCCAGGATTTTTCCACCTATAGAAATTAAGGCACACTTACGAGCTATCTTTCTTGCTTTTACCAGGTTTGGTAATAATCATTACTTTTGATCTTCCCAGGTCCTTGGGTGGGACATTTCTTATAAGTACTATAGAAGAATGGATGAAGAATAAAATAAATATTTTGAAATATTTCTTCTAAATTCTATGAGCGTACTCCCCTAACCCCCCTCCCCCGTATTTTACATTTATTTAACTATTCTCAAAATAAATCACCTCTTGAATATCAATAAGTCAGTCATGCATGGGCTGCGTAAAATAAACAGATTTTCCAAGTGAAATTTTACAATTGATAAATCTGCATACTGGTAACACTTAACAACACTGTGTATAATAAGAGAATAAATACAAATGGTAACGAAAAATCTTTCAGTCCCGCCCAATGGAAAGCATCTGAATTATTAACAAACAGGACTGCCAATTGCTCAGAGCTGGACAGATAGATAGAAATATTCTTTAACGGAATGAAAAACAATTACTGAAATATATTTGAATATAACATATTAATTTTATTGAAGTCAGCAAAATCAAAAAGGAAATATTTTTTTTACCATTCAGTGCAAACAGATAACAAGCTAATGAGTGTACTCCCTTTACCCCCCCCCAATAATGTATGACTATAGAGAGTTCTCTGTAACTTTTACATTTAGTTAACTATCCTCCTATGTTTATTCTTTACAGTCTATTGCTTTTTTTTGTCGCTAGTGTAATGACTTTTGTTGAATAATATATTTCTATAAACAATGGTGACCATAACATATATGTGCGTGTCTGTGTGAGTATATATATACATATATATATATATATATGCCTTTTTTATTTAATACGGGTATATGGTTTCATATATTTTTTTCTACATTTAATTGTATGTTTGATTTCTTTCCTTTTTAATTAGCTAATGCTTCTTACATTGGGGAAGATACTCCTAAGCTAAGGCGTTCCAAAAGGCTAGCTACGATAAAATGTAATTCCACTTCAGGTAATAAGTCTTTTTTATCTATTATATTTTAGAAAATCTTATAATATTCTGTTTTCTTTAGGAAAAAAAAATACTAATATTATATCAATTTATTTCTCTACATGTTATTAATGAATAGTAGTTATACTTATGTATATAGCACATTCATTATAAGATTAACTCAAATTCCAGGAATACATTTTATAAAGTCTATCAATTCAATAATTATATATAATAAATTAATTTTGTTAACAATCTTAATGCCGCTGCAAATATATAAAACACATTTTTTAGTTTATTGGCATGCAAATGATTAGAAGCTTATTTTCATTTATTGTAAAATACTCAAAAAACCTTGCAACATGAAATAATGGTCACATTATAATAGGTCTTTGTTGCTTATTGTTAGTTTATATGTAACTAATTATCACTAAGGTTAATTTATATGACTGATTTCCTTCTTAATAGATGGTGGTTCTTCCAGTGGTGGATCTACATTTAAAAAACCGCTTCCTAGTGACCTTTTAAAGACCCCTTTTCATCTCAGTGATTTGATGCAACTGTATTATACTTCTTCAGGTAATCCTCTTTTGAGTCATTATCATGTATTTAATTAAGAAGTCTGTCATATTATTGCTGAAAATACTTTTATGTTCACATTTTTATGACTTGATGAACAATTTAATACAATGTGTTCCCGGTTTCAGGTATTAGCTTAGCTGTCACTGTACACTTAGAATGACTTCAGTTATACAATTAATTATTTTGTGATATTTAGAGTAATCCTATGAAATTAAGTAAATAGGAATTTTAAAGTCACTCCTTTTTATAAACTTTGATGACGTTATTTGACATAATTATGGTTTAATTTGTATTGATCTAGCTTAATGGTTAACCGCACATGCTGTTTCTTTGTTAGTGTGTAGCCTCAGATAATGCTTCAACCCATACCTCTTTTTCATGAGAGGAAAGCGGAAGTAACTTGGTACAGATGCTGTTAATGAGCTTAATTTGTACTATCTTAACAGAGGAATCAAGTATACCTTAAAAAAATCATTTACCATCAACGGTCACCTTCATTCTGTTAAAGAGTAGTACACCTTCCACATTGAATTCAATATATTTATGTCTAATAACCTAGGAAAAATTAATCAAAACTGCAATATTTATTAAAAAAAAAAAAATCAATTACAAATATTGCCTCACCCTTAGTTAAAATTTTTACTAAATGGATTCTTGATCGAAGTTTCCCGAAACCTCTGAAACTAGCAAGATTAAAACCTCTATTCAAAAAGAGGGGTTACCAGCAAATTACAAATCTATAGCCACTACCATTGTAGTCAATAATTTTTGCAAAAACTTTTCTTTAATCGAATAATAGAATGTTTCAAAATGTATGATATCCTCATACCTGATCAATATGGTTTCCACGAAACCACATCTATTTCTTCAACAACATGATTGTCTGGAGGATATAATTCTTTCTCTGGGTAGAATTCTGGAATATTTGCCGACTTAACAAAGGCTTTTGACTTCAGAATGATTCTTATATGTTTTAAAGGTATTTCTTATATGTTTAGGGAACAAGTTAGCAATGTGAGTTAGGCATTATTCTAAATACACTTGGTAAACCTAGAGCCATGGGATCGATTCACATATGGGCAGGGAACTGAAAAGAGTGGCAACCTGTAGATAACCCATTCCATTTTGGCCAAAGTAGCATAAAGTAAAAGTCAATTTTATTTAATCAAATACATCATTTTTTTACATATTTGAAATGTCCGTTGTTATAATTCCTCACCAGGCTAATATTTTTGATTGTTCAATTCTAGAGGATCCACCACATAATTTTGGCTACCATCACTGCCAACATGACTGGCCATCTTTGAACTCCCTTAGAGGCTGTGTGAAGAGATGTTTTCTTCGCAAAATGAAAGAAGGTTAGTTACAATTTAACTGTACATTTTTACTCTAAATTACTTCTTGTTTCTAACTTTAGTTATTATAAAGCAATCCTTGAATTCATTTATTTATTTAAATGAGTTCTGCAACACCTGTGATTTACTCACTATTCAAGTGTGCTCGAAAAAGCGAACAGTAAAAAAAAAACCGAAAAAGAGTGAACTATTGCATACAGTGATTTTTGAAATGGTTCATTGGCATACCTGTCTTATATGAAGCAAACAATATTGTATATGGAAACATTAGGGTGATTAAAATAATATAAATGAAAATGTAAGTATAAAAGGGAGAGAGAAAAATAAATAAAGAAAGAAAATAAAAAAAAGGAAGGGGAAAACCAAAAAAAAAGTAAAAAGAGGAATAAATAAATAAATAAAAAAAAGGAAAAGGGAAAGCCCAAAAAAGAATAAATAAATAAAAAAAATTAAATTAAATTATACTGTAGGGAGAGAGAGCACTGTCATTCCCGCAGTGCCAACCCTGGTGTGCTAAGGCTAAAAATTTTCTGGAGCAGCACCCTCACTAATTTTAGCTACGAGCCGCCACTGGTAGTGAGCTTAATGAATCTGTGCACAGTACTATTTCATTTTGGCAGCTTTGAACTCTTGACAAGGCTAATAGGATGACCTGTAGCTCAGCTGTATAAGAGCTAGATACAGGCGTCAATTTTAGCTGGTAATTATTTACCCAACTATCACAACAGAGCCTGTACCATTTACTGTCTTATTACTGAATATGTAAACACATTATTAGCTTTATCACCCAATACTGACCTAAAATAGGCACTGTACATGTGTTGTGATGTTAGGTTGGATTTTTTAAACTTTCCTAAAGATGTGTCTATTGTAAAATTTTGAATACGCCAAGGAGGATATGGAAGTAACTGGCGAGTGTGTATGTCCATGCTTGCTAATGGTATTTGTGCAGTGTAAGATTTATATCTTATAGAAAGTGGCTTAGGTCTAGTCGGTAAACCAGATATTTATTATAATATGTATTATGTAGGACTTACATTGAGCATGGTGCATTTAAGAATTTAAATAGTAGTACATATTTTATATATAATTTCTTTCTCCTGAGATCTAAGGGTGGTTCCCCAGCCTCCACATAAATGCTATTTACTGGACTAGACCTAAGTGTCCCTGTAGCCAGGGAAGACCTGTGTTGTGGACAGTACCTAATATTTTTAGAACTCTGGGACCAATGAATATGCTATGCAGCCATAGTCCAGCAGAGACCTGGTTTAGGCATGAGTTTTAGCATAGATCATGCATCCGTACCCTACTTAGTATTACTTACAATTCTTAAATGATTCAAGGATTTCTTGCATCTTGTAATAAGATCTATAATGTGGGGTACCCAGGTTAATTTTTTATGAAATATTAGATCTAAAATTTTAATAGAATAGGGACATTATTGATATTAAAATTAGGAGCTGGGGAATTTCTTCTTTTAGTAAATATAATACTCTTAGATTTTCCGGAGAAAAAATTCATTCCAGTGAGAGAGGACCAGCTCTCTAAATTTACTATCGTGTGTTGTGCAATGAACATGTTTGTTCATAGGAACATAAACAATGTTATATAAACAAATCGCCAACATACAGGCAGTATTTTACAGTTGGTGGAATGTATTCATGAATTGAGTTCATTGCAATGTTAAAGAGTTTAGTACTTAGTACACCCCCTTGCAGTACTCCGTTTTCCTGTAGGAACCTATCAGAAAGAGTTGTTCCAATCCTGACTCTGAAATGCCTATTGCTTAAATAATTTTTATGAAGTTAAAAATATTTCATTGATTACCCTTGTCTATTAAGGCTGTGAGAATTTGTTGCCCCCAAACAGTATCACAAGCCTTTTCAATGTCCAAGGTGACTGCTATTATCAAGTCTTTATTTAAGAAAGCAATGAGGACATCATTCTCCAGCTTTGTCTGATGATGCATGGTTGAATGGCGTTCTCTAAAGCCACATTGAAATGGAGACTACAATTCGGAATGATCTAAGAACCAGTGCAGATGTTTATTCAACAATTTTTCAAGCAGCTTACATAAGACAGCTGGTCAATAATTGGATGCAATCGTTTTATCCTTGCCAACTTTAAGGACTGAAATACAAAGGATTCATTCCAGGAGTCAGGATATAGTCCATTCTCATAAATTTTATTATAATACTTCACAAGATTGTTAAGGGAAGAATCAGGTAATTCTTTTTAACATTTTGTAACTTATTCCGTCTTGTCCTGTTGTGGAGTCTCGTGTGTTTGTTAGTATGACTTTCAGTTCTTTAGGTTATTGAGAGGATTGACAAAAGGATTACTAATTAGCAGAGGTACTGACTCTGATTTTGAAGAAATGTGTGGCTAAAAGTTTATAAAGATGAGGAGTGTCAGTGATTGTGATATCATTGTCTTTTAAACCTGTCACTGGTGGCCTGTAATTCCTGTATAAGAGCCTATTTATGTTCATTCATGAACATATGTTCAGTCATTGTAGTATTACTGCTGATGTTAGGCAAAAGTCCGTCCATGTTTTCTTTTTTCCTAGTTTTAATTACCCACCGGGCTCTTGCCTTATCTGTTTTATAATTTATGAGGTTTATTTATAGGTTGTAGGTGGGTTCCTACAGAAGATACAAAGTGCTTTCTTTCTCTCAGTTGTGGCTTTTTTACATTCCTCATTCTACCAAGGGGCCAAAATGATACAAAATTCGTCCATGTCAGTCAAGTCGGAAGTCAAGTGTTCACTGATTGATCACTGAAATAAGTCCCAGTTCGCTTTTTTAAAATTTTACCTGCTACAAGCTCTAAACTGCGGCCTTATATTTTTCTTTAGAGAAATGACAATTGGAGTGTGACCACTTCTGTAGAAGTCATCGCAGAACATCCATGAAAATCGAGTGAAAATGTTTGGCGTGCATGCGGATATGTCTATGTGTGACAGTGTTCCTGTATGTGAGCATAAGTGAGTTAGTTAAGCTGTATTTAAAGGAATCAGATCGAATTTGTCCTGGCATTCCTTGAACATAATCATAATGGTGGAATTAAAACAGAATATGATATTAAATATAAAATTATTTATTAACATCCACTTTTTCAACTTATATGAAAGATACTGTCAAAGCTGTTTGACTCCATGGATACAAATGCCATATCATGGGGAATCAAAATAACAACTTTTTATAAAAATGAAATGCCCTAATAATTGAATTACAATTTTGTATACTCATGCTATTTTAATAACCCTTTTGAAACTCCTTTAACACAATACAAATACTAAATATTTATTTTCAATAATTGTAAATTATAATAAAGCATGTTTGTATCAAAGAAAAATATTGAAAACTAGTTATGCACCCTGTCAGTGTTCTTAGTTCATATCAACATTCTCATTTCCAAGAGAAAAGTCGACCAACAGTTGTTGTTTTTTCTTTCTTTCTTTTCTTTTTCGATAGAATGTCTTTTTTTTTTTTTTTTTTTTTTGTGAATCAAACTATTCAGCTATTGAGGTCGTACTCATTACACGATTTTTGAAAAATTTCCTCAAATTTCCATCGATCATACCCAGGAGATGATGAAAATGTGGCTCGTTCAAAACTGTAAATATATATACAGGGTGTCCCCAAACCAAACGACCAAACTTCAGGGATCGATAGAGGATCGAAAAACTAAGAAAAAAAGTCCTCTGGCATATGCCTCGTTTTCGCTTCGTTTTTGAGAAAATCACAAAAAACTGAAAATAGTTGTGCAAAAAGTGTATTTTTTTTTAAATAATGTATTTAAATTACAAAAAACTATTGGCTTTTTGAGTAAGCTTAATTTTTTAATTTACGAGGAGTAAATTTAGAAATATTCTCACGCTTTCCTTATCAATAAAACGTCTAGGTTGAGTGTTTAAACTTAAAAAGAAAGGATTAAAATGTTTACTATCATTTTAATCCTTTTTGGGGGGAATCCAGCCTCGCATTCTCACATTAGTGGTGTTGCTAGTACTGTTCAGTGAAGTCAACAAATATGGCTAGATTTACCAACGCTGAATACGTGGACATAGTCTACGTCTACGGATTCTGTGATCGCAATGCATGTCAGGCAGTTCGGGAATATCGCAGACGGTTTCCTGACCGAGAAACCCCACACAGAGGTGTTTTTACCAGCACTTTCAGAAGGCTTCGAGAGACTGGGTCCTTCTCATGTAATCGTCGTGGAAACCGTATGCAGGCTCCGATGGAAGCCGACCTTAGGTGGAGGGAGAGGATACTGAGGCACTTCAATACCAATCCTAGCACAAGCGTCCGGAGAGCTGCTTCAGTTCAGGCAGTGCTGTGATTAAATCTAGAGCACTTCCCACAGTGTCTAACTAAAATAAAGTCCTCAGCAGAGCATATTGTGTAGAAAACTTTTATTCGTGGTTACAACAGTATATTTCTTTATTGTTTTTGGGGACACTCTAAGGACTGTATGTTTAAATGTCTTTTTGTTTTTGTTTTCCATTATGAAAATTGTGCAAATTTCATCTATATTTAAACCTGTCTTCATTTTGTTAGTATGGTTGTGGAGAGGTTATCTTTGGAAACTTCATCTGGAATATTTTTTATTAAAACACAATGATTTAATTTTTTGATAGGTTTAGCATTAAGACATGAATTAGCAGATTCAAGTCTTTGTTGTATTGAGGTTAAGTCATTGTTATTTTCAGACTCAATAATAAGATAACCTTTTTTGGTGGCTTTCATGTCTAAGGGGTTAATTATTTATTTAAATGCAGTTCTAGTTTCCTCTGTATTTGTGTCAGCTTTCTTATTTTTTACAATTGTATGAAGGTTTATTTATGGATATTTTTGATTTCACAATTTGAGAAAAGTATGGCTTGTTACTAACCTTCTCTTCTTGAATAGATGTTTTTGGAGGAAAATCTTCATTTTTCTGTTCTAATGAGCATTGAACTTCCTGTATTAATGTTAAAGCTCGATTTGTCACTTTTAAAGTCTCTTTTCAACGTATAAAAAGTACTTATGGGTTGTAATAGTTTTACCACTTGATCTAACAACTCAATCCTGTCAGCCATCTTGGACCATATCATATATTTTATATATATATATATATATATATATATATATATTTCCTTCCTATAGTAACCCTACAAGAAGGCCGTTTATTTTTTTTTTTCTGCATGTCCCATGCAAGTTAGCATATCATATGCATTTGTAGTGCATTACAATTAATGTATATATATATATATATATATATATATATATATATATATATATATATATATGTATATATATATATACACTAGCTCAGATACCCGGCTTCGCCCGGGAATTCATTTGAGGCTGAATGGTGAAGGTATTTTTTTGGCAAGGCTTTACTTTGCACAATATTTTGACATTTACCCATACCAGAGTTTCGGGTTAATATCCGCAGTTTCTGTGGATTTGTTAATAATAAAATTAATTTTTTATGTAAGGCTTCACAGTCCTCCATATTGTCATATTTCCCGTTTCCTGTGCATTATGCATGGATTTGAATTATTAAGGACAAAATATTACCATACATTGAATTAATTTTTCCAGGTGAGGTACCAGGTAGTTCATATTGAAAAGAATTGTTGAGCAAATGTCTCTAAATAACAAAATAAACAACTTTTGTTATGTGCATATTTGCCGAAACCCCAATAACAAAAGAAATATCACTATTATTTCATTATTATTTCAGGCCTCCCTTATAACCCCACTCCTGCCCGTCCCTAGAAATGTTAGTATGGGTTATTATAAGGAAGGCGTTAGTGCTAATGCACATACCGAGTGTTTTATTTAGTTTGGTGAGTCTTTTGTGCCAAATAAAATTGCTCACTTCCGCTATAGTTTTTAGCGTATAACTCATTTATACTTATGTATACGACAAAAGTGTACATAACAAAAGTTACTCTAAATAACAAACTAAACAACTTTTGTTATGTGCATATTTACCAAAAAATCAATGCGAAACGAAATATCGCTATTTTTAATTTCAGGCCTCCCTTAGAACCCCCACTCCTGCCCGTCTCTAGAAATGTTGGTATGGCTTATTATAATGAAGGTGTTAGTGTTAATACACATACCGAGTTTTATTTAGTTCGGTTGAGTCTTTTGTGCCAAATAAAATTGCTCACTTCCGCTATAGGTTTTAGCGTATATCTCGTTTATAATACGTTATACAAAAAAAGTGTATATAACAAAAGTTACTGTAAATAACAAAATAAATAACTTTTGTTATATTCATACTTGCCGAAAAACCAATAGGAAACGAAATATCGCTATTTTTAATTTCAGGCCTCCCTTATAACCCCCACTCCTGTTCATCTCAGAGAATTTTAATATAGCCTAAAGTGTAAGTTGGGTTAATAATAATATACATACCAAGTTTCATAAAATTCGGTTCAGCTGTTTATGCGTCAAAAGGAAACAAACAAACAAACAGACACCAAAGAAACAAAATGCAGTTATGGTGTCTATGACATGTGAAACGAAAAGTTATCGTGAAATTTCGCGAAAAAAATCAATGTACAGACAGAGGTTACAATTTTATATATATATATATATATATATTATTTCAAGAGTATGAGTTATATATAAGGAATTAACAATAAGAACGTTAAATAAATATAAAAAACATAAAGAGAAGATTAATTGTCTTGAAAAATAATAAAATTATTGAATATGCATAAATATTAAAGTATTCAAAGAAATATGTGTTAATGTTTGGATTGAAAAGTTTTAAATTTTGTTCTTTATTAGTTTCAGTCCATTGTTGTTGGCACTTTTCAGTTAGAGGAGTTTTTAACATAAATTTTACATGGTATCGTTATTTTACTGTCGGTTTATATTCAAAGTGTATTATGTTGTGTATGTTCAGTTTGTATTTTTTGTAAGGTTTTCCGTAAAGATTTTGTTCTGCTTGAATGTTTGTGCAGTTGTGTCCCAGTCCAAATTTATGTATCTCTGTCAATTCCTGATCAATGAATATTACACATGTACAGCCTACATTTTCCCCATCCTTTACTCCCATCTGTATAAATTTCGGTTTTAAAAGGTTATTTCCTTGATATATTAATATATTTGGAAATTTTCCTGGGTGATACTATCTTTTATATTCCAATTATGATTCAACAAATTCAGCTTGAATATCATTTGAATTAATAAACTTTTTAATAAGGTTATATTGATCAACAAAAGTATGTGCTAATAAATCGATGGGGACTATTTTAGCTAGAATGCAGGCTGCATCATACAAAACTGTTTTAAAACCCTTTATAATTTTGATTACCATCAGCCTTTTACTCATTGTAATTTCTTAAAGTTGTTTGTTAAGTCCAGTGTGCCAGATCTTTATTCCATACGTGAGGGAAGGAATGATAGCACCTTTATATAATACAAGCTAAGGTACTCATCATCATTGTTGACTAACTAATGATGATATTTTTATAGCAAGACTTCAATGTTTACAATTACACTTCCCTCCACGACGTAATGTTTTTCCAAAATAGCCAATCCTAAAGGGTAACTTTTAGGGACTAATAGAATAGAAATTTTAGTTTTAAAGAATAAATGAAAATGTGTTCCTAACCTATCCCACTTCACTTTTTGACTCACCGTTTTTGAATAATTCAAACCATAATCATGAGTAGAATTTATTACAATTAAATATCATCTATAATGAATATATATCCTGTCAAAAACCAATCTGAACACATATATTTTAATCATAATTTTGTACGTATATTATATTCGTAATAGTAAATCTCGGTGGAAATCACTTCTAGTAATGCCAGCATTTCACAGAAAATAAGTGAACTCAAATAACTGTTTTAGCCCCCCGTCATCTTCCGCTCCCGCATGAGAGTTATTAACATTCTTCTCCTTAAATTATTGATACAAAATATTATTATAATAATTTATCTACCTGATAGAATTAAATAATAGTGTTATCCTAAAAATAATTTCATTTATATTCAAAAAGCTAGGTGAGGGGAAGAGATCGTAGCCCTCCCTGCAACCTTAAACAATCATATAGAATTTAAACACATATTGTCTTTTGTCATAATGATATTACCATTAACATTTAATTGTTATGATAGTACATACAGGTACTAATAACCTGTATTTGTTTCAATAACATCAAGATATCGGAGATAATATATTACCAGAAGCAAAGAGTTCTGCTATCACTCGTTGTACAAATTGAGCATGACTTTGTTTAAATAATCCATTATAAAAATTAAATGATGGAAGTGCTCGTTTACATTTCTATTGGGATTAAATAACAAAGTTATTTTCTAGGGAAAATAAATAAATGAGAAGGGGGCGACAGAGATTTATAACCTCACTAATCCGAATCATACTTAAAACTATCACATAAGACTAAAACATAACTTCATTTGTAATAATATGCATCTATTAGAAACACTTAAATAAATACTAATAAAATTAATAACTCCCACTAAGTTTCAGCATCTATCTTGTGTTTACTTCATTTTACGACAAAAGTTACTCTAAATAACAAAGTAAACAACTTTTGTTAGTTGCACGTTTGCCGAAAATATGTGAATTTTTATTTCAGGCCTCTCTTATAACCCCCCCCCACTTCCTTATGAACCTAAAAATTTTAATATAGCCTATAATCATAGAAGAATATCGCTATTTTTAATTTCAAAAAGTATAGTTAGAAATGTTGGTACAGCTTATTATCATGGACGAGTTAGTGCTAATTCACATACCAAGATTTGTTGAATTCGGTTGAGTCTTTTGTGCCAAATTAAATTGTTGACTCCCGCTATAGTTTTTAGTGTATATCTCGTTTATACTTTGTTATATGACAAAAGTGAATATAATAAATGTTACTCTAAAAAAACAAATTAACTACTTTTCTCATGTGCAAATTTGCCGAAAAACCAATAGGAAACGAAATATCGCTATTTTTAATTTCAAAAAGTATAGTTAGAAATGTTGATACAGCTTATTATCATGGATGAGTTAGTGCTAATTCACATACCAAGATTTGTTTAATTTGGTTGAGTCTTTTGTGCCAAATTAAATTGTTGACTCCTGCTATAGTTTTTAGTGTATAATTCATTTATACTTTGATATAGGATGAAAATGTACATAATAAAAGTTACTGTAAATAACAAAATAAACAACTTTTATTATGTGCATATTCACCGAAAAAGCCATAGGAAACGAAATATCACTATTTTTAATTTCAGGCCTTCCTTTAACCCCCACTTCTGTTAGTCTCAGAGATTATTAATATAGCCTTAAGTCTAAGTTGGGTTAATAGTAATATGCATACCAAGTTTCATAAAATTCAGTTCTGCCATTCATGCGTGAAAAGGTAACAAACAAACAAACATACACCAAAGAAACAAAATGCAGTTTGCCTGAAGGAGAGGGAGCGTGCGTTTGATCTAATTAGGGCTGATCTAAATAGGGCCGCCAGCAGAATCTAATTAGGGCCTTCCAGGAAGTTCTGGAACTTCTATTCTAGACCTTCCTGCCTAGTCCCTTCTCCAGGCATTTATAAGAGACCCTGCCAGTACCTCATTTGAGTTGACGCTCGACGGTCTTCGAGGGATGTTCAGCGCTACAGTGCGACTTAGTGCAGTGCGGTAAAGTGTGGTGCCGTGAAGAACAGTGTTGTGCCGTGACTAAGTAACAGTTTAGTGCCGTGTTTAAGACAGTGCAGTGTCGCAAAATAAAGGACAGTGCAGTGCCGTCTTTATGTGAATTTCAGTGACCGTGAGTGAATTATTGGACTGTGTAATCTGAAGAACAGTGACACTATCAGTGTAATACTGTGAGTAGTAATAATTAACCAAGAGTATTGTGCATTGTGAAATAAATCATGCAGTGAAAAACTGTGAAACTTGTGTGTATTTAATTTCGCAATCTAAAAGAACTCTTATTAACAACGTTTATTACTGGTTTTGTTTTTAAACGTAACAGCATAGTTAATGTAAATGTGCCCATTTTTCTATATGTCTGTAATGTTAATATACACCTTTAGTTGTTCAAAAAGTTTATTAGAATAATGATGTCATTTGTAAAAGCCAGTATCTCAGCCTTATTTGGTAATCTGTAATGTAGTAAAACGTTTACTATGAGATTCCATAATAATGGTGAGATTCCCAACCCTTGCGGTGTACCTTGTGTTGGTAATATATGCAATTTAATGTTTTGTGTGATGATGTAAGATGTTCTGTCATACCATAATTTTGATCGAGCATTTGTATCAATTCCAATTATTTTTTTATGATCTTTAAAAGTGTGGATATTTTTTTTTTAATTGGAGATACATGAATTACTGCATGCTGTTAATATCTATTAATCTTGGACTCAATTAGAAATACAGCTGAAATGTTATCTTTTTGTATAGATAGATTATACAATTGTACATAATACATTGTATCGCATAGATTAATTTTGGATATTTCAGCAGGTATATTTCTAATTATTAAACTGGGTTTTAGTTTTTTTTTTTATAGGATTTGAATCTATAGTTGGTGATTTTTCAGTTTTGCTATGGATTTTTAACATGTAATTTTTATTTTCAGTTTCTACTATTAAATAGCCATTTTATGTCATTCTAATATTTTTGATTCCAACTTTTAATTCTACGGGGTTTATTATAGTTTTAAAAATATGTTTAGTATCTTCAACAGTAGTATTAGCTGACTTGTTCTTAATTAAAACCTTATGTAGATGGTTTAACGATTGAGATTTTCGATTTAACAGCTTGAGAGTATGTTGGTTTGTCACTAACCTTACTATCGTTTTCAATCATTTCTTTGGATATATCTTGATTTTCCACTTTGATTGATTGTTCTATCTCGTGAATTGCTTCAAATAAATAGTTTTTTAAGTCTTTCCTTAGAGTAGAAAACTCTCTAAGGTATAAGAAGGTTAACTACTTTTTCACAAAACTCAACACTTGTCTGCCTTCTTGGACATAAAAATATATATATATATATATATATATATATATATATATTTTATATATGATATGGTCCAAGAAGGCTGACAGGATTGAGTTGTTAGATCAAGTGGTAAAACTATTACAACCCATAAGTAATTTTTCTACTTTGAAAAGAGACTTTAAAAGTGCCTTAAACTGGGCTTTAACATTAATACAAGAAGTTCAACGCTAATTAGAGCAGAAAAATGAAGACTTTCCTCTAAAAACATCTATTCAAGAAGAGAAGGTTAGTAACAAGCCATCCTATTCTCAAATTTTAAAATCAAAAATATACACAATTAAACTTTCATACAAACTAATTGTGAAAAAAAAAGAAAGCAGACTCAAATATAGAGAAAACAAACTGCATTTAAACAAATAATTATCCCCGTAGATATGAAAGTGGGGATCAAAAACATGAAAGCCACCAAAAAAAGGTTATCTTATTATTGAGTCTGAAAATAAGTCGATACAACCAAGACTTGAATCTGCTAGTTCATGTCTTAATGCTAAACCTATCAAAAAATTAAATCCTTGTTTTTTAATAAATAATATTCCAGATGAAGTCGCCAAAGATAACCTCTCTAGAACCATACTAACACAACATGAAGACCTAGGTTTAAATATAGATGAAATTTCCACAATTTTCGTCATGGAAAACAAAAACAAAGTTAGTACATCTTATACGCAATTTATCTATTGCAGCACGAAACACTTGGGGACTACAAACAGAAGCACCTGAGATTCTCTACAAGGGGGCTATATTACCATCTTTCACTTGCGGCTTACACACTTGGTACACTGAAGTACAGAAACAATACAATCTCGTAAAACTTCAACGAATATAAAGATTGATGGCCCTAAAAGTAATAAAAGGTTTCAACACAGTATGCTGCATGCGTGCTTGCCAAAATTGCACCAATGGATCTAATTTCAAAGCAGTATGTAACACAATATTTACTCTTGAAAACAGCAGAAAGTAGCAATGAATATGCTCCTGAAGAAATAGAACGCCCTGTGCATTATACTCAGTGGATACAACCTACCCTCTATCCAAAAACTTTTTTCAATAAATCTAACAAGTCTAGTGTTGTAGTTTCACTGATGGCAGCCGGAGATGGAGATAATGTTGGCTGTGCTTTTGGAATTTTCAAGAGTGAAGATTTGGCTGACATTCAAAAATTCAAATTAGGTCGATATTACACAAATAACCAAGCCGAGAAATTGGCTATTCTCAAAAGCCTACATTATATACAATCACACCAAACAAAATTCAAAGAAAATATTATTTATGCTGAAATTAAAATTATACTACAATCACTAAATAACCATTGAATTCACGACCCTCTCATAGAATAAATTTGACACACATTAAATTTACTTTACCACCAAAAATTTGACATCAATTTCGTATGGATTCGTGGAGATTCTGGAATTTTGGGAAATGAAGTTGCTGATAAAACAGCAAAGTCAGCTTCTAAATCCTCCGAAATTACAAAATGTTACATAAAAATACTGAAGACACGCATTAAACATTTACTACACACAGACAGCATAAAGAAATGGCAACAGCATTGTACAGTGACAAATAAAAGACAACATTTAAAGACTTTCATTCCCAATATTGCAGAATATTTGAATATCAAAGATGCTCCTACTGACTTTAACACAACTCAATTATTAACTGGACATGGCTCAAATAAAGTGTACCTAAACAGATTTAAACAGACGAATAACCCATTATGCCCCTGTGATTTTACTTCTGAACAGACTTATACCCATTTCTTACAAGACTGTACACTGCTTTCAAACAAAGAATTTTATTCCACAAGTGGAGTAAAGTACTGAGGATATTTGCAGAAGTGTTATACAAGAAAATGAGTTATTGGAATAGCTATTATGTGTAAATTGATAATATACTATTATTAAAAATTCCATTTTACTTTTCATTATTTAATGTTTTGTTCAATAATGTTCTAATTTATATATCGGAGTTAAGAATAATTATTTATATTTATATCTTTAAAAAAAATTGTATAAATTGTTTAAAAATTTGTCATTAATCTACAAATACATGTAATGTACTATATTGTATGGAACATGTAGGAAATAAACTCCCTCTATTAATTGAGGAAATAAATAATAAATATATATTATATATTTCTCATATTTTTATATATATATATATATATATATATATATATATATATATATATATATATATTTGTCTTTTAATGCTCTAGCGGCTGCAATTTTTGTTTGATTGTTACCAAACTCGATATTTAAACATTTTATGTAAAACTAAAGATCAATTTCAAAAATTCTCGAATATATTCATTATTATGCTTCGGATCGAAAAAATGTATAGAACCAATATTATTGCGAATAAAATATACTATATATATATTGTTATGTACATTTATTCTCTATCTTTAATGCAATAGAGATATTTTCATTTTTTAGTTTTCAGGAAACTCCCTCTCCGACTCATGATGTATTAGCTAAAAGCTGTTATATATGAACCACTTTATTGAAAGCTTAAATACCATATATTATTTTCATTGAATGTTTACTGTATGAGGTCCATGCGTTGTATGATGACATCATGAATTATGATTTTGTAGATATGAAGAAAAAATATTTATTTCTTATTTACCATCCTCAGTATTTAACTGTATAATTACTCACAAAAGATGATATTACTTAACGGCCGAAATCGGGGTTGGAATATGGGTGGTTTACAGAGGGGGTGAGATTTGAACATTTTCAAAATATCTCCGTTATTATGAGTGTTTGCAAAATGTTATACAACCAATCTTGATAAGCTATTGATGCTGTACTATTGTTGTTTTATACATTTTTTTGGAACTCAAGTATTAAGAGAGTTATTTGTATTTTCTTGTTCTCAGCATTCCCCTCCCCCACACACAACCATTTAACATAGCTTTTTTACATATAAATAGAGAATATGTGATGTGATGAGATCACCAGTATATTATACCAGCATGAGAGAAATCTGCTTAGTTTACGTAGCTTCTTTAGGACTAACTTTTTTCTGTAATATTCCCTCCTCACTCTATTCCATTTAATATATTTAGCAGCTGTTGAGGTTGTACTCATGACACAATTTTCGGCTAATTTCTCCAAATGTCAACGGATCAATTTTGTTAACGGCTGAAATCAGACCAGTGGGAGGGGGAATTTTGAAATGCAAAATATCTGTGTTATTATACATCAGTTGAAAAATTGTATAGACCCTACCTTATTGTAAATTTGTATGTCTATAAATGTTGTTATATACATTTTCTATATATCTTAAATATTAACTGAGATATTGGCATTTTTTAGTTTTCAGCCTTCAATAAACCCACACTCATTAACAATAACAATAACCCCACACACATGTCATTAACAATAAGCTGTTATCTCACGAATCACTTAACTTCAAGGTTAAATACCAAATATTATATTTATTTAACTTTTACTGCGTGGGCCATCATAAGATTTAACGTTCTTTACTCGAAAATATTTATTTGATCTATACCATACACAATATTTAGCCATTTAATTCAACTCTGTTGTTCATATTTGTTCATGGATAAAATTGGACCAGGACTAGAGGGGTTTAGAAGGAGGGGTGTGTCAGAATTTAAAATTAATCCTTTATTATGAGTCTGGTCGAAACATGTTATAGAACCAATCTTGTTAACACGTTCAGGACGGACATCAAAAATGTGGTCTATCCACAAGTACGGCACGGGGTCAATTGACCCCGTGGTGCAACTATCCACAAGGACGGCACGGGGTCAATCGACCCCGTACTTATGTCCCCTTTTAATGCGCTACTACAACTCGAAAAATGAACTAAATTGCTATATTCAAACATTTTTTTACTCTTTGGACATCAAAAAATATATGGCAGTCGCAGGCCGTGTTTTCATCAATTTTTTGTTACGTGACTTAGAAAGGAATATTTACCTTACATTTTTCACCTTGTCGGGAACTTTTTTTCTCCTTTGTGTGATAATTTTGGTGATCAACAAAGGATTTTAATTTTTTTTATACTTTAAAATGGGTGAATTTGATTTAACTTTAAATTACGACACATTACAATCAAAATTTATTAGTTTATAAAGATAAAATTACAAAACGAGAAAAACGAACTAGGAACTAGGAATTTAGTTTAAACAAATAATTGGAAAATAAACATAATAAAGAAAAAATATGAATAAACAAATAATTATTTTGTAATTAACAATTCTTCATTATCACAATGGTTAGGACATAGATTTATGCCAGTTGTTGAAGCTTTGTCGACAAAGAGACTTCACAATACGTTCTAACTTTTTTGTCTGCTTATTTAGAGGACAATTTTTTTCTTAATTTTACGAAACACCCGGAACACTTTTTTAATAAAGCTATATCCACTAATTGTCGGCCACGTGATTTGCTCATTATACAGATTAATGTTTTGAAAAAAACAGCAAAAAGTAAACTGAAAGAGGAGGGACGCGTTCTGTCATTTACATAAGTCTTTGTAAATAACAGAACAAGCGGTTCACTGGAAAAGCACGGGAAATAACACGGGGCTATACGAGCCCTTGCCTGACTAGAGCCCAAGTACCACTCCTCAGGCTGGCACGTGGTCATAAAGCCCCATGCATTTTTTCAATGATATACGACGTATTTTTTGGATTTGAAATGCATAAACGTACTATTTTTAATTATATTTACTAGTACAAAGCAAAAACCGTCAAAGTATTTTTTGAACATTTATCTTCAAAACCGACCCGTCCTGGGAGACAGTTACGTACGGGGTCAATTGACCCCGTGCCGCCCTTAACGTGTTAAAATATTGTTGATCTATACTTGTATCTCTATACATATATTGTAACTCATATACTGAGAGTTATTTGTATTTACTTGTTTTCAGTCTTCAGTCTATTATTACTCTCATACCAGCACGGGGGAAATCCGCTTATTTTACACATCCCCTGCATGACAAACTTTTTATTTCTGTATTGTTTGTCAGTGTTATTTCTCCAAATCTCATTTCCTTCAGAATTTAATCATCAAAGTCACAAAAATCAAATAGGAAAAAGAAAATTACTTGTTACATATTCAGTGCAAACAGATAACGAGCTACTGCCCTAACCCCCCCCCCCCCCAATGGATAGCTATTCAGAATTCTCTATAACTTTCACATTTAGTTACCTATCCTCTATATAAATCACCTCTTGAACATCAAAAAGTCCTTCATGTAGGGGCTGCGTAAAATAAGCAGATTTCCCACGTGGTTTTACAATAGATAAATTTACATACTGGTAACACTTAACACCACCGTGAATATTAAATGAATAAATACAAACGGTAATGAAAAATCTTTCAGTCAATTTTAATAACCTCCCAACAGAAAGCATCTGAATTGTAAACAAACAGGTCTGCCAACCTCTCAGAGCTGAACAGATTGATAGAAATATTCTTCACCAGAAAGAAAAACAATTACTGAAATATATCTGAATATAACATATTGAAGTCACAAAAAACGAAAAAGAAAATAACAATTTAATCATTCAGTGCAAACAGATGGATTACTATACAAAATTCTCTGTAACCTTCACATTTAGTTAACTATTCGCAAAATAAATCACCTCTTGAACATCAAAACTGTCATTCTGTCATTTTAAAAGTGTTTGTTTATTCTTTGGAGTTTTTTTGTCGCTAGTGGAATGACTTTTATTGAATAATATATTTCTATAAACAATGGTGACTATAGCATATGTGTGTGTATAAACCATTTTCATTGAATATATAGTTATATGTATTTTTTTTTCTACATTTAATTGTATGTTTGATTTCCTTCTGAATAGCTAAAGCTTCTTCCGTTGGGAAACGGAAAAGACGTCTCAAGAACATGTATATGATAAAATGTTATTCCACTTCAGGTAATATGTCTTTTTTATCTATTTTATTTTTAAAAATCTCTGTTTGTATATATTTTTACATCTATGTATTTATAATTATAAAGCTTGTGTGACAATTAATAGAGTGCATACTCATTTTTAGCTATTAGGACTCTTGATTATCTTGATGCCTTCTACCATAAATTTATTTATTTTTGTTTTTTTGAAGCTGACATAAAATATTGCATATGAAAATATAGGCTGAAATTGGATTTAGATTAGTAGAGATTATTGAGTAGACAGGGAATGTAAAATCATAAATGCGTTTGTTACTACAGGATATATTGAGAATTTTTTGTTCATTTCCAATAATCCTAGCTTATTGTAACTCCCAGCCAATGAATGTGATAGTCCCGCACCTGCTCTTTCCACCAAGCAATTAAAAAAATATTAATTTATGACTTATTTACTTTATGAGCTCCGCAATTAGCCGATTTCTCAATTTATAAGAAAAAGATAGTAAAATATTGCAAATATGTTTTTTTTGTTTAATGAATGTTGGTAGTCAACCGGAAGTTACATATTTATTTTTCTCCTTAACAATTATGACTCACATTCATGATTGAGTATATTTTGAAGATAAGTTTACATGAAGTTATTTTTATGTTATTATTTTTCATGAAATTATATATGTGATTTTCTTTGGAATAGCTACTCCTTTTTCCTATGGGAGACCTCCTGATATTCAAGAATTTCATTATTCCAGTAAGACGAAATGGTGCCCAAACATACACGGTATCCCAGGTAATTTAAAAAAAAAAAATTGTATTATACTCTTCTAAATGTTTTTACATCTACATTTTTATAATCATATCTTGTTTGACATTTAATGGAATGCATAATTATTCTTAGCTATTACCTTTCTTATTAAAATATAATAATTTTTGGCCAAACCTAAAATATAAACTTTTCATATGAAGCTAGAGGCTGAAATTAGGCCTAGGTTCGTAAAAATTGACAGAGAAGACAGAGAATTGAAAATAAATGCTTTTGTTACTACCCGATGTATGTTTAAAATTGTTGGCCAGGTCATTTCCATAAATCCTGGCTTATTGTAATCTTCCTGCCAATGAATGTGCTTGTCCCTCATCTGCTAGTGTTCTTTCCACCAAGAAGTAAAACACAATTTATGAAAAGAAATATTTCAAAACATTTTTTTTAGTTACAAAACATTAGAGGTTAACATTAACTCATGAAGTTGCATTTTTAACTTCTCTTCAACAATTATGACTAATGTCCATGGCAGATAAACATTTAAATAGTTGTTAATCAAGAATGCATATTATAATTATTGATGGTATATGTGCTTCTTTCATCTTGTCCTAGTAGAAATTTTAATTGATACAATATACAAATTAATGAAACACAACTGAAAACACAAAAAAATTTCTTATAAAATATCATTATATCCAAAAACAGCCATGAGCAAATAAACTATAAAACAATTATATAAATAAAAATATAGAAAAGCACTATTGTAACAAATGTGTCCATAAATAAATAGAATAGAGTTATATTTAATTAAATCTAAAAGGTGCGCGTAGCACACATACTTCATCAGCTCCCAAAATGTATAACTTGTGGTATAAATCAGAGTTTTAACAACACAAATGTAGTGGTCTTCAAAATTTGCCATGGTTTTTCCCACTATCTACATCAATTTGGGTGTGTGCACTTACACAAAGCATGGTGAGCTCAAAAATTTGTGTTATGTAAATCTATGTATATGTAAAATTGTAACCTCTGTCTGTACATTGATTTTTTCTTGAAATTTCACGATAACTTTTCATTTCACATGCCATAGACACCATATCTGCAATTTCTTTCTGTTGTGTATGTTTGTTTGTTTGTTTATTTGTTTTTTTGTTACCTTTTCACGTATAAACGGCTGAACCGAATTTTATGAAACTTGGTATGTATATTAGTACTAACCCAACTTAGACTTTAAGCTATATTAATATTCTCTGAGACGAACAGGAGTGGGGGGTTATAGAGGAAGCCTGAAATTAAAATAGCGATATTTCGTTTCCTATTGGTTTTTAGGCAAATATGAACATGACAAAAGTTGTTTATTTTGTTATTTAGAGTAACTTTTGTTATATACACTTTTTTCGTATACCGAATTATAAACGAGATATGCGCTAAAACCTATAGCGGAAGTGAACAATTTTATTTGGGACAAATGACTCAACCGAACTAAATAAAACTCAGTATATGTATTAGCACTAACGTCTTCATTTTAATAAGCCATACCAACATTTCTAGGGACAGGCAGGAGTGGGGCTGTAAGGGAGGTCTGAATTTAAAAATTTTATTATTAACAAATGCACAGCAACGACGGGTATAAACCCTAAATACTGGGGCGGGTAAATGTCAAAATATTGTGCAAAGTAAAGCCTTGCCAAAAAAAATACCATCAACATTTAGCCTCAAATGAATTCCCGGGTGAAGTCGGGTATCTGAGCTAGTGTAAATTAATTTTAAGAAAATAAATTTGCAAATATCTTAGTCGAACTTTTTGGGAATCTTATCAAATAAAATGTATTATAAAACACTTCCCATGGCAGATACAGTGTTTCTTAGGGGCTGGAAAAATAAACACGAATCAGAAATTTGTTTAACTTTTACAAAACTTACCATCCCAGGATAACCGGAGGGGGCAGGTAGAGAATAATATCGAGAGGATGACGAAAGCAACTGTAATATAGTAGATACATCAAGAAATGACTAAGAGAATTTTCTATAAAGATTCCTGGAGTAGTTTACCATGTTATAACAGCAGTTTTAGGAATTTCCCCTGGCTTAATATCCTACATCCAAGAGACCCAGATAATGTTCTGAGACATTTTTATAAATGTGGGAATTCAAAAAATAAACCTTTGAACAGAAATTTTGGAAGAGGTAATGGGAGACTTGAATATAGATATTTTAATGGCCAATACTTGTGAAATAGTCAAAATAACCCAGGTACAAACGTGAAGAAGCAAGCATGAATAAATGTAATAAGATACCATAATTAAGAACAATTAACGAATCCTTTAAATAGACCTAATCCGATTACATGTCTAACATATGAAAATGTGGTGATTGAATTTTTATTGACTCTGGATCACAAGAAAAATCCATAAATGAAACTTTTTACCATTAAAACAAAAATCTTTTCCCAAATCTTTTTGGTTTATCGGTAAAAGTAAAAGGGGCTTTTTGAAAGAGTTCGAAATCGATAATATGAAGTAATCAATACAGGATCATGTTCAATGGTTATTTAATGTACAACATATTCATAAACAAGCAAAACCATTATTATGTTACTAATGACATATCTATTATTTATTGAAAGAATAACAAGTCAAATTAAAAAAAAAAAAAATGCTTAGGCCAGAAAATGATACAGGAAAGGATATTTCCCCTCTTCTTCCAATAACTGGTGGTGGTAAAAACACTACAATGTCTGTATTCTGATGGTTAATTCATTTGGAAATGAATATTACCTGTTCACTGTGGAGTTTCGTGAATGCTGATTTTATACTAGTGGACTGTATAATGGGGACAGAGTGGTAAAATAAATAAATCTATGGAAATGTTACTAAACACTGCATATATTAATTAACATGACATTCTTGTATGATCACTTCAGGGGTTGAAAATGTTGTATTGTTGTACCTGGCTCTTAATGCATAAAAATGTTGATGTTGTTTACCGAATTGAAGAGCTGCTAGTTTATTTCTTCCCACTGGTTAATTTTCTCTTCATCCTTGCCTTTCCTCCTACCACCTGCCTTGGCCTGAAGGCTAGTTACTCAGCCATGTTGGTGGGGTGGGTCATGTTAACACAAAAAAATCAAATTACTTAAATTGTCAATAAGAGCACGTATGAAAATATATTCTGACTGCTTAGGCCTTTTCACAACTTGATCTGGTCTTGTTTTGAACTGTACCAGGAGTCTGCTTGTCGACCAAAGCCTTAGCTGGTGGTTTCTAGGGGTGACCCAGAGAGGCAGCACCATAGGAGACTTCTTGACAGGGTAGAGATGTGCTTGGAGAAATTGGGTCTTTTTAATATATTTCATTTATGTTTCATTGAAGATGGAACAATGTTCTCTTTTTGGACTTCGCTCTCATTATTTTCTGAGGCCAGAAAAAAATTGATGACTTTTCTATTCTTCGAGCAAATTTTACTCAGGGTTGCCTTCATTAATACCAATATAATGTTTGACTGTTGATAGTGTTTTAAATGATACAAGCACCCACTTCTTCACATTATTTTAGATCAAACATGAGAAAATCTCATCTTCTTTAGCTTCAGATTTCTCCTCTAATTTATTTATTTCAATTAAGTCTTGCACTCCTATGTCACTTTCATCATATAACGAAGAATCAAATGAATTATCTGACTACGAATCTTCTCTTGACCTCTTCTTTTTCTTCTGTGCCGTCGATTTCTCTGTAAACAGTGCTGGCTTTGATGCTTTATTCTATTTAATATTGGTAATTTTCCTTTTCTTCTTTTGTGAATTTTCCTCTATTTCATTTTTCTCTGGGGTGTCGGTCAAAATCCTTCTTCACCCAGGCTTTCTTCCCTTGTTGGTTACTTTTCTTAAAGATTTTGGAAATGGTCTTATTTTTTCTAGTAACATTGGTGAATTTGTTGAACTTAAAGGAGATGTAAGATTATTTTCACCAGAGCCATTATCTAAGCTTGAACGAATGTCATCAGACTGGCACACTGGATGGATTAGTACAAGGATCGCCTATCACTGACTTGAAAATTATTCATGACTTTAAAAATATGTAAGGCCACAAACCAGAAGAAGAAAACCCATCTAGTACATCAGAAGGAGTAAATGCACAAAGATATGCTTTTCCACAAATGCTAGCAACATCATAAATAGTTATTGGCCTTCCTGGGTTATTCAGTAGCCAATTTTTACAAACCTCATTATAATAAGTCTTCAGTAGGCCAAAGACTCCTCTGTCAAGAGGTTACAGCTTGTGGCTGGTGTGTGGTGGTATTGTCGTCATTACAATACCGTTATCTCTGGCTTTGTTGATAGCTTCGATGGAAATGTGGATTTCATGATTATCCAAAATTAAATTAAAGAGAACTTTGTTGCCCTTGTTTGGTTTAGCATGAGAAATAAAATTATCTAAGAATTAAAAATAAAATGTCAATGGTAGACCAGTCACAGAAGGGTGGCTTCTCCCAACACTTCCAGGAGGGGAAAAACAAACATGGGTGGGACTGCATTCCAAACTGTGTTTATATATGCAATAATTGTAGTATTGAAACCTCTTTCAGTTGATGTGATTCCTCCAAACTGTTTATTTTTTTTGTTGATCCAATAACCTTAGGGGGGATATGGATAGATGACATACCAGTCTCATCCATATTGTACACCTTATCAGATGTGAATTTGTTTTTTTCCAATACACTGAAAATATATCAAAAAATATTTTTAGAACAGATCTATTGAACCCGGATGCTTGTGCAATACTTGTGGGCCTTAGCGTTCTCAAAGACAGCGCTACATTTCTTTTCCTGAAATCGATCAGCTTCTGCGTGATGGACTTACCATTTTTAATTTGGTGTAGTACCTACTACGACAATAAATATAATGTTCAAAATTTAAATTCCAAAGCAGTAGGAAAGGAGATTGGTATATATATATATATATATATATATATATATATATATAGTATGCTTTGGTAGAATATAATATTATTATATTTATAATAAATATAAATATTATATTTATAGAATAAATAATCTTTAAATATAATATTTATAGATATTATAACAATAAATAAATTTCTATTCAATCAATAATTTGGTAACAGTTATATTTATCTCGAGATATCTTATACTCTTAATTATGTAATTAGGGCATTGCAGGTCCTGGACCAGATCTATTTTCTTAAAGTTAATTTTTTTTTTATTATTTATTTTGGCATAAATGCATGGGCGTTCCCAGGGGCCTGGCCGTTTTATTTTAGTGCTGTTAGGTATTCTACTTAAATAATTTATAATACAATTTTGAATACTCTAATAATATGACTAATATATAAAAATACACATGTAATATAATATAGTATCATCATCAGCCACCAGGTACTTCACATCGGATTGTCACAACTCCTATCAAAGAAAGTACAACTGGTAAAATTGATTATACTAACACACTAACATATGAAATAATGTTTAGTAATATTAAAGGGTATTCAAACATATTGAATTTATATTCAAATATTTATGCAAATAATTTAGAGTTATGTTTTTTAGAGACGTGGTTAATGGACAATCATTAATCTTCTGACCCTGCCTGTCAAATTATATACGAGTGTCATTTTTAAAGTAAGAGCCAATTGCGCATCGTGTCGGCGCGTTGCGTCAGGTGATGTCAGTTCAAGGTCAGCAACTCTTGGCTGGTCCCCCACTACACTGTCATTGTGTCAGACGACTCTGCCAGTGATAGTTGTATGCTTATTCTGTTAAGTTTGTTGTCATGTCGATCAGCAATCCCACTGATTGTGAAGTGCTGGCTGTTACTCGGTTTTTGAACACAAAAAAAGTTCGTCCTCCTGAAATCCACTGGAAAGGCATTCTTCTGATAAACCAATAGGAATGACAATAAATGCGGAGAAGTATTGTGATATACTGGTAAAGCTTAGACGCGCCATTCAAAATTGCCGGCAGGGACCTCACTCTGCAGAAAGAACAAAAAAGCGACTAAACACTTTCCACTGGGAAATACTGGATCATCCATCTTATAGCTGAGACTTAGCACCATCAGACTATCATCTCTTTCCAAAACTTAAAGAATTTCTCAGTGGAAAGCGATGATATGCTGAAAGAAACAGTAACAAACGGGTTTAATGATCAGGCGGTGGAGTTCTTTGATGAAGGGATCCAAAAGTTGGTGCCACAGCTTGATAAATGCTTGAATATTCAAGGCGACTATGTCGAAAAGTAAAAAAAAATGTACATATTTTAGTTTTTGGTTTTAATTGTGTTATTAAATAAAATTTCCTTAACTCCATTACAAAACAGCTCTTACTTAAAAAATTACCCTCGTACCTTTGTCTAGTATTGCTGTTAGAACGAAGTAGCGTGGTAGGGCAAGAGGAGGCCTCATTATATTTATTAATGAGTCTATAATTAACAATACAGAAAATATCACAATAGTAGAGTCTTAAAGTTAATTTGCAAATATACAATTATATTTTTGAGATCACCATTCTTTGTTCAAGTGTGCTCTACTCTTGTGTTCTTAAAACTCTGATTTACACCAAGTTTACTCATTTTGGAAGCTGGCCAATCATATTGGGTATGCGAGAGTGCAGACCACCTAACATTTGTTGCTGAATCCTCTTTGGCTCCCAAACGCTGAATTCTGTGATATCTCTCCTCCTTAAAACACACTTCATTCCAAAAGGAAAAAATGTTTTTTTCACCATATCTTCCAAAACAATTGAAAATCGCTTGTTAATTACAACTATTCTTCACCATGGTTTTACAGGAGCATCCTCGACACTAGCACTACCGGTTACTCAACTGAGAACTACTAACTGAATGTTAACTCAGACCAGATTCACGAAGTTTGAAACCATTTCTTAAATATTTAAAAATGTTAATATATACTTCTCTAGTTGCATTATTTAGAATATTATGAAGTTGTGAATTATCTGCTGGCTGTTTGATGAATGGTAAATACTGTTCTCTGAAAGGGGAGTAAATAGGGCAATGAAGCATTATATGTTAAATGTCCTCATTCATATTCAAGTTACACAATGTGCAAATTTCTTTTGGATTAATATTATAGAATACATTTTTCATTTAAAACTTTATACTATAGTTTCTGGACGTTCTTAGCTGTGCAATGGTTTTTACAATTTGGAATGGCAAACCTATTGTTAGAAATTCCTGAGATGAACCGGTAGTTGTGGAAATTGCCTTTTGTAACGGACTATAATTTGAAATTTGGAGTTTTTCAAAGTCTATAGAAAGTAATTTACTTTGGTATGTTTCTACAATTGAGCTAATGTGTAATTTAATTAAGTTTTTGTATTGAGTAAGCCAGATGTCAATAAAATTTAAAGAGTTTAGTAGGCTTTTAATTTGAGATACCCAATTAAATCTGATAATATTTGTCAGACTCTGATCTAATAATAGGAGCCTATTATAGCAGATTCTAGGAATTCTTTCTCTGTCCATTGATAATATTTTACATAACCACTGAAGGGTTGACTTCATAATACGAGTTGCCCCAAAATCCGAGCCTGTTTCTAGTCTATTGATATAGTTAGGAGTGTTTCTAATAAGCTGAAATAGATGTTTGAAAAAAATTGTTTCTGCTTGCTCGAGGTAATTGAGTTATCGAAGACTCCAAACTGGTGCTCCATATACCAATACCGACCTAGAAATAGAATTTAATAGTTTTTGGTTGCATCCCAACTGTGGCATTTTGACCCCACCAGTATCTTAAATACTACGGATAGAGCCGTTTTAAATTTGGTAATGGAAAATAATGTTTCTTCAAGGAATAATGAGGAAGAGGAAAACATTACACCCAGATAAATGAACTTTTTCACCTACTCTAACTTTTCACCTGAGTATAAAAAATTGGTTTCCTTTTTGGATTTCCCCTTATGGAATTCCATAATTTTTGATTTTGCAGTGTTGACTTCTAAGGAATTTCTATGGCTATATTCCTCCAGAGTAGCTAACTTTTTCCGTAGGTCCCTTGGGTTATCTGACAGTATGATTAAATCGTCGGCATATAACAGAACTATTAGGTCATTATAAGCATCTATACTCAAGCCAGCTAAACCTCTACTTCTAAAAAACATTTCGATGTCTGAGAGAAAACAAGCAAACAAAAAGGGGCTTAGGATCTCACCCTGAAAAAGGCCCTCAGTGATCTTTATTGTCGAAGTATGCTCATTGCTTTTCTTTAATTGGATACTTGCATTATTATACAACTGAATAAGAATTCTGATCATTTTTGGGCTTACGCCTAAATCATAGAGCTTCTGCCATAATTTGGGGTGTGGAATAGTCAAATGCTCTTTTAAAATTGATGAATGCAACGTAAATTGAGCGTTTTTCTAACCATAAGTGAATTTGAACAAGAGAGGTTAAAGTAAAAATATTGTCTAGACCACTTCTGCCCCTGCGGAACCCCCTCTGATATTCTGGCAATATATTAACCTCCTCGTCCCAAATTAGCAGTCGGTTTAACAGTACCTGAGAAAATAATTTTAATATGCAGTTGACCAGTGCAATGCCACGGTAATTTTCTGGATTGTGCTTATCGCTCTTTTTATGTATCATTGCCATATTTAAGAGAGACCAATTGCATGGAACTTCTCCCTTGGTAATAATATTATTAATGAATTGTTCTAAATAAGAAAGCCAAGCTTTTGGTAGGGCTTTGTAGAAGTCATAAGTAATCCCATTTGGACCAGGAGACGTACCACTTTTACAGGAAAGCAGACTATTTATGATTTCATCTTTCGAAATATGCGTGTCTAAAAGGGGATGTAGAACTCCAACATAGGTAAAATCACTTATTGCTGGAGTCCTGTAAAGTGATTTAAAATATGCTTCCCATTCATGCAACGATACTGTATTATTAAATGGTTTTTTTAAAATAATTTTATTGACGGTGACCCAGAAACTTCTACTGTCTCTTGTATTACTAATACAATCAGTCAATTCTTTGTAATACTTGGCTTTTTTTTCAACAATAATATTTTTATATATTCTCTTAAGAGCTAAATACTCATCCAACCCTGATTTTTGAAAATTGTTTTTTCGACATAATTTAAACTGAGCTTTTATTTTATCTTTTAGTCTAATGCACTCTTCATCAAACCATTTATTTTTCTTGTAAATTGGTCCCATTTTGTTGGATTTGCCGTCGTATTTCATGCCAGATAATTCCGCTACTTCTTTAATATTACTAAGTAAATTATCATTCAAAAAGTTGGCAGGAATTTCCTCAGTCATTACTATTGCCCTATTACTATATGAATTCATACCTTCTATAAACTCAGTGATTTTATCTTGTGACCATCTAAAGTGGGTTTTGATTTGAGAATGTTTTTGTTTTTTCCTCCCCGGTATGGAAAGCATAAGGGCATTTACTGACAAGGAAATGGGTAAATGTGAAGAGCTATGAATGGTGGCAAGAACCTCTAAATCATTAATAAAATTCAGATCGCCTACATAAGACCAAACTAAATCAATAACGCTTTGGCCCATATGATTGAAAGATGTATATCCTGCTGGAGTGTCGTCTGTAGTTCTACCATTAATTCATACAAAACCATGACTTGCCATGAAATCGCTCAAAAGGCGCCCTCTTGAGTTCATATCCCTGTCTAATGAATCATGAAACACATTAAGACTGTGTCGTTCCAGATATTCTGGAAGGGGCTCCTGAATACCTGGCTGAGAATTGAAATCACCGGCTATTAATGTTGTACAATTTGCATCAATTTTTAAATCGTTCAAACTAAGTTCAAGCAACTCCAATAAATATACCAAGTCTAAAGAAGGCCTGAAATAAACAAATATTAAAATTAAATTAGTTAACTTACAGTTTATTTTAGTGATAATCCAATGGTTAGTTCTATCTAGAACAACTGGCTTCGTCAATAGAGTGTTAGCTAAGATTATAAGTCCTCCACTGGCTCAGCCACGCGATTTTTCTCTGATGGCTGGTGAAGTAGCTACAATACTAAAGTTCACATTGGGCGATAATTCAGGCGAGGCTAGTAACCATGTTTCTGAGCAGCAAATAAGTCCATAGCCTGAAAATTGGTTAATTTCTTCAATTAAATTAGTATATCCCGTTGAGTTCCAGAGCAAAATTTTTAAGTTAGTCTCTTTGACATGAGTAATAACTCTCTTTCCAGACTCGCGCTGTGTATTTTGGTTCCGAAGTGAAGCCGAAGTCAGAATCTTAGTTCGGGAGGACTCTTTGGTGAATGGGTTGTTATGGCCTTCTAGGATGTCCGAAGGTTGATCTATCTTTCGCCAAGAAGTAGCAGGAGGCTGAGAAAAAAAAGTTTCTGTTCTTTGCTGTTTTAAAGTAACTGATGAGCTTCGAGGACGAAATTTGAATTTATCCAATCTTTCATCTGTTTTCCTTTTTTTGTTGGCTTGTTCTTTCCCAGGCATGTTTGACTGTTCTTCCCTGTTCTGCGTTTCTGAAGTGAGATTTAAAGTGTCAGATTCCTGTTCTTTAAGAATGGTCTCAACTTCTTTCATTCTGTAGTAGGAGCCTCGAATTTTGAAGAAGCCCTTCTTGTAAGAAACATTTTGGTCTATGTTTCGTAATTTTAGTAGATAGGAATGTATTTTTTTTTTTTTGCCTTCTTCCCTTTCCTTCAATGTTTTGTCTTGATTAATGGAAACGTTTTTGCTTTTTAGTGTTAATTTATGTCTAAATAATTCCTGTTTAAGTTCATAGCTATTTAATGACACTAATATTGGCCCCTTTCCTAATCTATAACAATTATTTACAGAATAATCAGGAAGATTTATATTTACTTCGTTTAAAGCTTCCTTAACCTTTGACAATGTATTTTCATTTTCTTGGGGGGGGGGGTATTATAAAGAGCAAAGTTATTTTTCCTGAGCTACCGATTCAAAAATTTTATCTCCTGCTGAAGCCTCTCAGTTTTTTCTTCAAGTAAAGCACAAGTTTTTTTGATAGTATTAAGTTCAGTAATAAGTTCAGCATTTATTGTATTATTTTTTTCCAGGTTTTCGTTCATCTCTTTGATGGCTTTCATTATATCTTCATTGATAACTGTCATCTTGATCACTAAGTGTTACGTACGGAATAAATGGACTTGTAATTTGTATAAGACTCCTGTTGTCAAGTTAAGTACAGACTATTATTGAGAGGTTCACTAAGCTGATAGGGATTAGTATAAAGGTAGTAGAGGACTGCCCTCGCTCGCTGTCACGACTGCCTCGAAGCAACGCCCAGGAAAAACAAGGTGGAGGGGGAGTATGTAATCCAAGCTAGAGATACCTCGCTTTGCTGTCCCGAGCGACAACCCGTGCTAAAAAGTAGTAGTATATATTACCTTGTATCTCTTCAGGATAGAGCTCTATATTTTTCAAACTCACAGGACCTATCCTTTAATAGCAAGTCCTCACTGTCACAAAGTTTCACTGAGTTCACGTGACTAAAATTTGACTAAATTCAGATAAAGCACAGAGGCGATGTTTAACATGGTCTAGGCCAGACCGAGGGGGGAGGGATAAACAGTATGCTTCATTCAGGATTCCATGGCTAAGAGAATGAACAAGACAGTTCACTTTGACCTTTGCTCTGTCAAGAGTGAATGTATTTATAGTAATTGTGCAATAGTTTAATACATTCGATTGTTTTAATTCCAGATGATGAGGCATACAGCTGTTATCATTGCCTTCGACAGTGGGATAACTCTTGGACTGCCAAAATGTGTGCAAAGTCATGTTTTTATCACGAAATTTCAGGTGAGTTAAATCCTAACTCATGTGTTCTAACACTTAATCATTTCTTTCTGATCAGCAGTTACTCTACTCGTTATAAAGAATTTCTATGAATTTGACATAGTGGTAAGATTAACCTCAGAATACTAATGACCATAGTTGCTATGAAGATTCATTTATCATATAATGGGGGGGGGTTAATAACACTACATTGGCTTTTTGACCCTTTCACTTCTACAAGCTGGTATATCAGGTGTGCTATGGATAGATTTATCTAGTCGAAAAGGAGCAGTGCCCATTGTGTTACTGACAAATCCCCTGCTATGAACTATTTATACCATTTCTTCCATTATTGCCATCTGTAGACTGTTTATAGAAGTGGCAGTCTGAATAAAAAAGGAGGATAGAAATCATGATTAACAATCCTGGAAAGAATTGTTATTTATAACAATATTTCTATGCAAATTACTTTCTTTATGGATTGCTACTCACCAAAAATGTATGTTATAAATTTAACGCAAACAGTCAAGTAAGCATTTTTTGTTATGAGCATTTTTGGTAAAAATTTAATGGAAAATGAGATATTAAACTTATTTGTTTCTGGTCTCTATTACAAACCCCACTCTAATTCGAGTTTGGTTGAGCCTGGTTTAGTAGTTCGTGCCCTATAAAACTGACTCCTTTAGTTTTTAGTGAATATCACGTGAAAAGTGAATATTTTACAAATTTTACTTTAAATATCAAAATAAACTACATAATCGAATTTTATGAAAATTGGTGCGTAAATTACTACTAACCCAACTTAGATTATAAGCTATACTAATATTCTCAGAGTTGAACTGGAGTGGGGGTTTAAGGGAAGTATGGAACGAAATGTTGTGATATTTTATTTCCTATTGATTTGTGGCTAACATGTACATAACAGAAGTTCTATCTTTTGTTATTTAAAATCAATTTTTTTATATTCACTTTTGTATCATGCTGAAGTATAAATAAGATATATACTAAAAACTTTAGATGTCAACAATTTTAAAGGGCATAAAAGACTAATCCGAACTCAAAAAAACTCTGTATGTTGGTTAGTATTAAGGTCGTCCTTGATTACACTGGTTAACAGTGGTTTTGGTGCCAAAGATTTTGGAGGTGATTTCTTATGAATTTGATGCCCTGAATTCAAATATGTTATTAGTTTTTGCCTATCAGCTCGAATTTTTAAGATATCAACATTTTAGTGAATTATACATTAAACTATTTTAAAGGAAAAACCATGGTTTAAAGAAACAAATTAAACAATGAATTTTTATTATGTTACACATATATTATTTATTATATACAAAAGAAAATAGAAAAAGTCATCATTTAAACCAATTACTCACTGAACATTTTGGAAACTTCTTTTGCGTGACATTCTTGAATGTATTTTAGAACAATCCCATTTCAAAGTCCAGCAGTAATCTGCCATCATGTGAGTATCCCACCTTCCTTGATAGCAATCCTCCATACATTTTATATCTTAGTGAAATCTTTCACCTTGCTCCTTACTAATGTCTCCTAAATTATCAGGAAAACGGTCTAAGTGACTGTGTAAATAGTACACCTTAATGCTCATGTTACACCCAAGTGATCTGAAATTATTCAGCATCTCATTGACTAATTCAACATAGTTTTCAGCTTTGGGTTTACCCAGAAAATTTTGGACAACTGACACAAATGAATTCCACGCTTTTTGTTCAATCTCAATCATTGAATTTATGAAGTCAGGGTCTTTAATCAACTGTCTTATTTGTGCGCCATCAAATATTTCTGCTTTAATTTTTTCCATACTCAGCTGAGGCCCCTATATATGCGAAGCATGATCCATTCTTATCAAGAGCCTTTACAAACTACTTCATTAGACTCAGCTTGATATGCAATGGTTGAAAGATGATTTTCTCTCATGGAACTAAAGGATCATTGATGATATTCTTTTCCCCAACATCCATGTTTTCTCTCCTAGGCCACTCTTTTCTAGCCCCAGTGTTGCGTTTTGTCTCTGCTATCCCAGAGGCACAAGAAACAGGGGTACTTGGTGTGGCCACTTTGCTGTCAAGGAGAAAGTCATCCGGAAAATATTCAGGAAGACCCATTTTTACCAGGAGTTCTTTAATAGCATGATAAAATACAACATTTTGTTCTTCAGAGAAAAAAGATAGCAGATCTTCCTCCCTTGTGCGATAAAATGTAATTTTCGTTTCAGATAAATGTTTTTCCATCAACCTGGAAGCCAGTAATTCAGAAGCTTCTTTCGGCAGGTTGATATCTCTAGTGAGGTCATTTAACTCATCTTGGTTGAAACATTGAGGATATTTTTTTTTGTAGGCCTGTGTTATAATCTATATTAATATTTTTATGAATGAACAGGAGTGGGGGTTGTAATGGAGACATGAAATAAAAAATCACCATGCGTCATATCCTATTGGTTCCTCGGCAGACATGCACATAACAAAAGTTGTTTAGTTTGTTATTTAGAGTAATGTTTGTTATGTACACTTTTGCCATATATAAAAACATAAACGAGACATATTCTAAGAACTATAGAGGGGATCAACAATTTTATTGGGATTGGGGGGAACTGAACTGAACAAATCTCGGTATTTGGATTAGTATTAACTTCTCGATATATTTGTTTTTTTCTGAAAAAATGAACACAACAAACATTTTAGCAGATTTCCCTTAGGGAAAATCAGCTATTAAGGTCGTACTCATGACGCGAGTTTCGAAAAATTTCTTCAAATTTCCATCAATCCTACCCAGGAGATGACGAAAATGAGGTCTGTTCAAAATTATAAATATATATATATATATATTTGTCTGTTAACGCTCTAGCAGTCACAATTTTCGCTTGATCGTTACCAAACTCGATATTTAAACGTTTTATGTAAAAATAAAGATCAAGTTCGTTAATGGCTGAAATCGGACCAGTGGGAGGGGGGGTTTAGAGGGGAGGATTTTCGAAAATTCGAAATATCTCCGTTACTATACGTTGGATCGAAAAATTATATAGAATTAATTTTATTGCAAATTAAATTTACTATAAATAATGCTATATACATGTATTCTGTATCTTGAATATTAACCGAGATATTTGCATTTTTATGTTTTCAGCTTCAGAGATGAGATCGGCTAACTTCGGGTCTAGTCGTGAGTTTCCGTCAAGAGCTAGTTCGGGCCGTTCCCGTAACTGTTTGGCTCTCTATTCTGAAATGTCTCTATTGTAAAACTTCGCGTGGGAAATCTGCTTAGTTTACGCAGCCCCTGCGTGATGGACTTTTTTATTTAAAAAGGATGGGATTATTCCCATGAGACCTATTGTGTCGTTTACCTCATCCCCCACTGAAAAATTAGCCAAAAAACAAGTGCAAAAATTTAAAACCCTGGTAGATTTCAAACCTTCTTCAGTTATGTTTAGGCCAACATTTTTTTTTCAAATTTCAGGGACATTTTTATGCCCTGGAAAACAGCCTTGTGATGGGATCTGTGATTAGCCCGCTAGCTGCGGAGTTGTTTATGGACTATTTGGAATGCAAATATTTGATGTCTAATCGCAACCCATACCTCAATCATATCAATTTCTGGGGACGTTATGTTGATGACATCATCATAAGTTATTTGGGGATTGAGAATGATATGAGTGGTCTTATGGACTATGTCAACAGTTGCCATAGGCAGTTAAAATTTACTTTGGAGATGGAGAGTGAGAGGAGGTTGAGTTTCCTAGATTTGGTGATTTCAAGAAAAGGGCCGTCTCACTACTTCAACATTTATAGGAAGCCTACTGCCACTGCCATCATGATCCCTTCTGATTCTTACCACCATCCTCAATATAAAACTTCAGGCATCACTTACTTGATAAACCAACTCCTGAATATCCCATTGGCAGAAGAGGATTTTCAAAACGAATTTAAGTACATAGAACTAATTGCAATAGCCAATGGGTACGATGAGAGAATGGTGGATAAAGTCAAGGAGCGCCAATTCGCAAAGATGGTCCAAGATGAATTGAAACAAGGCGAGAGAGACTCATTCTGTGGGCCAGCTCAGCATCCCATACCTAGGGAAATTTTCCGAGAAGATAGGACATATGCTGGAAAAGGTTGGCCTTCGTACTGCCTATCAAAGTCTAAGCTCCCTAAAACATATGCTCCCAAGAATTAATGATGGGGTCGATCCACTGGATAGATCTGGTGTGTATCGGGTTGCTTACCTGACTTGTGGAAGCTCATATGTGGGGCAAAGTGGAAGGAAGCTAAGGAGCAGAATAAAAGAGTACAATACATAAACATATGATAAATGAAGGCCATGAAGCAAATGCAGTTGAGTTCGAGGTGCTCGACCACCTTGGCAAAGGGAAGAAAATGGATCTGGTAGAACAGTTATGGATCAGGATGGACATGCTGGAGGACAAGAATATTAATATTAGGGGGGAGAGTGGCGTGCTCAGGCATGTTCCGTCCTCTGCAGTAGCTGCCCTGGCCCGAGTAGGCTCCCAGTCTCCCCAGAGATGTCGGCTCAATAGGGACCAACTCTAGGTCAGTTCCTCTCCATCTCCTAGTTATTTTGTTATTTGTTTCTTTTAATATTTATTTAGTAACGTTTTAGTCATAAGTGTAACATTGCATTTTATATATTTGTTTGTTTTTAAATTTTTTAATATTTGACTACCTTTGTTGACTTATACATTTATTTATTAATTTATTCATATATATTACATCTTTTTGAAAGTATAAATGTTGTGTCACAGAGCACTGATGATGGGACGGTTCGCCCCGAAAGTACTTTGTCTGTAATAAAAGAAGTATTAAGAGTGGAGGTGTTTGACCTTTTTGATCCTTCCGTTGATGATGGACCTCTACCAGCTAGCCCAAATCCAGAGTGATTTTTTATTTAGTTATTTAGAGTAACTTTTGTTATATAAGTTTTTACCAAATAAAATCCAAATGTGATATGCTCATTAAAATTTATTTTATTCTGGCACATTGTGGCCAATGATGTAACATTTATAAACTGATATGATAGTTCTAAGTATTATTTGGATTTGTGAGAAGATTGTGAATCTCCCTTGCCCCCCCCCCCTCTTCACTTTCTTAATCTAAATTAATTCATGTATACATAACATTTATCAAAGTTATGTACAGTGGAACCCCGTTATAACGACCCCCGATAAACCGACTCCTCACATAAACCGACCCTTTTTTTCGATAGAATCCCTCTCAATAGTCCGACCTTTTGAAACATCGCTCCTCGCATAAACCCATTATTTCTGAGAAGAAACGCCCCTTGTTTACATACAACGTTTCCTCTGTGTGTACTTTGAAACTATTTTCCTGGAAGATGATTCACTTCTCTCTCCTTGTTGTTTGAAAAATCATTTCAATCTGATCTTCCACAGTGTTAACATGAAAGCGTTATACGATGTCTAATAAAAAGGAAGTGTTGTACTATCGTGGAAAAACTTGAGCCCCTTGAAAAAATCGAAAAGGGTGAGCGACTTATCAAAGTAGCTAGTGATTTAGGAGTTGGCGTTACTACTGTGAAGGACTGGGAAAAAAATCGAGACCAATTAATTTCATTTAGTGCGTTGTCAGATGACCAAACAAATAAAAAAGTCCGTCACGCAAGGGCTGTGTAAACTAAGTAGATTTCCCTCGGGAAGTTTAGTAATAGATAAATATACATACTGCTAACACAACAACACCATGAATAAATACAAACGGAAATAAGAAATGTTTCATCCAATTTCAATAACCTGCCGACAGAAGCGTTAAGTTAAAAATGTAAACAAACGGGTCGGCCAGGCTCACACCAGAATGAAAAACAATTACTGAAATATATCAGAATATAACACATTATTTTATTGAGAACTATTTACTATATCTAGTACTGTAATTAATAATGAGCCAGAATAATTGTTATCTCAATCAATAAAATTTTAGTAGTCCAAAACTTTAAGATGGGGGGGGGGTCACCAGGGCATATTTGCATGTATCTCGTATAATAAAGGTCTCTTGAATACAATTTTTGGTATTTAAACTTCCAATAATGTGATTTATTATATAGGAGAGTATTGTTTACGTAACATGAGTAGAAGTGGCCGTTTGCTGAAATCTGAAAAATGCAAATATCTCGGTTAATATTCAAGATAGAGAATAAACGTATATAACAATATTTATAGTAAATTTAATTTGCAATAAGATTGGTTATATACAATTTTTTGATCCAATGCATAATAACGGAGATATTTGGAATTTTCGAAAATCCCCCCCTTTAAACCCCCCTCTCTCTGGTCCGATTTCAGCCCTTAACGAACTTGATCTGTCTTTTTACATAAAATGGTTAAATATTGAGTTTCGTAATGATAAAACAAAAATTGCGACCTCTAGAGCGGTAACAGACAAATATATATATATATATATATATATATATACACAGTTTTGAACGGACCTCATTTTCATCATCTACTAGGTAGGATCAATGGACATTTGAAGAAAAATTTCAAAAATTCCGTCATGAGTACAACCTCAATAGCTGATTTCCCTTGAGGGAAATCTGCTAAAAAGACTTAGAAAACCTGCATCGGAAGTATTGGATGAAGCGGCCCCCTAGCTTTATGTAGTAATGGATCAGGAACTCATAAATTGCCCCTTTTTGTCATTGGCATATCTTGCAAGCCACAAGCTTTCAAGAATATCAGCAATTTATCTGCTCTACCTGTCCACTATCGAGCTCAAAAGTCGGCATGGATGGATCGTGAATTATTTTCCGACTGGTTCAATAATGTCTTTGTGCCAGAAGTTGCAAACTACTTAGAAGATAAAAATCTACCCCAAAAAGCCATTCTACTTCTGGATAATGCTCCTTCGCATCCCACAGACCTCAAGAAAAATGAGGTAAGAACCATTTTTTTACCTCCAAATGTAACTCCCTTGATCCAACCAATGGACCAAGGAGTGATCGAATCACTCAAAAGACGGTACCGATCAAAATTCATGAGCTCCTTGATTGAGAAAACAGCAACAGGTTTTAGTCTCATGGAAGCCGTAAAATCCATTAACATTAAAGATGTAGTTTATATGTTAGCTACAGCTTGGGAAGAGCTTCCGTCATCAACATTGGAAAAATCTTGGGAAAAACTCTGCCCGAACATCAATGACGATCAAACCGTGGAGGTTCAAGAGAACGAGCATTCCGTGGTTCAGTTCATGCACGATTGGGAATATTTAAACAGTGGCTCTTCTATTGAAACACCTGGCCAACGTGAGATTGAGGAATGGCTAAACCGATGAACCAGCATACAAGGCTCTGACTGATGATGAACTTATCCAAACGGTTTCAGCTGTAGAAAATGAAGAAGACGACGATGATGAGGACAATGCGGACACTCCTGCCTGCAGCCAAAAAATCAACCATTCAGAGGCAGTCGACGCTTTCGTGACAGCTCTTCGTTATGCTGAACAACAAACCGTCACAAAACCAGTTGATATCATTTTTTTGAAAAAAAGGCACTCTTGTGTTAAACAAACAAAAATTGATAGTTTCTGGTAATTTTAAAATCTATCTACGCATTATGTATGTACATATTAGTCATCGTAAATTTTAAATGTTTGTATTCTAATTTTTATGTATTTTTCATTCACCCTTGAACATACATAAGTCTAATTCCCCAGCGTAACAGACTCCGATAATCCGACCTTTTCATGGGACCCCAAGTCCCAAACAGGTCATTATAACTGGGTTCCACTGTATGATAAATGAATTATTATAGCATTTTGATGGTTTAATGTTTTGAATAACTGAAGTTACAATAATTTAAACAAAACAATGCTGAATTTCCACAACAACCGGGTACAGAAGTTGTGGAGAGACAATTACAGTCGGCTCTAATCATGCATTAATAAAATTTAAAAATGCATACTATTGGGGAGTATAATTATTACTTACAATTTAGATGAAAGGAAGCAATGAACAAGTCAGGAGGTGAATAAATGTTTTGAGTTGGCAGAACACAGACAGTGGCAATTAAACTGACTGCATACTCCTATGAAAGAATGCAATCTTCCCAATTTTCAATGTGATTGCTTTAATTGCCACAAAGCAAAAAGAGTTAGAAAAAAAAAAGTCAAATGAAAAATCTAGTTAATCAAATTAATTACAAATGTTTTTCTACACATTTGGTTTTAATTTTAACTACTGGGATTAAACAGCCTATCCAGTATCTTCAAAATCATTATGAGCATACTTCATACCTTGTGGACCCTTTTATAATACAATGCCAGGAATAAGTCAATGCACCGTATTGTGTATTGTAAAATTTTTTATTTTTGTTTTATAGGAATAAAGAAGATCACCACACCTTACCAGACGGGAGCTTCTGACTCCATTGAGGTATAATTAACATCATCCTTTTTGTACTGCCAAATTACTTTCTTACAACCTTGTTTCAGGATATCCAAAAAGCTATGGTATTCCCTGGTTATCATTGATCATAGATTATACATTTTTTTTAAATTTTTATTTTTTTACAACTTTTGTACAAAGGTATATATGTACCCATATGTCTAAAAAGTGTGCACATGAAGTCCTGTTTTATATAGAAATGAACACGGGAAGGAAGAGGGCTACAAGGACATATAGTGGTTTCTTAATACCTTCTGTATGGAAGAGTAGAGGGAAATCCTCTTAGGGCTAGAATTGTTACGAGAGTCTTCTCTCTCTATATATAACCGTAGCCTATATATGGGTGGTTAGGGATAGGATCACTAATGGTATCCAGTATAAGATGCATTAGCCAGTATAAGTATGCATCTAGAATTTAGCAAATTTCCCTTAAGAATCAGAAATCAGCTTTTGAGGTTGTACTCATGACACGACTTTCGAAAATTTTCTTCAAATGCCCATTGATGCTACACAGGATATGACAAAAATTAGGTCCATTCAAAATTATATATATATATAATGAGAGAGAGAGAGAGAGAGAGAGAGAGAGAGAGAGAGAGAGAGAGAGAGAGAGAGAGATAGGTATATTTGTCTGTCTAGCAGTTTTGTTTGATCGTTACCAAACTATATTTAATTGTTTTATGTAAAATGGAAGGTCAAGTTCGTTAATGGCTGAAATCAGGCCAGTGGGAGGGGGAATTTTGAACATTCAAAATATCTCCGTTACTATAAATCGGATTGAAACATTGTAAAGAACCAATCTTATTGCAAATTTAATGATCTATAAATATTGTTTTATACATATTTTGTGTATCATAAATATTAACTTAACTCTTATTATTAAGATATTTAGATTTTATGGGTTTCAGCCTTCAGCGAATCCCCACTTCTACTCATGCTAAACTAACAATACTCAGTTATGTAATAAACTATATTATTTGAACCTTAAATACCAAATATTGTTTTCAAGAGCCCTTTATTATACGAGATATGTATTTGCATGTGCAAATATGCTCTGGTGACCCCCCTCCCCTCTTAAGTTTTTGGACTACTTAAATGTGATTGATCAGATAAAAATTATTCTGATTCATTATAAATTACAGCACTAGATCTAATAAATAGTTTTCAATCAAATTAATATGATATATACTGATATATTTCAGTAATTTAACAGTAGTAACAGGGAGACCTGTTTGTTTACATTTCCTACACTTCCCGCATGGAGGGGAAAGATTTCTTGTTTCTGTTTGTATTTATTTACTTAATATTTAAGGTGGCGTTGGGTTATCAGTATGTAGATTTATCTATTATTAAACTTCACGAGGAAAATCTGCTTAGTTTATGCGGCCCCTGCATGACAGACTTTTTTGAAATACCTTTAGTCTTGCCCCACTGACATTTCAAGGAGAAACCAACCCATTTGATGTGATAAAAAATATACAGGTATAATATAGTTGGAGCGTGGACCATTATTGTAAAAATTGGCTGTAGGGGCATTTGCTTGTTTTAATAGTTTGTAGAAATTAACTCTATATTTCAATGGGATTGGTTCTTATTTGTTCCTTTTAGAAAACTGAATGAAACATTTCATAAAATGAAGCTTTGTGAAGACTTCCGTAGAAGCACACTTAAAATAATTGTGAATGGTGAATACTTAGTATAAAATGGAGTGATATTTAATATTTTTAGAATAGAAACTCTATTCTAAAATCTGGTGGATTGATAATTTTATTTTGTTCTATTAAACTCCATTGTTGTTCTTGGTCCCTAAATTGATGATAACATTTCTGTAATTAAATAATTGACCTTACCTAAAACTAGATTAGCTAATTAATAGTTACATATCCTTATCAAATTTCACACCTCCCAGATCATATATTTTTATATATGAAATGTTATTTATTAACATCCACTGTTGGGCTACTAAGGATAATTAGGACATGTGTGTGTCTGTGTGTGAGTGAGTATATCTATATATATATATATATATATATATATATATATATATATATATATCTGTTATTGCTGTTGCAAATTTTGTCTTATTGTTAATAAACCTGATACATAAGCGTTTTATGTAAAACTAAATATCAAGTTCCTTAACGGCTGAAATCGGACCAGGGAGGAGGGGGATTTCAAAAATTTGAATAATATCTTCTTTATTATACAAAAAATTGTATAGAACTGATCTTATTGCATATGTAATGTTTATACATTTTGTGACATACATTTTTTCTATATTTTGAATATTAACTAAGATATTTGCATTTTTTAATTCTCAGCCTTCAGTAAACCGCCCCTCTTACTCACGTCATATTAACAGAAAGCTGTTAAGCTGTTATCATGAATCAATTTCTTCGAATGTTAAATACCAAATATGGTTTTCATTGAACTTTTACTTTGTATGATGACATCATCAATTAATATTTTACGTCTTTACTTAAAAATGTTTATTTGATCTATACCATAATCAGTATTTAATTCAACACTAAAGCTCATAATCATTTTGTCTGAGATCGGGCCAGGGGAACAGGGGAGATGTAGAGAGGGGAATTCGAAAATACAAAATATCTCTGTTATTATGAGTCATATTGAAAAATCTCATACAATCAATCTTGTTTATATATTAATGCTCTATATCCTAAGCAACACCTGGTACCTTAACTAGTTATTATATTTAAAAAATACATATTTTATTATTCAAACATATGCATTTCAGATTTTTGATTTAGAATACGAGTAACTTTAATCAACAATGGGGCGAATCAAATGTAAGCAGTCCAGCTATTGTCTCCCTAACAGAAGCCCCTTTATGATAAATGCCATGTTTATTGTCAAAAAGTGTTTCTGATGGGGCACTCTGGGAGGTGTGAAATTGTAACAAATACAGTTGTAGTGAATTGTGTTTAATTTAATAGTTTACTGGTTTTTAGCTAGCAGAAGGTTTCTCATTCATTTTTTTAATTCTATCTTGCACTTTTAGGCTGAGCAGCATTTAAGAGAGTCAACTGGATCAAATTTTAAGCCACACGATTGCTCTACTCTAATGACTCTTCTAGAGTGTGGGGCTGAGATCTCTGAGATGAATGACAAGTGTGAAACACCTCTTCAAGTTGTAGTGGATGCAGACTGCCCTTTTCAATTGAAATTACTTGCAAAATGTGGTACAGATATGAATCTCAGAGATAGTGATGGATGTTCACCTCTTTATTATGCTGCACGCAGAAAAAAATATAAAGCCTTCTTTGCACTCAGAGAATTGGGTGTTTTTTTAAATGAGGCTGACTCTGCTGCTGCAGTAGCCACAGGTGATGTGGAACTGCTTGATTTTCTTCGTAAACACTGCGCTGATGGTTTGAAATTATTATTTGAAAATGCTATGTCAGATCTGCACTTAGCAACATTAAAACTGAATATGAATTTGGTATCTTGGCTGCTGGATTGTGGCCTGGACATCAATGCTAAGGGGTGGTTTGATAGGACTCCCCTGCATTATGCAGCATATGAAAAATCGACAAACTATGGAACGTTAGTACAACCCCTGCTTAGTAGAGGAGCTGATATTGAAGCTAGAGATAGAAGGGGCAATACAGCACTCCACTATGCAGCTATAGTAGGGAAAGACTTTACAGTGTATACCTTACTAAATGCTGGAATGAATGCGAATGTTAGGAATTCACATTACAAGACTCCCCTCCACTATGCATCATACTATGGGCACTTGCACGTAATGAGAGTCCTTATTGCTCATGGAGGTAATTTAAACTGCAGGACTAGGGATAATGTTACTCCATTGGTTTCGAAATATCTGTAACGCTAACTACAGAGTATTGCACTGAAGATAAATACCAAGCATGCCTGAACCTACAGCAGTAAAGTACACTCGTCTATTTTACTGTTTGAGTGCTTCTTTCTTTCACCAATATCCAACCATCCTTTATTATCATTTAAATACAATAGCTGACCAATGACCTACAGCTAATTGAGGTTTGATTTGTGAAAATAAAAAAGTTTATTATTATAAACCTTTTTTTTTTTTTAAGCAATTAAGCAAATTATTGACTAAATACGATCTTCACATGTAGGATATTTTAATAGTTAACAGGTCAATCAGTAATCCAAGTTTTTATAAAAATAAAACACTGAGGTAACCATCTTTAATAAATTAACGTTCAGTATAATTATAAAATTCTGATAAAGGGCAAAAATTAAGCTAGCATAACCTGAATAGGATGAAAAACATTTCAGATTGGAAGACAAAAGAATAAGATAAAATGTATGTTTATATTATATGTATGTATGTTATTATATTTCATTATGTATTTTTTTGAAGAAAAACAAACACTTCCAAAAAACAACAATATATTCATAATATGCCATGTACTAAACAGGATGAACATTATATCTTGTTAGGTGAAATGATGATGAAAGATTGTGTATAAAAATATCTCACTAAATTGTTTATATAAATATTTCATTCAAATATGCTAGAAGATTTATTGATTAGCATATACTCATCAATCTGATAGCATTGGTGCTATAAAAATATTACAATTAGTAATATTTTTTCTTTATATATTGATAAAAAATAAGAATATAAAATTGTATCTACCAAGGCTTAATGTAAAAAATAAATATAAATTAATCTACAAACTTTTTAAAATCTCTACCTGTTCTTAGCCCAATTAAGGCTATTCCATAATGGCCTGGGAGCCTGTTCAATAGTAGCATTGTGTTAATAATATACTAAGACTTGGTTTACAATAATTTTGAAATTCTAAAACGAGTTTATATTGGTGAATTTTTTGTACAAATATTTATTTCAGAAACAGCACATTTTATTCAAAAATGCTGCGGCATAAAAGTTGTAGACAACAAAATTATCTTTGAAACAAGTCTACAGGAAAAGAAATGGATTCTGAAAAAGGAAAAAAAAAATAATTAGGTCGTCAATTTTGCCCCTCCACTGGTTTGATTTTATCCATTAACCAGCTCAACCTTTAGTTTTACAGCAAGCACTTATTTATCGAGTTTGGTTACAAACGAATAAGAATTGCGACCGCTAGAGCAGTAACAGACAAGTGCGTGTGTGTGTATATATATATATATATTTTGTTACGTTTTATTACCAAAACCAGTAATAAACGTTGCTAATAAGAGTTCTTTTGGATTGCAAAATTAAACACTCACAAGTTTCACAATTTTTATCACTGCACAATTTATTTAACAATCCTCAATACACTTGGATAATTATTCTTAATTGCTACTCACAGTATGCACTGATAGCGTCACTGTTCTTCAGATTACACAGTCCAATAATTCACTCACGGTCACTGAAACTCACAAAAAAAAAAAAAACGACACTAATCTGCATTGTCCTTTAACACGACACTAACTGTTACTTACAGTCACGTCACGACACTGTTCTTCACATAAAAACACTTTACCGCACTGCACTAAGTCGCACTGTAGCACTGATGTGACCATCAAGACAGCTCATCATAAACTGGCTCGCTCGCGGCTGGCCGGTTCTTTATATAGGTCGTCGGCACACATCAAAGGGCTCTCGACGTCTGGACTGGAAGGGTCGAGTACGGGCTAGACCATTAGCGGCACGGCACCTCTTTGATCTTCACACTCCCCAAACACGTGAATATCTCTGTCCAATTCTTCCAAGTATTTAATTTTCGCAACAATATATCTATATATATATAAAATTGTAACCTCTGTCTGTACATCGATTTTTTTCGCGAAATTTCACGATAACTTTTCGTTTCACATGTCATAGACACCATATCTGCATTTTGTTTCTTTCGTGTATGTTTGTTTGTTTGTTTGTTTGTTTGTTTGTTACCTTTTCACGCATAAACGGCTGAACCGAATTTTATGAAACTTGGTATGTATATTACTACTAACCCAACTTAGACTTTAGGCTATATTAATTTTCTCTGAGACGAAGAGGAGTGGGGGTTATAAGGGAAGCCTAAAATTTAAAATAGCGATATTTCGTTTTCTATTGGTTTTTCAGTAAATACGCATATAACAAAAGTTGTTTATTTTGTTATTTAGAGTAACTTTTGTTATATACACTTTTGGCGTCTACCGAAGTTTAAATGCGTTATACGCTAAAAATTATAGCGGGAGTCAACAATATTATTTGCCAGAAATGACTCAACCGAACTAAATAAAACTCGGTATGTGTATTAGCAGTGAGGTCTTCATTATAATAAGCCATACCAACATTTCTATGGACGGGCAGGAGTGGGGGTTATAAGGGAAGCCTGAAATTAAAAATAGCGATATTTCGTTTCCTATTGGTTTTTCCGCAAATATAAACATAACAAAAGTTGTTTATTTTGTTATTTGGAGTAACATTTGTTATATACACTTTTGTCGTATACCTAAGTATAAATGAGTTATACGTTAAAACTTTAGCGGGCACTAACGGCTGAACCGAACTTAACAAAACTCGGTATGTCAATTAGCATTAATTCTTCCATGATTACAAATTATATTAAAATTTTCAGGTTCGAACGGGAGGGGGGTTATAAGGGAGGCCTGAAATAAAAATTAACCATATTTACATGTATAAGAGACGGGAAATATAAAAATATCGAAGACTGTGAAGCCTTATCGAACAAATAATTCTATTATTAGCAAATCCACGGGGAAAGATGGGTATCAATCCTAAACACTGGGACGGGCAAATGTCAAAATATTGTGCAATGTAAAGCCTGCTAAAAAATACGATCTCCATTCAGCCTCAAATGAATTCCCGGGCGAAGCCGGGTATCTGAGCTAGTATATATATATATATATATATATATATATATTTGTTATATATATATATATTGTTACCTTTTCACGCATAAACGGCTGAACCGAATTTTATGAAACTTGGTATGTATATTACTACTAACCCAACTTAGACTTTAGGCTATGTTAATATTCTCTGAGACGAACAGGAGTGGGGGTTATAAGGGAGACCTGAAATTAAAAATAGCGATATTTCGTTTCCTATTGCTTTTTTGGCAAATATGCACATAACAAAAGTTGTTTATTTTGTTATTTAGAGTAACTTTTGTTGTATACCTAAGTATAAATGAGTTATACGCTAAACACTATAGCGCGGGGCAATAATTTTATTTGGCACAAGAGACTCAACCGAACTAAATAAAATTCGGTATATGTATTAGCACTAACGCCTTCATCATAATAAGCCATACCAAAATTTCTAGGGACGGGCAGGAGTGGGGGTTGTAAGGGAGGCCTTAATTTAAAAATAGCGGTATTTCGTTTTCTATTCGTTTTTTGGCAAATATTTACATGACAAAAGTTGTTTATTTTTTTATTTAGAGTAACTTTTGTTATATACACTTTTGCCGTATACGGAAGTATAAATGAGTTATACGCTGAAAAACTTTAACGGGAATCAACAATTTTTTTTGGTACCAAAAACTCAACCGAACTATAGGGGGTTATAGGGGAGGTCTGAAATTAAAAATAGCAGTATTTCGTTTTCTATTGGTTTTCTGCAAATATGCACATGACACAAGTTGTTTATTTTGCTATTTAAAGTAGCTTTTGTTATAAACACTATCGTCGTATAACAAAGTATAAACGAGATATACACTAAAAACTAGAGCGGGAGCCAACAATTTTGTTGGGTACTAACGATTGAACAGAACTTAACAAAACTCGGAATGTATATTAGCATTAATTCTTCCACGATTATAAGATATATTAAAATTTTTAGGTCCAAACGGGAGTGGGGGTTATAAGGTAGGCCTGAAATGAAAAATTACGATATTCCGATCCCCATTGGTTTTTCAACGATTTTCTATAAAAAATATAAAAATACCATCATTAGTCAGTGAATGATGATTTCCCTGGCATCGTCGGGTATATTAGCTAGATAGTATATAGAAAATACGTACATTATAGATGATATTTTATTATAATAATGGTATCCATGATTATGATTTGAATTATTCACGGAGTGTCAAACAGTGGAGAGGGAATGATTAGAGACTTGTTTTCATTTATTCTTCAAATGTAAAAATTTGTTTCTATTGGTCATCCAAGAGACCCTTACGGGAATAAAATGGCCCAGACGGGAAGAGTAGTTGTACACGTAGAAGCATTGCCAAAAACAGAAAAAATCTTTCCGCCTCAAATGATTTCCTGAGCGAAGCCGGGTACCTTGGCTAGTATATATATATATATATATATATATATATATATATATATATATATATATAGTTTTCTTCGCAAACCCTTCTTCTACGCATGATTTTTCTTTTGGTCTTTCTTTTTTAGTCAGAGGGAGGACTCCAAGAGTAAGTTAGTTCTCAATTTTCTTACTAGTGAAAAACAGTGCGTTCAGTCCAGCTTTAGTGAACAGTGCAGTGTAGTGTTTTTGTGAAGATCAGTGTAATAAACTGGTACGTCAGAAGTGGAGTTGCAAAATTCAAATAAACTAAAATTGATTTTGAATAGGTAAAAGTGGAGTACCTGAAAAAGGAGCTGGGTAAACTGGATCTGCCAACAACAGGAAATAAGGCTGAACTTCAAAGGCGGTTGACAGATAAATTCCATAGACGAGGAATTGATGTGAATACATATGAGTCTGAGGATAAAGATGATATTGCTGTGTGTACCCATATCACAAGTGGCAATGTGGAATTAAATTCAATTGTGGCCACTATGGGGGAACAATGGCAGCTAATAACAAGAAACTCTTGGGAGATTCCAAAGCTAATTACGAGTGACTAGAGGAAGCTTCTAGGGCTAATTGTAAGAAGTTGGAAGAAAACATTTAAGAAGCTTCTAAAATCAAAAGCGAGAAAATCTTAGCCGAGTCAGATAAGAATTTCAGAAAGCTTAGTTTCTAGAAGAAACAGTGAGAAAATCTTGGCTGAAGTCAGTTGGTTAGTTCTCAGTTTTCTTACTAGTGAATAACAGTACGCCCAGTGTGTTTCATTGCAGTGCAGCATTTTTTGTGAAGATCAGTGCTGTGCAGTGTTTTTAGCAAGATCAGCACAGTACCGTGTTTTGTTAACTTCAGCGATTCGCTTGATCGCGAGTTATTGTGCTGGATACTAAGAAGGGAAGTTATCAGTGGATAGTAGTTGATAATAATTTACCAAGGGTGAAAAAGTGTGTCGTCAAATAAATTGTGCAATGATAAAAACACTAAAGCTTGTATGCTTAATTTTACAATCCAAAAGAAACCTAATAACAAACGTTCATTATTTTTTTGTAATAAACGTAGCAATATATTATTTCCTTCCTGAAGTAACCCTAAAGAAAGAAGATTTATTTTCCACGTGTCCCATTCATTCTTTTGTGCACATCATATTTTAGTTATTTACAATTGTTTTAGTCGTCCCTTTGCGTATATTTTTTTACAACATAGTGGACCATATAATTCATAATCATAAAAAGTATTCTTTGTTTCGAACCAAGTATGAGTAAAAGTTCCTTTCCCCATAAGTGGCAGCTGTTTTTTATGCGTAATAGCCACTATTAAAAATACTCTTTAGTATGTCTGAAAAGTAAACTACATATTCTTAATAATACATAGTGTGTTCAGTAATGTTTAACATATATTAACGGATCAGAGTTAATAAACACCAGAAATAACTGGGTGCACTTCCCCAGCATTCATCCTTTTAAATTATTTATTTATGTAACTTTAACAAATCCTCAATTCTGAGAATAACACTACATTACTAAAAGTATAAGCATCAAATCACTTGAGAGGGGTGTGGCAGAAGAGAACCTGTTGGTGCATTAGCGTAATGATACGACTAGTTGTACAATTTCTCCTGAAACACTAAAACAATTTTTTTTTACACTCAGAATATAAAATTAATCTTAATCATCAGCAAAAGCTAAAAGCTTCAATAGCTCACTATGATGTAAAGGTAGTAGCAGAGTAGACAAGAGATCCACAGAGGAAGTATTCCCACACCTCCCCATTCCCAGTTTAGCCAACCTACCACTTATTTAAGATCTCAATTCTGTTACCTCAAATTAAATTAACAAATCAGATAAAATTATCGCCAAATTAAAAATGTTTATTCAACTAATTTTCATGTTTCAATTAAATAGGTTATTAAATATATTTAAGGGGAAACTGATATTTTACATTAATTAATGTTTGGTAGAAGAGAGGGGGCGGGGCAGTATACTACCCTTGGCATGACCTATTACTGGGGTTAAAAAAATTAGATAATAGATTCGAATTATTGAGGATAAAATATTAACATAAATTTTAATTATTAAGGATGAAATATTACCATAGATTAGAATTATTAAGGATAAAATATTAACGCAGATTTGATTTAATTTTCTAGCTGAGGTACCAGGTAGTTCATATATTGGAAAAAAATTGTGTGTAAATTAATATTTCTAACGCAAATTACTTGCTTCATACACAAGTGCGTTTAAATAACAAAATAAATAACTTTTGGTTTGTGAATTATTCCCAAATAATCACTGGTCTACAAAAATTAACTTTTTTTCTTTCACAAGAATTAAAGTAATAGATTCTAAAAGTATTTTTCGTGCTGAATTCAAATATAATTACAGTTTGTCCGCATCGGGCAGGAGTTTTGTGTGATATTCATTTGAATTTTTATAATATTCTAAAAAATCCGTAACTAGCTATCTAACTCAAAATTATAACTACTGATTCTGACTTACCTAGAAAGTGGTAGATAGTGATTTTCGGGTATATTTTGCATCTGGAACGTCTCTCTTTTTAGTCCAACAGTAGTCAGCCAGCATATTGGAACTCCACTTGCCTTGGTACCTCTTCTCTATCGTAGAAATTTGCTGATGAAAACGCTCACCGTGTTCATCGCTGACAGCTCCAAGGTTTTCGGGGAAGAAGTCCAAGTGAGAGTCCAAGAAGTGAATTTTTAAAGACATGTTGCATCCCATAGCTTTATAAGAATGCAGAAGATCAGCCACTATGTCACGATAGTTTTCTGCTTTATGGTTTCCAAGAAAATTGCAACATAAACTTTTGAAAGACTGCCAGGCTGCTCTCTCCAGTGGATTTAACAGTCCCTCGAAATGTTCATCAGCCATTAATGATCGGATTTGTGGTCCTATAAAAACTCCTTCATTCAATTTAGCATCACTGACTTTGGGGAATTTCGATTTTAAGTACAAGAATCCATCAAAGTTTATCCATAGCTTTGACGAAATTTTTCATAACTCCTAACTTAATATGCAATGGAGGTAAAAATATTTTTTCAGGATTCACTAAAGGGAAACATGCCACATTTTTCTGGCCAGGGATAAGAGATTCACGTTTTGGCCATGACTTTCTAACGGAGTGGGACTTCTTATCTCTGCTGTCCCACTCGCACAAAAAACAGCAAAATTTGGTTAACCCAAGTTGCAAACCAAGCAATAAAGCAATGACCTTTAAATCACCACAGATATTCCATTCATATTTTCCATATTGTATTTTCTCTAAAATTAGTTTCATATTTTGATATGTCTCTTTCATAGCGGCATGCGCTACCGGTATTGATGGAAGTTCATTGCCAATATGTAGCAGCACAGCCTTCAAACTTACTTTAGGAGGAGTCTATGAACAATCGCCACTCACCTGGTCGGTGTTGATGCCCAAGAGTTTCCATAACTGAACAAATATTATTACAAAACACAACACCACATTCTTCAGAGAAGTATTCTTTGAAAACACTATGGCGGCTACGATAACTACTTATTCTTACATCTTTTTGGAGTAAATTCCACCCTTTGAGTCTGGAAGTTAAAACTTCAGCTTGTAGTTTAGACAAATTTAAATCCCGAATCTGGTCATTAAGGTCTTGCTGATTGGGAAAGTATGGTTCTGATGAACAGCTACTGGCTTCATATGTAAGATCATTTTTATTTTCATCTGAATCATTTTGTGTTTCACTTAGGTCACAATCAGAGTTATCACTTAAGGTTGTATCTACATATACTGGTACGGGGAACTCTTCACTGTGTAAGACAGGTCTCAATGCAGATTGCGAATTCGGATACTTAACTGTATATTTTGTTTTAGATTTGATTCCTTTAATATTTGTCAAACAAAAATAACAGTCAGTTGAATGATCCTTCGGTTCCCTCCAAATCATGGGAATTGCAAATGGCATATGATGTGTACCATTTTTCCACCCAGTCAGCAGTCTAACACACGAAACACAGCATGTATTTGGGGCCCAGCTCTTATCAAAATCACCAACTTGACAGCCAAAGTAAAGTTGATAACACTTCTTTACAAGTGGGGTCATATTTCGCCTCGGAGACTTGAAGGTCAGCTCACCACAAATATAGCAGAAATTATCTGCATGATTTACACACTTTCTTGGCATGATGAAAAAATTAAGCACTGAAATACACACATACACTGTTGCACAGCATACACAATACACTTCTAAACAGAAAGGAAGGAAATATTTCACTAGTGAACAGTGTCACAGTCAGCTCAATACTGACACATCACAATGCCAGACAGCGTGATATTACAAATAATTTCAATAAATACAGCTTGAGTAAAATAGCTACATATGAGGTAAAGATTCTTATGACAGGTCAAAGAAAACGCTAAAATCATATTTTGAAAAGTAGCTTCCACAGAAAAACTATGCCTGATGGGAAAATTCTGACTACATATCTGAATTCAGGATGAAAAAATGCACTAGATTCACTATTCAGATTTCTTGTGAAAAAATCCTTGTCGACCAGTGTAATCAATAGTAGACGAAATATAGCGATTTTTCATTTCAGACCTCCCTTATAACCCCCACTCCTATTCGTTTCTGAGAATATTAGTATAGTCTAAGTTGGGTCAGTAGTAATAATATACGCACTAAGTTACATAAAATTCAGTTCAGTAGTTTAAGCGTGAAAAGGTATCAAGCAACAAGCAACGCCATAGCCATAATTTAGAATATTGTGTCTATGACACGTAAAACGAAAAAGAGTTGTGAAATTTCGATGAAAAATTCAATGTACAGACATAGCGTACAATTATATATATATATATATATATATATATATATATATATATATATATACTAGCGGACCCGGCAGACGTCGTCCTGCATGATATATCAAGCGATTAGTATATTAAATTTAATAATATTATGTTTAAAAAAATGTTCTTTTAATAACACAAAAAACAACATTTGTTATGTGCACGTTTGCCTAAAAACAAATAGTAAATAAAATATCACCAAACATTTGGTACGCAAAAAGATAAGGAAAAATGAGAGAAAGAAAACAGGACGTTTTAGTTCTATGATTATCTGGTAGAATGCGCACTACACGTCCTTAAAAACAAACAGTTGTAGGCCAATAATTGAAATAAATCAAAACCCTCAACAATAATAATCCAAATACATAAATATAAATAAAGAAAATAAAATAATTGAAACATTCAAATCAAATTAAAATAAATTTGGACAATAAATAACAATGTCTGAAAGTGAAAACCTCTCGCAGCTGAAAACATCTTTATTTAGATGACATACTTAAACTCTAAGGACATACATTAGATAAACCTATTAATATTTCATTACATTTCCAATAACCTCGCCCTTCGCCCTTCGACCGAATTCAGATACCGAGTTCAGTTCGGTTCAATCGTCGGTGCCCAATAAAATTGTTGGGCCCACTTTACTTTTTTAGTGTATATCTCGTTTATACTTTATTATACGACAAAAGTTACTCCAAATAACAACATAAACAACTCTTATCCTGTGAATATTTGCGAAAAACCAATAGGAAACGAAATACTGCTATTTTTAATTTCAGGCCTCCCTCACGACCCTCACTCCTGCTCCATCTGCCGGGCCGATCTGCGGCGCTAAACCATCCGGGGCGTCACCCGAACGCGTATTTAAAAATTCAATCAAATCGGTCCAGCCGTCTAGGAGGAGTTCAGTGACATACACACGTACGCTAGAATTATATATATATAAAGATATATATATATATATATATATATATATATATATATATACGTGTAAAAAATAAATAAATATAAAGTTCTGTTTGGGGTTAAATAAAAAGTTCATCACTCAGGGGATGGGTTAACAAAGATTTCCCACTTGCGTCCCGTATTTGCATTTATCTCATGGCGTAAAAGTTCAATGAGAACAATATTTGGCATTTAGGCTTCAAACAAAGTGCTTCATAATATAACAGCTTATTGTTGATATGACGTGAGTAGAAGCGGGGGTTGGCTGAAAAGTGAAAAATGCAAATATCTCGGTTAATATTCAAGATAGAGAATAAATGTATAAAACAATACTGTTGTCATACCTTTCGGTGGAGACCGTAGTCACTGGATGATCGTCGAGTACAGCTGGCAAGCGCTTTCGATGGAATGGCACCATCTTCAAGCCCGTCGAAATGTTGTACTACCAGTATAAGATTTATTCTGTATATTTTTTCGATCCGACGTATTAATGGTAACTTATCGATACAGGATCGATGGACATTTGAAGAAAAATTTCGAAAATCGCCACATGAGAACGACCTCAATATATAAACATAAACAATAATAATAAAAAAATATAAACAATCGAATTACTGGCTTTGTATTCAATTTATGAAGAAAAAAAATGTGTTGAACTACAATTGAAGAAATTATTTTTTAATAAGATTGGTTCGTCAAGATTTTTTGACCCGAATACTAATAACTCAGAATTTCCCTCCTCCTATTTTGGCCATTAATGAATATGACCTTTGTTAAGTATATTGTACATGTATACTTCAGTCCTCGAGTTGTACCTCCTTGTCGACAGGATGCTGTATGTTGTAGTGAGTCGATATAGGTTCGGCCGTTTATATATAGTGTTGCGAAAAATAAATAGATGAATAATCCTTCAGAGAGAGAGAGAGTCGCGTATTTGGAAAGTGTGACGTAGATCAAAGAGACCGAAAAGAATGTTCTAGGTCTGACCAGTACCTTCCAGCCAGACGTCGAATGAACTAGACAATTCCCCTTTGATGTATGCCGCCTCCCTATAAAAAGGAGCTCGGGCCAGCCGTGAGTCAGTTAAGCACCCGGTATCACCAGAGTAAGTTTATGGTCAGCGATATTGATGGTCACATCAGTGCTACAGTGCGACTTAGTGCAGTGCGGTAAAGAGTTTTTATAAGAAGAACAGTGTTGTGCCGTGACTGTAAGTAACAGTTTAGTGCCGTGTTTAAGACAGTGCAGTGCCGCGAAGTAAAGTACAGTACAGTGCCGCGAAGTAAAGGACAGTGAAGTGCCGCGAAGGAAAGGACAGTGAAGTGCCGCGAAGCAAAGGACAGTGCAGTGCCGTCTTTCTGTGAATTTCAGTGAATTATTGGACTGTGATTCATTGAAGAACAGTAACGCTATCAGTGTATACTGTGAGTAGTAATTAAGAATAATCACCAAGTTTATTGTGCATTGTGAAATAAATTTTGCAGTGATAAAAACTGTGAAACTTGCGAGTATTTAATTTTGCAATCCAAAAAGAACTCTTATTAAAAACGTTTATTACTGGTTTTGGTAATAAAAACGTAACAATATATTCAGTTAATAATTACAATTAATAGAAAGTCTTTATCAGACTATTTTCCTTTCACCTTAACAACCTTTACTGTTGATTATTGAGTATGATATAAATCAAATTAACGTTTTCAAATCTTGAATGTAAATTCGTAATATAAGACATCTTCAACACACATAGCTTATTTCAATGTATCTCACATAGTTAAGGTCCACTGAAAACAATAAAAGATAGCTTCATCCAGCTTCATGATATAGGTTCTTATTGTTGAAGTGCCATGACTAAAAGCAGGGATTTACTGAATACTGAATAAAAAAATCGCTCCATTAATATTCATGATATGAATGAAATGAATAAAAAAATCATGAGGATTAAATTTGCAACAAGATAGGTTATATAAAATTTGATCCAATGCATAAATACTACTTATCATATTAAAAATTTATTTTAGCAGATTTCCCTTAAGGAAAATCAGCTATTGAGGTCGTACTTACGACGCGATTTTCAAAATTGTTCTTTAAATGTCCATCGATCACACCTAGGAGATACCACTTCTGTTTTATGTAAAAAGAAAGATCAAGTTCGTTTACGGCTGAAATCGGACCAGGGGGAGGTGGGGGGTTTAGTGGTGGAGAATTTTTAAAATCTCCGTTACTATGTCCGAACAAAAACATGTATAGACGCAATCTAATAGCAAATTACATTTAATATATATATATATATATATATATATATATATATATATATATATATATTGTTATATACATTTATTCCCTATCTTGAATATTAACCGAGATATTTGCATTTTTCAGTTTTCGGCCTTCAGCAAACCCCCACTTCTACTCCTGTTACATAAACAATACTCAGTTGTGTTATAAACACCATCACTCAAAGCTTAAATACCAAATATCGTTTTCAAGAGACCATTATTATACGAGATACATGCAAATATGTTCTGGTGACCTCCCCCCCCCTTGTCTAGGGTTTTTGGATTACTTAAATTTGATTGGTTGATATAAAAATTATTCTGATTAATTATAGATTTACGTACTAGATGCATTAAATAGTTTACAATCAAATTATTACGTTATATCCAGATATAATACAGTAATTGTTTTTGTTTCTGGTAAGAAGTTGGCAGAACTGTTTGTTTACGTTTCAGATGCTTTCCGTTGGGAGGTTTCTTATTATCGTTTTTCACTTAATATTTACTGTGGCGTTGTGTAACTGTTATGTAGATTTATCAATTGTTAAAATTCACGCGGGAAATCTGCATAGTTTACGCAGCCCTTGCGTGACTGACTTTGTGTTTTTTAATTTATGATTTCAACATCTGAATCCCTCAGTCTGATTTACCATAAATGAGCTGAATTTTTAGTTATTTATTAAATGTTTAAATATTTAATTTGGTAATGATCACACAAAATTGATAGAGTGAAATCGGACAAGAAGGAGGGGGGGGGGTTTAGAGAGGAGGAATTTCGAAAATTTGAAATATCTCTGTTACTGTACTTCGGATCGAAAAATCTTATAGGAATAATTTTATTGCAAATTAATGTTACCATAAATATTGTTCTATACATATTTTCCGTATAATGAGTATTAACCGAGATATTTGTATTTTATAGTTTTCCCATTTCAGTAAAGCCCCACTCCTACTAGTATCATATTAACAATAAGCTGATATATCATGAACCATTTCATTAAAAGGTTAAATATCAAATATTGTTTTCAACAAAGCTTTATAATGCGAGATTCAAACAAATGCGTTCTGTTGAGCGCCAACCCTGGACTACAGAAATGATTGAGAAATAAATTATTCTAATTACCCCACTAGCAATAGTAAATTGTTTTCAATAAAATTAATATGTAATATTCAGATATATGTCTTTAATTGTATGATTTCTCATTAGTTTGTATTTTTTCAACTAACATTCATGGTAGTGGTACCTGTATGTATATTTATTTATTGTAAACCTTCGCGTGGGAAATCTGCTTAGTTTACGCAGCCCCTGCATGACGGATTTTTGAAGTTAGCATTTTGTTGTTGCTATCAACTAGGTCCACCAAATCCCTATAGATGAGAGGTAGAAATTCCGACTAGTCTGCTTGTGATTAGTCTAGTTAGACGATCACTGTTATCTCCGAGTAAGGTCACTTTATTACTGCCCTACTTATCGTAGCTACTTAGTGTTTACTCATAGCTCCTACATTATAACACCCTAAAATGAGTTTGTCCCACAATATGAGTGGTGAGTAGTTGTTTTACAGTTATATATTAGTGCTTTTATTCGTCGATACTCTTATTTTCCCCAAAAATGGTGAAAATGATTTGGAGTAATGTTAGACTAATGCAGGGTCATCAGCCACTCCTTTGTCTATTGTTTGTTCTTTTATACTCCTTTCCCACGAGTTTACGTTGTTAATTATTGTGCTTTTTTTAAAAACCCATGAAAACTTAATGATCGATTTTGACCATTATTCATTTTTATTTTATTAATGTTGAGGTGAATATTTTAAAAGTCAACGTTAGGAAATATCTATGTTCATATAATTCCATATTTATTTTGACTATTTAAAACTTAAATCATGTAATATTTTATTACTTTATAAATTATCCTTTGCGCCATGAGCAGACAGAGTTTGTTGAGGCCTTTAATAGGAAGTCCTGTCTTTATTCAAGATACTAATGATATATATTCCTTTGTTTTATGTGTATAATTGTTTTGTTGGTGGTGTGTGATCTGTTTATTTCTTAAGTTTTTAGTAATTTTCATTTTACTTCTATTATTGCATAATATATTGGATTTACTTTCGTGTAGATGTTTCGGCATCTAGCTGTGATGGAGTTCTAGTTAAGAAAGAGCCTGAGCACTATTCGCATGACGAGCCATCTACTTCAGGTAAATATTTATGGAATGAATATGCTACATAATTGATCATATTACTTCTTTATTTATTATATATCACATATAAAGTTAATATTGTTATTCTCAAATGTATTCTTTAATACCAGCGAGATGATCAGAACTGTTCAGTGTGAGTGAAGCCCAGAGGAAGTTGGAAGCATTTATAGGAAAACATCTTTGGCAAAATAATTGTAGAAAATCATTTTCCAAGGCATTAATATGAATAAGCGTTGCCTAAATTATTAGAAAATGTAGAGGGCTCTGTATGTTTTTGTATTCAAATAAGTAATTTTGGCTAATTGAATAGCTTTTCCTCCCCTATATGCCAATGTCATTTAGAGTGTCAATTGTATTAAATGCTATAAAAGTGAGTTAATAACAATATGTTTTCTCTTGAGCAGCTGCTGGAGGTGTAGATTTTGGGCCAAGCTCCGTTAAAAAAGAAGACGATTCTTCGGATGAGGAATGCCTCACTATGTCTACAGGTAATAAAATACATCATCTCTTGTTTTCTTCTCTATTTTCTCTCCTCTAAATTCACATGTTTCTTTTGGACATTTCATAGGAAATTCTCAAAAAAATAATTTCACTTCATTTAGTTGATAATGGATAAACAGATATATTCACTGTCTGTTGTTCTTGATTGCTTATTCATTTGAATTTCATGTTTAATCACACTTATTTCCATAGGAGCCCTACTTTATTCTGTTTATAGCACACCATATAAAGTCAATTGAAATTAAAAATTGTTTTATTCTCTATTTGCTTAGAAATCACAAGCACGTATGTTTTTTCATCGGAAATTTACACTTATTATTGTACTTTCTCAATTACTAATTTTCTAGAATCCTAGGAATCATATGGTTATAATTTGTGTAAATACATCTTATTTTTGTGGATCCCGAAAAAACGCCAATATCAGCGAACATAAGCAACACTTGCTTTGATATGAGTGAGAAAATGTTGGATACTCACGTAGAAGGTACTGTAACAAATCTTCATCTTTTGCTGACAAAACTCAACCAGACAAAGTACAGGATGTAATTCATCGTTACTTTATTGCAAAAATAGACAAAGAAGGCAAAACATTCAACAATATAAAACCTTTTCTTATTAATAGATGGGTATGCTCCTTTTCCAAGGACATTTTCGTTAAAAAATTACAAAAAACTGGATCACTTTTTCTTGACTACCCTGACTAAATTGTAGCTTCAAGATTAACAAAGGCAAGCGACTTTTATAATCTTAAAATTTGTATACAAGCCCACAAATCATTAAATTATTCTAAAGGGGTTTTTAATTGTAACGATATAAAAGAAATGTCAGTAAAAGAAATTACAAAAGAACTACAAGAACAGAATGTGATTGATGTAAAAAAAATAAGGAAGAACCCCCAAAGTTCAGGTCTTTTTCTTACAACATTTAATTGCCCTGTCTTACCAAAATGGCTTTTCATTGGCTACATCTGTGTAGAGTTAAGGGAATATATACCAAGTCCTCTTATCTGCTACAACTGTGGCCTCCTTGGCCACCATAGAGCTTCTTGTAGCAAGGATCCTGTATGTCGAAGGTGCTCCAACCCACTTCACGAAGGCCAATGCACTCAAATTAAATGCTGATTTTGTGGTGGAGACCACATAACCTCTGCCAAAACTTGCGCTATATTCGCTAGAGAATGCGAATTAAAAGCTTTAATGGTGCAGAAAAGAATTTCTTATCAGGAAGCAAAATCATTGATGACCAAAAAAAATACACTAACATACACCGCTAAAGTAAAACAACAACAAGAACCTGACTTATTTCCAAAATTGGTTAGTCTAATTGATGGGATGTCTAAAAGGATCCAAATGTTAGAAAACACCATACTACAGGTAATTAGTCTACATCATACAACAAATTCTACCAGCCCCATCGAAAATAAATCAACTAATAACTTAGAACCTGAAAAGTCAACAAGTGGAACCGATGACAAAAAGAATGAAGAAAGTTTAAAAAAAAAGACAGAAGACTCTGATCACGTAAGAGACGTTAATGAAAATCAGAAAAATAAAAGGCCACGAAGAAATCAATCTCAAAAGAAGGAATCTGAAGTTACAAGTATTCCTGGCTGTGGTGAAGGAAGAAAGAAGTCATAATTTCATTTTATTTATTTATTTATTTTTATTGTGGTATTTCATTATTAATCTCTAAATATTTATTTTAATGTTTATTTTGTTTTTGTTATTTTATTTTTATTTGGTCTTTTCAATGTACAGATAGATAGATAGATAAAAATTCTGAATTTAAGTATAAACTTTTTACAGGGGGTCCGAATATTTACAAAAAAAAGAAGAAAAATTAAAACACATAGCTAGGTACAATACTTCTCTAAAGTAATACATATAATATTGGTGGTTGATAAAATAAATAATTTGGCTATAATTAGTATATCAATAAACAAAGAATTACATTATAGTAAAAATAGCTTACTCAACGTTGGGTGATCTTCAAATTTGATACATAATTAATCTTAATTTAATAGAAACAAAAATTAAAATAAAGAATAAAGAAATAGAAAGAAAGAAAAGAAAAGGAAAATAAACGAGAACATAAAATTTCATTAATCTGCTTATATTAAAGAAAAATAAATAAATAAAAAATAATAATATAATAAAATGAAATTATAATAATAAGTAAATATAATAAATATATATGTATAGTAATAGACAAAATAAAGAGACAGTTCTTCTAAATCATCAATCAGTTCCAAAGGCACAATATTAATTTTGAAAAATAAATAGATAAATAAAATATATAAATAATTATAATAATAAATGAAATATTTACAACTTGTGCTGGAAGTTATAAATCAATAAAATATTATGAAAGCTCGTACTTTAAGGGCATTTATAACAAATTTATAGGTATCAAGTGCCTTAGATTTGTCTTCTATTGTGAACAATTGCTTGAGCTGTGTATTTGGTGAATCAGTAGGATTAATATGTTTGGATATGTATGCATTTCTGATGTGGCTATACATAGGGCAGCGGAAGAAGAAATGGTGGAGTGTTTCCTCTTCATACAGATTGCAAATGCTGCATAATTCCTCACAGTTAAGCTTATATGCACTGCCATTCCAATATATTTTGAGAGTCTTGTCCGATGAAAGTCTGCACTGTGCTATGATTCTGGTAACGTGGATATTGTTGATAAAAATGAGGTACTTCTCCACATCTTTGCTTGCTTTGAACGATTGGTATTGCTGGGAAAATGAAGATTTAAGAACTCGCTGGATATCCAATGCTTTTACTTTTTCACTGTAACTCGTTAAGACAGTTTCCTTGATGGCCTTAAGAGTTTTCCAGTCGTGAGTTGTCCAAACATCCTCGTAACCTGCTTCAGAAATTATTTTTCTTAAGTGAGAGACCCAGTTTAGATTAGATCCTCGGTCCCGCTGGTCAATTTTTAAAAGTCTGGAAAAGCAGCGCTTAGGAATTCTGAAGTCGTCCATTTCAACAAGTTTAAAAATTTTCAATGTACAGTATTCCTATTTTTTTCTATTTTCAGAATAACAATGAAATTTTTGCAATGGAATATAAATGGAATTCCAAAACACATAGTTGATCTACAGGTAATAATAAAGAAAGTCCGTCACGCAGGGGCTGCGTAAACTAAGCAGATTTCCCATGTGAAGTTTTACAATAGAGAAATTTCACGAGAGTCGAACCAGTCAAGGAAACGACCGAACTAGCTTATATAGAAAAGCCCAAATGTTGTTGCAGGAAACAAACCTAACACCTGGTAAGGAATTCAGCATACACTGTTACGATATGTATAGAAAAGATTACTTCTTGGGAGGTAGAGCATGCGGAGGGGTAGCTATATTTGTTAGAGATAACACATATAGCGAACCCATACAGCTGAGAACAACACTGCAAGCAGTAGCAGTCTCAGTTCACGTCCCCTTCCGAGTTACAGTATGTTCCATTTATCTTCCACCAAAGGAATCTCTTGACTTACATGAAATACATAACTTACTGACACAATTGCCTATTCCTTTGCTATTACTAGGAGACGTAAATGCTTTGTCCACTATGTGGAACTCTCCTGTAAGTAATAGTAAAGGACAACAATTACTACTAACTCTCCAACACATTTATGCCCACGGACTGGAACACTGACTAACATTGACATTTCTCTTTCTTCTCCTTCCATAATTTCGACTTACATGGAACGTTGATCAAGGTTCCTATGGAAGCGATCACTTCCCAATACAGATACTGACGAACAGACCTGGCCCAATGTTTCACAGCACACCGAGGTACAACACAAAAAAGGATAATTGGAATACTTATCAAGACTACATAACAGCAAAACTAAGTTCTTCTAACCTTCAAAGTATAAAAGAGTTAACCTCACTGATATTAGAAGTAGCTGAGATAAGTATTCCAAAAACCTCTAATATATACAAAAAAACACCGGTTCCTTGGTGGAATGAAGAATGCAATATAGCTGTAACTAATAGAAAAAGAGCTCTTAATTTATTCCGGCGAAATCCATCATACATAAATCTTCAAAACTACAGGTTAATGAAAGCGAAAGCCCAGTGGATAATTAAGAATAGTAAAAATAACTGTTGGATAGATTTTTTATCATGCATCAATTGACATTTGGACAAAAATTAATCAAATAAATCACAAAAAATATAAGATGCCCATTACAGGACTAGAACAGAACTATCATAACTGGCCAACATAAAATTGCCAACATCTTAGCACACCATTTCAGTACTGTGTGTAGCTCAAAAAACTACACAACGGAATTTTTAAAACACAAAACTCACAGTGAGACTATGAAACTACCCATAATACTATCTGACCAACACCCACTTAATGATCCTTTCACCTTAAACAAACTAAAACTGACATTATCATTTTTACGAAAAACTTCACCAGGACCAGACCTAATCACATTTGATATGATACAAAATCTAGCTAAACGAGGCTTGCTAGTTCTTCTTCATCTACTGAACGAGGTTTACATTAGCGGCAAGTACCCTCACAACTGGAATGAAGCAATAGTTATGCCAGTTCTCAAACCTGGAAAAGAGAAAAGAAAGACTACTAGTTACCGTCCAATATCATTAACCAGCTGTCTGTGCAAAGTCATAGAAAAAATGATAAACAAAAGGCTCCTGTGGTTTTTAGAGAGTAACAGCCTTTTATCTCCATACCAATTTGCATTTAAGCCAAATCATTCAACAATGCACCATATTGCGCGATTGGATAGCGAAATCCTTAATGCTTTCCTTGGAAACAAATTAATGTTAGCAGTATCCCTCGATCTGGAGAAAGCATATGATTGTGTCTGGAGAAGAGTCATTCTCTCCCAGTTGATCGAATGGGGTGCCCAAGGAAACATTATCAGATTTCTGGATAACTACATTATTCAATATAGCTGTGAACTCTGTTGTATAATATATCCCTAAAGAAGTATCTTACTGCCTGTATGCTGATGACCTCATAATATACACTACATACTCAACACTTTTAAACACACAATCATTAATGCAAAACACTCTTAATGAACTTTATAAATGGTGTTCTGTCACTGGTTTCAAAATATCTAGTGTAAAAACTAAATATATTATTTTCACACGTAAAAAGAAATATGAACTACCTATACTTACACTGAACACGACTCTAATAAACAAGATGGACGAACTTAAATTTCTTGGACTGACTTTCGATAGAAAACTGACGTGGTTATCCCATTTGGAAGGACTCCTTGATAAGTGCAACAAGAGTTTGAACTTATTGAGGATTCTTAGCAATACAAAATGGGGAGCAGACAGATATTTAATGTTGACATTTTACCGTTGCTTTACCAGGTCATTACTGGACTATGGATGTATAGCATTTTCATCAGCCAGCTCAAATGCCCTTAAAGTGTTGGACACTGTTCACAACACAGGACTGAGAATAGCAACAGGGGCCTTCAGATCAAGCCCTGTAGAAAGCCTATGTGTAGATGCTGGAGAGCCTCCATTAAAATATAGAAGGCGAATTATCAATTTAAAATTTATTTTAAAATGTAAAGACAAACCTTGCGTCCACACATTTTTAAACAATACACCACGTCTCAACAAATTCATAAAGAAAAATTGTAAACACAAACCACTTCTTATACGCACATTAAAAAATTCCTCAGACTGAAACATTTTACAGACTCCTATGTACAACAATACTTTACTTCCTCCTTGGAGAGTAAATAACTTATATATTGATTTAATCTTAACAAAATTTAATAAAAATGATCCCCTTTCTTCAAAATTTTACATGACTGATTTAACTCCATTACTGCTAATAACCCAAACGCACAATACACATTCACAGATGGATCCAAGACTGACTTTGGAACAGCAGCTGCTGCACTTATTGACGACCACACATATGCCAAAACATTAAATTGGACATCAAGTATTTATTCAGCTGAACTACACGCTATACTCCTATCTCTAGAAAACCTACAAAATGGTCAAAATCGCAAAATAATTTTATTTTTGGACTTGTTAAGTTCTTTACTCTCTTTAAAAAACATTTATTCCAATCATCCTAGTATAACAAACATTTTTGAACACATTCATAATCACATAACATTGGTGTGGCTACCAGGACACCAGAATATTGGATGAAGCAATGAAGTTGACATGCTCGTAAAACTAACGACAAAAAACACCAATACTGACATTAAAAAAATAACTTCGGACGACCTACAAAACTACATTAAAACTAACATACTCCAAGAATGGCAACAGGACTGGTTATTAACAGATAACAAACTGAGACAAATTAAAACTCCAGTTAAGACATGGATTGATAAATTTGAAGCATTTACACGGAGAGACGAAGTAGTCCTTACGAGACTACGTATAGGTCATTCAATGTTTACGTAATTTTATTAGTCTTTATAGTATTTAATTATCTAGTTTCCTTACAAGATATTTTATTTTTGAATTTCACGTTTTGTTTTTGTTTATTTGTTTTTTTTTGTCTCTTTGGTTACATTTTGTTATTTGGTTGAGTTCTGTTATTTAGTTATGTTTTGTTATTTGATTGTGTTCTGTTATTTAGTTGAGTTTTATTATTTTATTGTGTTCTGTTATTTAGTTGTGTTTTGTTTTTGTTTTTTTTCGTTCTGTTATTTAGTTGCCTTTTGTTATTTGTTTGCGTTCTTAGTTAGTATTGTTTAATTTTTTCTTGTTACTATTTTCAGTTTTGGATTTTATTTATATACATTGTTATTTTTGTTTGTTCTTTTTTTATGAGCAATATCGCCTCGCTGCGAACGCTCCAAAATAAATAAATAGAATTCCTTCTATCACACAAATTTAACTGCACTTTTTCTTTCAATTAAAATTTTGTATGAAACATGTCATAGAACGCAATTTAATTTTTTTACAAATAGACTGTACGACAACCCTACTTTACAAATACGTTTAGTTCATTTGTAATACTAGCTTGTTAATACAGTGTGTTTTGTTGCTGGTAGCTGATGGAGATATTGATATTGTGCCGAGCTCCATTAAAAAAGAAGAGGATTTTTCAGACGAGGAAAACCTCTGTACGCCTAGAGGTAATCTAACACATCCTCTCTCGTTTTATTCTCTATTTTCATATAAGTACATTATATGTCATTTTTATTTGATAGTTTTATTCATTTTTTCATGCTGCCATTACTCTCATTCTTTGTTTTTCACTGAAATGAATAAATACTAGCAATAAAAAAATGTAATCTCTCATTTGAAAAAAAAAAAAAAAAAAATTAAAATCCCTACTGCTTACGTCGTGTTATACAAGGTTTCTTCTTTGAATATAAAGAATGGCTAGTTCATTGTATTGTAACTGGATATTTTCAGGGATATCCCATCATCAGTCCTATAAATATAACAATCAATAAACATTGGGTCATAACAATATTTTGATTGATACAGAAAATTCTATTTAATGCACCTTACACTTTCTTAAAAAAATTATTATCGAGAGTTATACTTATTATAATACATATTTTGCATTTATCCTTTATCTAATTGTGTGATAATTAAAACCGTGTAAAGAATATAACCTCATCAACTTGAGACAAGAGTATTGCTAACTCACTCCTCCCTAACCTATCCTCCAAATATTAATTTCGATTGAAAAAAAAAAAAAAAAATACAAACTTAAAATGTAGTTTCTTGAACCCTTAAATTTGTCCTAATAGGTATAAGTTTCATTATCTTATTTATTTTCCTTTATTTTCAATCCCACTTTAGCTATAAAAGGAATGTAGCCTGTAGACAACCCAACCTAATTAGTCGTAGGTCACACAGTGAATGACCACTTATTTTCCTGTTGAGAAGATTGTAAACTTCTAGTGCCTTGTCTTGATTGGAATTTTCGAAATGTACATTATTCTTTAAAGAAATTTGAAGTGGAGATACCAGCCTTTCTTTTTAACTGGGAATTTATTTGAGCTCTCATATCAGTTAGATTGGTTAAATAATGTTATTGTAAAGTACCTGCTGTTATTGTATGTATGTGATGCTATTGCGCTCCATATAAAGCCGTTTGCACCTGCCAAGAACTATGCCAGTGGTGTCCTCTATAGGTATGTTTTAGAACAGAATCATGCACACATATTAATATACCCTTTATTTTACTGATGTTTGAGATGAAAAAGTTATGTAACTTGTAATTATATTTATAATTTTCTTATTTACCTTTGTATCAGATTTCTTGAATGATAGTAAACACTATCATATTTTATATATATGTGTGTGTGTGTGTGTGTGTGTGCGTGTGTGTGTGTGTGTGTGTATACACTTACATAAGCATATATTAGCCAACTGTCACAGATTTGGATAGTTCCTGGATCTTTGATTTTGAAATTAATTATTTGGAGAGAGTTTGAAAAATATTGCCCTTCCCTTAAGGGAAATCAGCTATTGAGGTCGTACTCATGATGGAATTTTCTTCAATTTTCCATCAATCCTACCTAGAAGATAACGAAAATGAGGTCCATTAAAAACTGTATATATATATATATATATATATATATATATATATATATATATATATATATCAAATAAAGGGTTAGAACCGCCAGTATAAATGATACTGTTGTATTTATTCACTTAATATTCTATAAGTATGTTGATTTATCTATTGTTAAACTTCAAGAGTCAAATCTGCTTAGTTTACGCAGCCCCTGCATGTCGGGCTTTTCAAATTCGGGTTATATCTTTTTTTGAAAATTAAAATTAGGTAACAAAGTGTAGCAGCATTCGTTCTCATGGTAACAGGGTGAGCATTGTCATGGCAACAGAGCCAGCGAGCTGGGAAATAACAGAATGTTTTGAAGATATGGTTTTCTTCTACTTTCCACTCAAGTGTATATAGCTTCTTCTTTTTATAAGTGTTTATTTAACTTTTTACATTTGCATTTATTTAACGACAGAACATTAAAAAAAGTAATCCTGTGAGAGGTTTTGTATATAAACCTGAATTGTACGTTTATGCAAGATTTCAGAAATTTGTTAAGATGGTGGTTCCATATGTTTGTTCCGATTTTGCCAGTAAAGTGAATTGATTCATATATCTCCTGTTCTCCATCACGTATTTGATTTTAATGTAATTTATCCAATGTGCACTCTTTGAATCGACACTATGTTTAGTTTTATGGGAATTAGTTTTGTTTGTACTGCAATATTGAACATGTCATTGAATAAAGTCCATTTCCGGCATATTTGGATTTTTTATTTCAAAGAAGGTAAGCATGCTTTTGAAGCCTACTGGAAGATATGTGGCATGTAGGGTGGTGAAGCCATAAGAGAATGTATTGCTCAGAAAAAGGTTTGCCATGTTTTATTCAGGTGATACACATTTGGATGATTCATCCTGCAGCTGTTGACCAACAGAGGTTGATTCGAGTGATATCAAGAAACTAATTGAGAAAAATCCGTCACTTAAGATATGAAAAGTTGCGTAAACAATAAGAATAGGTTTAGGCTGTTCTTAGGCATTTTAAACATCTTGGAACGTGTCCCGCCACGATGTTTGGATGCCACAAAAATTGTCTGAGGCAAACCACATATTAATCAGTAACTCTCCTGAACCTGCACGAAGAAGACCGTTTCTCAAACGACTATTGAAGGGCAGTAAAGTGTAGATTATTTATGAAAATGTAGTGCGTAGATCTCAGAAAACTGGTGGCGCGCCACTAAATGTCATCCAAAAAGCCGGCCTACATCCGATAAAGATTTTGCTGTCCATATGGATGGATTATCACAGAGTGATGTCTCATGAGCTGCTTCCTCAAAAAAACTGATACTGACCAATTACAAAGGTGTTGTTTTTCAACTTCAATACTAGACCCCATTTCATAATAATCACACAGCAGAAAGTGAGGCAACTTGCTCCATCAGACTACCACCTGTTCCAGTCCCTCCAAAACAGTCTCAACGAGAAATTGTTTGCTGATTGGAGAGGCGTAAAATGTATCTCAATGTGTTTTTGCTTCTAAGCCTCAGAGGTTTTACGAGAATGGAATTATGAGTTGTTGGAAAGATGGCAAGAGGTCATTAATAAAAATGGTGAATACATTATTGAATAAAATTGATTCCTTGTTTTATAAAAATTGTTTCATTTTACTCTCCAGGAACCATACGACCTTATGGAACCACCCTATAAAATACTATCATCGAATTTGCTGTTTTTAAGGTTGTCACTACGTTTGAAATCAAAGGCAACAAGAAAATCAGTTTTCTTAGTGTGTTGGTCTTACCCCATCCCACTAAAAATAGATTAGGATGTTTATTGAGTCATTTCAAGAGAAAAATAATATATGATTGAGTGTATGACTGCAACCATTCCCTTAAGTTTTTAATTTATATTTTCTTAATTGCTATTGCTGCGTAAAGTGGATGTAAATATGACCATATTGCTTTTAACATTGATATTCCGAACCATGGAAGAGATTAACATTATTATCTCAAATGGCTAATTATGATTTTCCTGCAATAATTACTTCCATGCAATTGTAGAAATAGTTTAGTTTTACGAATATAAAAATATTTAATAATTGAACATAAATGATAAACTAAGTGATGGTTAATTCTGTTTAATTGATTTTTTAGAGTTCCCCCTCAAAAAACCTGAGTCACCATCCACTGGAGTAAAAACATCAAGGGGCTATAGAAACTCAAGGTGGGAAGTGAATCTATCAGAAGAATGTTCAACTGTAACTGCTAGGGCACAGAACCATTTTAACTGTTGTGAATGCAGTTACAGCACAAATTATAGATACCTCTTAAAGCAGCACATAAAGTCTAAACATTCGAGTGACAAACTTCACTCCTGTCCCTACTGTGAATACAGCACTGTTCGGGCTACCCATCTAAGGTATCACATACTGGCTAAACATTCAAGTGACAGACCCCAATCCTGTCCCTACTGTGAATACCGTACTATTTGGAAGAGCCATCTAAAGGATCATATACTGGCTAAACATTCAAGTGACAAACCTCACTCCTGCCCTTACTGTGAATACAGTAATGCTCTGGCTCGCAATCTAAAGCATCATATACAGGGCAAACATTCAAATGATAAACCTCACTCCTGCTCCCACTGTGAATACAGTAGTGTTAGGGCTAGCGATTTAAAACGTCACATACAGAGTAAACATTTAGGTAATAAATCTCACTCCTGCCCCTTCTGTGAATACAGCACTGTTAGGGTTGGCAATCTAAAATTTCATATAGAGGGTAAACATTTAAGTATTAAACCTCATTCCTGCCCCTACTGTGAATACAGTACTGGTCGGGCTCGCAATCTAAAGCATCACATACAGGGCAAACATTCAAATGATAAGCCTTACTCCTGCTCCCTCTGTGACTACAGCAGTGTTAGGGCTAGCGATTTAAAACGTCACATACAGAGTATACATTTAAGTGATTAACCACACTCCTCCTCCTACTGTGAATTTAGTACTGTACACGCTGGTAATCTAATGCGCCACATACAGTTTAAACATTTAAACGAAAGACCTCTCTCCTGCCCCCACTGTGAATACAGTACTGTTAGGGCTAGCGATTTAAAACGTCACATACAGAGTTATCATTTAAGTATTAAACCTCACTCCTGCCCCTACTGTGAATACAGTACTGTTAGGGCTAGCGATTTACATTGTCACTTACAGGGTAAACATTTAAGTGATAAACCTCACTCCTGTCCCTACTGTGAATACAGTTCTGCTCGAGGAGACAGTCTGAAGTGTCACATACAGGCGAAGCATAGTAGAGACAAATCTCCCTTATAGCTAAACTGGAACAGGATTTATTGAAATGTCTTTCCATCTGACCTGGGAAACGTACCAAGCCTTCATTCTCTCTGCTGCTAAAACAACAGGCCCAATGCTTCTTCTTTACCCAAACTACTCATCTCTTACATCGCCACATTTTTGTAATTTCCAATTTGATGTACATCTATATATATATATATTAAAATAAATTCAAGTTATTTATATATGAATCATATCATTGTTTATTTCTGAACCATAATTTATTTAACTAGTGGACGTACCTGCATTTATTACATATAGTTAAAAAAATGTACTTGCAGAGCCATTTTTTAAATTTTACATGCTCAAGGGTCTCCATTCTGTTTGGTTTTCCCACAAACCCTTTTCTCCTCCCTCCTGCCCTTGTCAATGATCTTTATTCAGTTTTATAGAAAAAATCTTATTGCAAATTAAAGTTACTATAAATATTGTTCTCTACATATTTCCCATATAATGAGTATTAACCGAGATATTTGTATTTTATAGTTTTCTCCTTTCAGTAAAGCTCCACTCCTACTAGTATCATATTAATAATAAGCTGATATATCATGAACCACTTCATTACTAGGTTAAATATCAAATATTGTTTTCAACTAAGCTTTATTATAGGAGATACAAACAAATACATTTTGTTGAGACTCCCTCTTGTTTTGTTCTTGGATTACAAAAATCTGAGTGATTGAGAAAGAAATTATTCTAATTCATTTCAAATTACTCCACTAACTATAGTAAATAGTTTTCAATACAATTAATATGTTATATTCAGATATATTTCTTTAATTGTTTGTCTTTCTGGCCTATTTATCATAAATTGGCTGAATGATTTCTCATAACGGTTTGTATTTATTCACTTAACCTTCACTGTAGTGGTACCTGTATGTATATTTATCTATTGTAAACCTTCGCGTGGGAAATCTGCTTAGTTTACGCAGCACCAGCGTGACCAACTTTTGAAGTTAGCATTTTGTTGTTGCTATCAACTAGGTCCACCAAATCCCTATAGATGAGAGGTAGAAATTCCGACTAGTCTGCTTGTGATTAGTCTAGTTAGACGATCACTGTTATCTCGGAGGAGGGTCACTTTATTACTGCCCTACTTATCGTAGCTACTTAGCATTTACTGATAGCTCCTACATTATAACACCCTAAAATGAGTTTGTCCCACAATATGAGTGGTGAGTAGTTGTTTTATAGTTATATATCAGTGTTTTTATTCGTGGATACATATATTTTTCTCCAAAATGGTTAGTGAAAGTGATTTAGAGTAATGTTAGACTAATGCAGGCACTCCTTTGTCTATTGTTTGTTCTTTTATACTCCTTTCCCACGAGATTACGTTGTTAATTATTCGCTTTTTTAACCCGGCAGTGGTGGCACTGGGTCTGTGGGACCCATATCTAACTTCGAATGCTCACTCTTTCTGGATTGGGTAAGGTACAAGTCTGGAATCCATAGTACCTCTCGAGAATGTGTCTTAGATAACATAGAAAGAAACAAGCACTTTTGATCCTCATTGATAGTTATTGGTTCAAGAATAAGCCCATGGGTCTCTCAGACCCGGTGCCACCATTCTTGAATTTTTTTTTTCAAGAATTTGGTAAGGTGGCACCGGGTCTCTGGGACCCACAGATAGTTTAAGGCAGCTGTAGCTCTGGGATTCTCAGAGGGGGGTCCTGAAATCCTGTGAATCCCACAACTTGGGGTGGGAGGGGTAAGAACCTCCCCACCATTCAGTACTCAGCCAACTTACCTATTGTGTACATCTTGTAATTTCAGTTCCTTGTAGTTTTTTCTTTCTGTTTTCATTTTACTTATGCTATGGAGCGTCTTTATGATTGGTCAAATCCCCAAGAGGTGGAATTAGTGCATCGGATGTTGGAGGAGCCATTGCCTATCGATTTAGACATTATTGACGATGAAGAAGATGAGGTAGATGAGTTGAAGTGAGAGAAGAGGATTCAGAATCTGAGTAGGAGCTCGAAGAGGTCACGCCGTCGGATGCTGATGAAGGTAATGTTTTATTCATTAAAAAAAAAACCATGTAATGGTGGTCAGAACTACCAAGGAAGAAAAATGTATGTACAAGATCATGTAATATTATGCTGAATTTACCAGGTGTAAGAGGTCCTGTAAAAGAGCTAATGAAGGAGGTGGAGATTTGGCTGCATTTTTTTCTGATTTTATGATAGAGTCTATTGTAAAAAATACAAATATTTATATTGAAAGCATATGTGGGAATTATTCTAGAGAAAGGAATGCCCAAAAAAACAGACCTGGTGGAGCTAAAGGCTCTCATGGGACTATTGTATGTGGGAGGTGTTCTAAAAGGAGGACGGGTGAATGTTGAAGAGTTTTGGATGACGGATGGTACTGGGGTTGATTTCTTTCCTAGTGTTATGTGTCTGCAGAGATTTAGATTTTTGTTGAGAGCAATTAGGTTTGACGACAAGTCGACCCATGAGGAACTGAAAAAAATTGACAAGTTAGCCCCCATTAGAGACCTTTTTGATATGTTCATCGAAAACTGTGGGAAGTATTACTCCTTGTCCGAATATGTCACTATTGACAAAAAACTTAAAGCATTTAGGGGGAAATGCAGTTTCAGACAGTACATACCATCGAAACCCAATAAATATGGGATACAAATTTTTACACTCGTAGATGCAAAGACCTTCTATACAGCCAATATGGAAGTTTATGTGGGACAGCAGCCTCCAGGGCCATTTTGCCAGGTTGTGGTTTGTATGTCTTGAACACTCACTTTTTGTATGCTCAAACTGTTTCCAAAATAATGAGTGACATTTGGTATATTTTAGTTAATTTTTATAGCCAAAATTATGATGATTATGTTCCTATAACGCTTATTTACTTTGTTTTTCTTTTTAAATTTAATTGTATATGTATTACTTGTAAATTAAATATTTTCTTACAGATATTGCATTTATTACCTTGCTCTATCATGGTAGATTAATACTTATGCAGTGAAAATTTTTGTAAGAAAAATCTAGGCCCAATAATAGAAGTTTAGGGTTCCGGGTCTCACAGGCCCGGTGCCACCCTAAGGACTGTTCTACAGGGTGCCACCATTGCCGGGTTAAAGATTCATGAAAACTTATAGATCAATTTTGGCCAGTATTCGCTCTCTCTATAATTCATTTTTATTTTATTAATGTTGAGGTGAATATTTTAAAAGTCAACAATAGGAAATATCTATGTTCATATAATTCCATATTTATTTTGACTATTTAAAACTTAAATCATTTAATATTTTATTACTTTATAAATTATCCTTTGCGCCATGAGCAGATTGTTTGTTGAGACCTTTAATAGAAAGTCCTGTCTTTATTCGAGATACTAATGATATATATTCCTTTGTTTCATATGTATAATTGTTTTGTTGATGGCGTGTGAACTGTTTATTTCTTAACTTTTTAGCAATTTTCATTTTACTTCTATTATTGCATAATATATTGGATTTACTTTCATGTAGATGTTTCGGCATCTAGCTGTGATGGAGTTCCAGTCAAGAAAGAGCCTGAGCACTATTCGCATGATGAGCCATCTACTTCAGGTAAATATTTATGGAATGAATATGCTACATAATTCATCATATTACTTCTTTATTTATTATATATGGCAAGTAGAGTTATTATTTAAATTCATTAAGTTTTTTATATTGTTATTCTCAAATGTATTTTTTAATACCAGCGAGATGATCAGAACTCTTCAGTGTGAGTGAAGCCCAGAGGAAATTGGTAGCATGCATAGCGAAACATCTTTGGCAAAATAATCGTAGAAAATCATTTCCCAAAGGCCTTAATATGAATAAGCGTTGCCTAAATTATTAGAAAATGTAGAAGGCTCTGTATGTTTTTTTATTCAAATAAGTAATTTTGGCTAATTGAATAGCTTTTCCTCCCCTATTTGCCAATGTCATTTAGAGTGTTAATTGTTTTAAAGGCTATAAAAGGGAGTTAATAACAATATGTTTTCTCTTGAGCAGCTGCTGGATGTGTAGATTTTGGGCCAAACTCCGTTAAAAAAGAAGAGGATTCTTCCGATGAGGAATGCCTCACTATGTCTACAGGTAATATAATACATCATCTGTTGTTTTCTCTCCTCTAAATTCACATATGTTTCTTTTGGACATTTCATAGGAAATTCCCCAAAAAATCATTTCACTTCATTTAGATGACAATAGGTAAACATAAATATTCACTGTCCACTGTTCTTGATTGCTGATTCATTTGAATTTCATATTTAATCACACTTATTTCCATGGGAGCCTTACTTTATTCTGTTTATAGCACACCATATAAAGTCAATAGAAATTAAAAATTGTTTTATTCTCTATTTGCTTAGAAGTCACAAGCACGTATGGTTTTTCATTGGAAATTTACACTTATTATTGTACTTTCTCAATTACTTATTTTCTAGAATTCCTTCTATCACACAATTTTAACTGCACTTTTTTTTCAATTAAAATTTTGTATGAAATATGTCATAGCTCGCAATTTAATTTTTTTACAAATAGACTGTACGACAGCCCTACTTTACAAATACGTTTAGTTCATTGGTAGTAATAGCTTGTTAATACAGTATGTTTTGTTGTCAGTAGCTGCTGGAGATATTGATATTGTGCTGATCTCCATTAAAAATGAAGAGGACTCTTCGGGCGAGGAAAGCCTCTTTACGCCGAGAGGTAATCTAACACATCCGCTATCGTTTTATTCTCTATAAGTACATTATATGTCATTTTTATTTGAATGTTTAATTCATTTTTTCCATGTTGCCATTATTCTCATTCATGGTTATTGACTAAATTAATTAAATACTGGCAATAAGTAAATGTCATCTCACATTTGAAAAAAAAAAAAAAAAAAAAAAAAAAAAAATTAATATCACTACTGATTGGGTCGTGTTGTACAAGGTTTCTTCTTTGAATATAAAGAATGACTAATTCATCTAGTGCTTTTATTTTTTAGTTATTTAGTGAACTTCTAGTGCTTTGTCTTGATGGGAATATTTTGAAATGTAGATTATTCTTTAAAGAAATTTGAAGTGGAGATACCGGCCCTTCTTTTTGCCTGGGAATTTATTTGAGCTCTCATATCGGTTAGATTGGTTAAATAATGTTTTATTGATATATTCCTAAAATTGTAGGTTTTGCAATTCTATTATTCAAAAGGTTTTACCCATGAAATACTTTCATGAGTACATCTGTTATTGTATGCATGTGATTGTATACCCTTTATTTTACTGATGTTTGAGATGAAAAATCCAAAATTATGTAACTTGTAATTATATTTATAATTTTCTTATTTACCTTTGTATCAGATTTCTTGAATGATAGTAAACACTATCATATTTTATATGTACATATACACACATATATATCCATATACATATATTAGCCAACTGTTACAGATGTGGATAGTTCCTAGAGGTTTGACTTTGAAATTAATAATTTGTAGAGAATTTGAAAAATATTGCCCTTCCCTTGAGGGAATCAGCTATTGAGGTCATACTCATGATGCCATTTTCTTCAAATGTCCTTCGATCCTATCTAGTAGATGGCAAGAATGAGGTCCATTCAAAACTGTGTATATACATACATATATATATATACATATATATATATATATATATATATATATATAATTGAATTTTGAATATTATCAGAGATGTATGAATTTTTCAGTATTGTTACATAAACAATACAGTGGAGCGTCGATTATCCGAACGTCAATTATCCGAACGTTCGATTATCGGAACCAGTTTTTTTTCTTTTTTTTTAATGTGTAATTTTAATTAAACTGATCATTTAATTTACTTATGGGTATGTTATAATTATTGTTACTTTGAATAAAATTAAACTAAAATAAAGTATTTTTCTCAGAACGTCTATAACGGAAGCCATCATTAATTATTTCTCAGAAACTGATTCGTTACATATTTGTATCTGGTTCAATGTGTGTTCAATGAAATTAGGCGTTGAATACGCATTGGTTTACTTAGAACTGTATACACTACCTAATTTGTTCATTCCATTAGAGTCTGTGAAACCCTTTCCGTTCATATAACTGGTTGTGGATAGCTTACTTTCAGTTTCAAACCGTTCTTTGTGAGGTGTACACTGTATTTGTATTGTACATGTAGCTCAATTAGACAACTTATACATATGTATGTATGTATTTCATAACAGTCGTTTCTTCACTATGGTCATACATGCTATGTTTAAATAATTAAACAAACTTTTTTTTTACGAAGTTATTTTAGATCTCCCTTTTCCTTATTATTTATAAGAAAATAAATAAACACAAAAAAATAAAAATTTTGATTATCCGAACCACCTCTGACAACATTAGTTCAGATAATCGACGCTCTACTGTACATGTTATATAATAAACCACATTATTCGAAGCTTAAATACCAAATATTGTTTTCCAGAGACCTTTATTATACGAGATACATGCAAATATGTTCTTGTGAATGATGTTGTTTTCCTTTTATTGAAAATTGAAATTAGTTAACGAAGTGTAGCAGCAGCATTTGTTGCCGTGGTAAGAATGCTGTAGTGGTGTAGTGGCAACGGAGCCAGCGAGCTGGGAAAAACAGAATGTTGTGAAGATATGGATTTCTTCTACTTTCCACTGAAGTGTATATAGCTCTTCTTTTTATAAGTATAAATAAAAGTCATTGTTGTGCTTTGAACTTTTGCATTTATTTAACAACAGAACTTTAAAAAAGTAATCCTGTGAGAGGTTTTGCATATAAATCTGAATTATACATTTTCCGCAAAATTTCAGGCATTTGTGAAGATATTGGGTGGTTCCATATGTTTGTTCGGATTTTGTCAGTAAAGTGAATTGTTTTCAAATATCTCCTGTTCCCTTTCACTTATTTGATCTTTATGAAATTTATTTAAATTACACTCTTTGAATCGGCACTACGTTTGGTTTTATGGGAATTAGTTTTGTTTGTGCTGCAGGAGTGAACATGAACATAGAATAAAGTGCACTTCCAACATATTTTCCTTTTTTATTTCAAAGAAGGTAAGCATGCTTCTGAGGCCCACAGGAAGATATGTGGTGTGTAGGGGGATGAAGCCATAAGAGAACGTATTCCTCAGAAAAAGGATTGCCAAGTTTTGTTCTGGAGATACACATTTGGATGATTCATCCTGCAGCTGTTAACCAACAGAGGTTAATTCGAGTGATATTAAGAAACTAATTGAGCAAAATCAGTCACTTAAGGTACGAAAACATCAAGCATTTAAAACATCTTGGTTCCTGTCCCACCACGATGTTTGGGTGCCACAAAAACTGACTGAGGCAAACCACATATTAATCTGTAACTCTCTCCTGAGCCTGCACAAAGAAGCCTGTTTCTCAGGCGACTAGTTAACGGCAGTGAAATGTAGATCATTTATGAAAATGTAGTGCGTAGATCTGATAAAGATTTTGCTGTCCATATGGATGGATTATCACGGAGTGCTGTCTTACGAGCTGCTTTCTCAACAAAAATGATACTGACCAATTACAAAGGTGTTGTTTTTCACCATGACAATACTAGACCCCACTCCACAATAATCACACGACAGAAAGTGAGGCAATTTGCCCCATCAGACTACCACCTGTTCCAGTCCCTCCAAAACAGCCTCAACGAGAAATTGTTTGCTGATTGGAGATGTGTAAAATGTATCTCAATGTGTTTTTGCTTCTAAGCCTCAGAGGTTTTACAAGAGTGGAATTATGAAGTTGTTGGAAAGATGGCAAGAGGTCATCAATAAATATGGTGATTACATTATTGAATAATATTCTTCTTGAGATTCTTTGTTTTATAAAAATTGTTTGATTTTACCCTTCAGGAACCGTACGACCTTATGGAACCACCCTATAAAATACTATCATTGAATTTGCTGTTTTAGCAGATTTTCCTTAAGAGAAATCAGCTATTAAGGTCGTACTCATGACGCGATTTTCAAAAAATGTCTTCAAATGTCCATCGATCCTACCCAGGAGATGACGAAAATGAGGTCCGTTCAAAACTATATATATATATATATATATATATATATATATATATATATTTGTCTGTTAACACTCTAGCGGTCGCAATTTTTGTTTAATCGTTTTATGTAAATAGGAAGATCAAGTTCGGTAACGGCTAAAATCGGACCAGTGGGAGGGGTTTAGAGGGGGGATTTTCAAAAATTCGAAATATCTCCGTTATTATGCATCGGATCGAAAAATTGTATAGAACCAATCTTATTGCAAATTAAATTTACTATAAATATTGTTATATGCATTTATTCTCTATCTTGAATATTAACCGAGATATTTGCATTTTTATGAAGGCTGTGGTCGGGTATTGTTCGGATTTGTTCGGCCGTTTTCGTAACTTCTCGGCTCAGGTGGAAGCTTCTTCTAACCTTACCTGTCGTTTCTAACCTTACCCTACCTTCGTTACTTTGTGTGATTTATGCAAATACGGTCTGTTCATCCCCCCCCCCTTCTTTAGTTCTTGTACTACTAAAATTTGAGTTATTAAAATATAAATTATTTTTACAATTCAGAAGCCATTTCAGTTGGGAATTTATTAAAATTAACTGAAAGATTTCTTATTACCGTTTGTATTTACTCATGGTGGGCTTGTATTACCAGTATGCAGATTTCTCTATTGTAAAACTTCACATGGGAAATCTGCTTAGTTTACGCAGCCCCTGCGTGACAGACTTTTTAAGGTTATCACTAAGTTTGAAATACTTTAGAGATCAAAGGCAACCAGAAAATCAGTTTTCTTAGTGTGTTGGTCTATCCCCATCCCACTAAAAATAAATTACGATGTTTATTGAGTCATTTCAAGATAAAAAAAATTTATGATTGAGTGTATGACTGCAACCAACCCCTTAAGTTTTAATTTATATTTTCTTAATTGCTATTGCTGCGTAAAGTGGATGTAATAAATATGGCCATATTGCTTTTAACATTGATATTACAAACCATGGAAGAGATTACCATTATTATCTCAAAAGGTTAATAATGAGTTTTCTGCAATAATTACGTCCTTGCAATAGTTTAGTTTTAGGAATATAAAAATATTTAATAATTTAACATAAGTGATAAACTAAGTCATTGTTAATTCTGTGTAATTAATTTTTTAGAGTTCCACCTCAAAAAACCTGAGGCACCTTCCACTGGAGAAAATCTATCAGAGGAATGTTCAACTACAACTGCTAAGGCACAGAACCATTTTAACTGTTTTGAATGTAGTTACAGCACAAATTATAGATACCTCTTAAAGCAGCACATACAGTCTAAACATTCGAGTGACAAACCTCACTCCTGTCCCTACTGTGAATACAGTGCTGTTCGGGCTGCCCGTCTAAGGCATCACATACTGGCTAAACATTCAAGTGACAAACTTCACTTTTGCCCCTTCTGTGAATACAGTACTGCTCTTGCTCGCAATCTAAAGCATCACATACAGGGCAAACATTCAAATGATAAACCTCACACCTGCCCCCACTGTGAATACTGTTGTGTTAGGGCTAGCGATTTAATACGTCACATACAGAGTAAACATATAAGTAATAAATCTCACTCCTGCCCCTTCTGTGAATACAGTAGTGTTAGGGCTGGCAATCTAAAGCTTCACATACTGGCTAAACATTCAAGTGCTAAACCTCATTCCTGCCCCTACTGTGAATACAGTACTGTTCAGGCTCGCAATCTAAAGCATCACATACAGGGCAAAACATTTAAGTGATAAACCGCACTCCTGCCCCTACTGTGAATACAGATCTACTCGAAGAGACAGTCTGAAGTGTCACATACAGACAAAGCATAGTAGAGGCAAACCTCCCTTATAGCTAAACTGGAACAGGATTTATGGAAATGTCTTTCCATCTGACCTGGGAAACGTACCAAGCCTTCATTCTCTCTGCTGCTTAAACAACAGGCACAATGCTTCTTCCTTATCCAAACTACTCATCTCTTACATAGTCACATCTTTGTAATTTCCAATTTGATGTACATCTATATTTTTATATTAAATATTGAAATGTATAAATTAAATATATTATGTTATTTTGATAAGTGAAATTTCGTACTTCTTAGTTACTACAGTGCCTGGATTTTTAGTAAAATCAACGACCTGTTGTAATTCTAAAAAATACACTGTTCCATTGATATCTATTTGATTGCTATGAAGTGAAATTTTCTAACAAAAGCAAGCTTATGCCGAACTCCCCATGACCTGTTTAGATGACTGAAATAAGTCATTGCTTTCTTCTAAGAAGGATCTTGTTATGAGAGTGAGCTACTTCAGTAATGACAGTCATCAATAAGAGTGCTCTGGCAGGAGCTTCATAGCCTCTCCGATTGCCCTAATGAAGATAAAATATGTGATTTACTTTTGGAATGTTTTCTTTAATCTAAAAAAAGGGACAGGTCAGCTATGCGAGTAAGCCATTGGTCTTAATGCACTTGGTAAACCTAGTGTGGTGAGTTTGATCCCCGCCCGGTATAACTACTCGTATATTCACTTTACTTTCAGCTATAGTTATTAAACTCAGCTGAAGAGGTTCTAGAAATGCCTATAGATTAGAGGTTGAACATTCGACTTTCGACCACCAGAGTTAAATAACACCGAGCATGGTCAACACTTGAATTGATGACCGCTATGGTTTTCCTTCATGAATGTAGGTATTTAACTTATTGTGAAATGTAGGTAGGATGACAAAATGTTGGCTACGCTTCCACTATAATAATTTAATAACACGGCAAAGCGCTTTCGATGCTGTGCATCATCGTCAGTGCCCTGTTGACACACACAATAAATAGTTGCAATTTTCTATAAAATATGTTAGGCACATATAACAAAAAACTTACTTTTCTTAGAACTAAATAACATATAAAATCTAACGAGGAACTAAATAACATATAAAACATTGTTTTATAGAAAATTGTAACTATTATTGTGTGTGTCAACAGAGCACTGACGATGATGCGCAGCATCGAAAGAACTTTGCCGTGTTATTAAATTATTATAGTGGAAGCGTAGCCAACATTTTTTCATCCTACCTACATTAGAAGTCACTTACACCTGCCACAATACCAACTCAGAATTATTGTGAAATGATTCATGCAGCAAATTGGTACAGGCTTTGCCTTGCGTAAAATACCTATATCATGAAGTAGATGTCTTCTACGAAGTATTTAATACAATTTGGGGCCTTCACCAGATAAAAATTCATTTAACATATATTTGAAAATATTTATATTCCTTTCTCTGTGAATAACAAAGAGATAATTATAAACCTCCTGTTGCACTTCCTTTTCCAAAATTGTATTATATACTTGTTGTTTCCATGTCTTGAACAAATGCCAAGAGCAAATAAAATGTGGGGTATCGTCCCCGGAAACATTTACAGTGGCATTCATTAAAGCCTTATCATAATTCATAATAATATTACTTCTGGGCTTTGTAGGAATATAAATATCTAGAGTAGAGATTCTTCCTCTTTCCACATTTGAAAATCGTTGAGAGTATTGAACTCCTGTGTGCCTACATTTGAAACTTTATTATGCAGTTTTTAAGATATTCAATAAAAGAATATTTATAGTTTTGTTCTGGTAATTTGGCGAGCTTATTAAAAAATTTCATTAAAGCTATTTAAAATAAAATAGAAAAGAATAGTGCGCTACATGCCAAGTACCAAAAGAATTAAATATTAAAGGATAAAAGGAGAAGAAAAAGATTTAAAAACTAAATAGAATAAATGCTTGAAAAATGAGATTTAACTGGCATGCTAGAAATACATAAAACATAAATGAATTGGATTTCTTGAAGTAGGGACTCTTAAAAAATTCTTGTCTCTCTTTGAGAAGTTATCTTTCCCCTCTTAGGATTTATTTTAGATTATCATTAAATTCTATTGAAGACATGACAAAAACACCTTATTTTATTCATTTAAACCTTAGGGAAATTCGTTGCTTGCCTGATGAATAAATCATGTAGTTTGGTGTGAATGAACCCCATGCTAGCTAGAATGAGAAAGGTTTGATGACGTCATGCAAATAATGCCTATTCCCATCAAGGGAATGGATCAGACACACCTTTGATGACTTGAGGCGAGCAATGCCAACAATCCCATAGTACAAACTGAACTACATGATTCATTTGGACGGCTTGAGAGCGTAGGCAAGAAATGCCCTCAGAATGCATTTGAATTATTTAAATTCAGAATTATTCAAAGGCAAATAATTTATATTGCCTTAAAGTTAAAATGAATGAAATTAAATATTTTTGTTAATGTGATTGAGAGATGATCTAAAATAAAATGCTAAGAGTGCAGAAAATTCTGCTTCGGGAAGAATTCAAAATTTCTTAAGAGTACCTATTTCAAGAAATCCCACACATTTAGGTATTAGTGCATTTTTATCCTGCCAGTAAAATGTCAGTTTTCTTTTTCAATCATTTATTCTATTTAAGTTATTTTTCTTTTCCTTTCATTCTTTAATATTTACTTGTTTTGGTACTTGGCATGTAACTTATAGGTAATTCTCATTAATTCTATTTTAAACAAATTTTTCAGTAATAAGGCATACTTAAAGTCAGTTGAAGTAACTTTCTTTGGTTTGTTTATGTTAAGTATTATAATGAGCAGTACTGAGACTTCTAAATTCTTGTTTAGTTTATTTATAAGATCATTCATGAGAGTAATATGACTATTTTACAAAAAAATGCTCTTAAGTGGGTACGTCCACTCACTTCCTTTTCATTACCTTTTAATAATCTCTTAACACTGATTTTTGTTTTTTTTTTTAAATTGTTGTCTTGTGTTCTTTCCGTGTTGCTTATGACGGAATTGAATTCATTCATTTATATATATATATATATATATATATATATATATATATATATATATATATATATATATTGTTACATTTTATTACGAAACCAGTAATAAACGTTGTTAATAAGAGTTCTTTTGGATTGGATTTTTATCACTGTACAATACACTTGGTTAATTATTCTTAATTACTACTCACAGTATGCGCTGATAGCGTCACTGTTCTTGTTAGTACACAGTCCAATAATTCACTCGCAGTCACTAAAGTACACAAAAAGACGGCACTGCAATGTCCTTTACTTCGTGGCACTGCACTGTCTCAAACATGGCACTAAACTGTTACTTACAGTCACGGCACAACACTGTTCTTCACATAAAAACACTTTACCGCACTGCACTATGTCGCACTGTAGCGCTGCACATTACTCGAAGACCGCAGAGCATCAAATGACTGTGGTCGATTTGCATGTGCTTATAGAGGGGGTAACACATCAAAGGATGAGGCCGAGGATATTCCAAGAAGGACTGGTAGGGACTACCAGGTATTGGTCGAGATCAATTAGTGTCACTCCTTTGATCTCCTCCATACTCTCCAAACACGAGGCTCCCTCTCTGCCAATCCTTCATGTATTTAATTTTCGCAACACTGCCACCAACTTAAGCCTTTTCGTCTCGAATAGGCTCAATATCGCCGTTACCATACTTGGCTAGTCGCTCTAGATTGAACCACATTCATTTTAGACCTCGGATTGTGGTATGTCTGTATCCTGTAGACAACGTCAATTACGAGAGGCGAACAACTTAATGAGTTTTTAAAAGATTTTTATTAACAATATAACAGAGAGCAACCCGACATGGAGACGGCCTACAACTGAACTGAGACAATAATTGATAGTGGGGTAGGTTTATAAAGGATCTGAGAGACGCTGTGCTTGCGGTTCTAGCTGATAGTGCATAGTTTGCAGTTCCCATGCTCTTAACTGACGTTCAATCTCTTATTCACCATGTAAGGTCTCTCCCAGTGCGTTTGCAATTTAGGGGATATTCCTTTCTTGCGTTGTGGGTTAAATAGTAGAACCATTTGTCCTTCCGCAAATTCCTCCGTATTCACTGCTCGATCATACACGCCACCCATCTGGTTACTGGTCATTTTAATGCGGTCCAATATTTCATGAAGGGTCGCCATCCATCGTCCTTCTTAGCCAGAATAGTGTCACCCTTCTGCGCCGTCGACCTGGCTCCCCCTGAGCTAACATGGCTAAGTCGTACATCAATGGCGCACTCCTCTTCCTCGGCTTTTGTACAATCCTTGTACTCTACGTTGCATGGCCGCCTTGAGAAGACTAGAGCATCGTCGTGTTTTCTCCCTTTCCTCCGAACAATAGATCAGGCTTCTGCTCGACGTGACAATTTCTGGCGTCCGTCGGTACCTAGCTCCCTTGTGGTCTTGCTCTCATGTCCGACATCCAAAGGTATTTCTGTGTTTCGCCAGATCATAATTTGCTTACCCATGTACAGGTCAATACCGTGGGCTATCATGAAGTCTGCACCGAGGATCACTTCATCCATTATGTCTGGGTCATTCCATGTCAAGTCAACCACAAAAAAAATGATTTTGACACCCATCATTTCAGATTTTGTTGAAACTTATTTTAGGTGTTCTATTCTTTGTTGTGAGAAACCATACCAAATAGTTTTCATATACCTTTAACGGTTTGAATTTGATGGCCTCTAAAGTTTTGAGATTTTCGTGTTGTTTATCGATAGGGAACAGTAAAATTAATTTGTTTTGAGTTCAAAAATAATTTATAACTTTCTTATTTATGAACCGACTATGATGAAGTTTTTTTGCGTGTATTCATAAATATATTTAAAAACAATAAAAAAATAAACAAAGGTACCAAGTAAGTATTTGTGACCAGAAAAAAATTACAAAGTGTCAAATTGAGCTTTTCAAAAAGCAAATACATAGTTTTACGTTAAATTGAATATCTCCAAAAGGGAAAAGGATAATCGGGGAAATCTTTTTTTTTGTTTTGGTTCTAAGACATTAGATCTACCACCCAAAGTAATAAAATGAATGGTTATTTGACTCCTTCATTGTTTATTCCATGTTTAAAATAAATATTTATAAAAATTTACAAGTTTATATGAATTAAAAGAAAATGATAAATAAAGGTAACTAAAAAGACAGTTACTTTACACAGGTTTATTCTAAATGAAATACTGTTTACGTTATAGGATTCATCAGTCTAAAATGTACTTTGATATGTACAATTCTTACCCCTAAAATGGTTGTTTTGCCCATCTTCTTTACAATTTTAAAATATCGTTTAATTTTGTTTCTTCACTTGAAATAAATTGCTGTGAAAACTGGTATGTTCTTCCTTTCGTTGGTTTTGGAGATTCCACAGTCATAATAATATGAAGAATGGGTACAGCACATACATCTTCCTTTTTAGGCCAAGAAAATGATACTGAAGGTCCATGAGGATGAAGGAACTGTACAGTGACATCTTGTTCTTCGGTGTTCACCTCACTCACCATGCCAAAGTACCACAATCTGCCATGCCAAAGTACCACATCCTGGGCTTAAATCTTCCAATGTTACTTACAGTTTGGTTGATTGTTAATTAAATTAAACGTGAGCCTAACCACTCCTAAACGTGAGAGCTGCTTTTTCATCAATGGCAATTCTTGCAGCCTCAATGGTTCCTGAGTCATCTATTGGCTGAATGTCGTGAAATGATCTTGTCCCTGGAAGAGTTTGAACATCTTTGAAGTGACCTTCCAAAGAAGGACGAATTAATTCAACTGTTTCTTTAGATATGAGGAAAAATCGGACTTTTTCTATTCTGGTTTTGCAAAGTCAAACAGTTCAGTCACTGATATTATTTCGTTTTCTAAGGATCTTTTCAAACTTTCCTTCTGAGTCAATCGATTCACTGTACCCTCAATTCGATCACACCCAGGCCCGAATTTCAAAATCTTTCTCATGTAGGCATAGATTTATGATTTTCTACTAATTTTTGTTCTGAGTAGCACAACCACCACTGAATTAATGATCTATTTTAGAGTGTGTGCGGGTTCTTTCAAAAACGAAATAGCAGATTTTTGGATTTCATGCACCATACTTACATCGTGTTTGAGTTCATCAGATATAATGCAAAGGGGTAGGAAAAGATTTTTCTCAGTTGCATCTTTGCAATGTATGATGACAGGATGTGTAGTGCAAGAATTTGAGGTCCAGTGGTATCCTTGGGCTTCGACATTGACCAAAATAACAATTTTAGGGTAAGATTGTACATATCAAAGTACATTTTAGACTGATGAATTCTATAATGTAAACGGTATTTTATTTAGAGTAAACCTGTGTAATGTAACTACCTTTGTAGTTACCGTTATTTATCATTTTCTTTTAATTCATATAAATTTCTAAATTTTTATAAATATTTATTATTAAACTTGGAATAAACAATGAAGGAGTCAAATAACTATTCATTTTATTACTTTAGGTGGTAGATCACATGTCTTAGATCCAAAACAAAAAAAGATTTCCATAATTATCCTTTTCCCATTTGGAGATATTCAATTTTACGTGAAACTATGTGTTTGCTTTCAGAAAACTCAAATTGACACTTCGTAATTTTTTTCTGGTTACAAATACTTACTTGGTACCTTTATTTGTTTATTTTACTGATTTTAAATATATTTATGATAAACACACAACAAATTTCATCAAAATTGGTTCATAAATAAGAAAGTTATAAATTATTTTTGAATTCAGAACAAATTAATTTTACTGTTCCCTATCGATAAACAACACGAAAATCACAAGGCTTTAAGAGGCCATAAAATCCAAACTTTTAAGGATATATCAAAAATATTTGGTATGGTTTCTCACATCAATGAATAGAGCGCCCAAAATAAAATTCAATAAAATCTTAGGTGATGGGTGTCATGGTGTGGTTGAATTGATGTGAATGATGGACTGTGTCTATGGTGAGGACCTGCTTCCTACTGTTGATGAGCCCACGAGCAGTAAGGTTGCTGTTCTTCTGTCTTATAATGGAAATAGAGATGGTGGAGCCATCGGTTTTAGGAGCTAGTTCTTGCCCCTCAGTGCAAGCACGTTCTGGTTTAATATTGGCTCTTGAAATTTCGACATTAGTCGCCCGTTTGTTGTCCCTCCTGAATTATTCACGGTGTGTCAAACAGTGGAGAGGGAATTATTAGAGACTTATTTTTATTTATTCTTCAAATCTAATTCCCCCCCCCCCCCATAAGTCGCCCAATTGACCCTTACGGGGAAAAGTGCACCCAGCCAGAAGAGCAGATGTACACATAGAAGCATTGCCAAAAACAAAATAAAATCTTTCCATCTCAAATGATTTCCCGAGCGAAGCCGGGTACCTTGGCTAGTATATATAAATATATATATATATATATATATATATATATATATATATATATATATATTATCAGAGTTTATTTCTGAACCATAATTGATTTAACTAGTGGATGTACCTGTATTTATTACACATAGTTAAACAAATGCACTAGCAGAGCCATTTTTTAAATTTTACATGCTCAAGGGTCTCCATTCTGTTTGGTTTTCCCACAAACCCTTTTCTCCTCCATCCTGCCCTTGTCAATGACCTTTATTCAGTTTTATAGGAAAAATCTTATTGCAAATTAAAGTTACTACAAATATTGTTCTCTACATATTTCCCATATAATGAGTATTAACCGAGATATTTGTGTTTCGTAGTTTTCCCCTTTCAGTAAAGCCCCACTCCTACTAGTATCATATTAATAATAAGCTGATATATCATGAACCACTTCATTACTAGGTTAAATACCGAATATTGTTTTCATCTAAGCGTTATTATAGAAGATACAAACAAATACTTTCTGTTGAGCTCCCCCCCCCCTTCTTTTGTTCTTGGATTACAAAAATCTGAGTGATTGAGAAAGAAATTATTCTAATTCGTTTCAAATTACTCCACTAACTATAGTAAATAGTTCTCAATACAATTAATATGTTATATTCAGATATATTTCTTTAATTTTTTGTCTTTCTGGTCTATTTATCTATCATAAATTGACTGAATGATTACTCATTATCATTTGTATTTATTCACTTAACCTTCACGGTAGTGGTACCTGTATGCATATTTATCTATTGTAAACCTTCGCGTGGGAAATCTGCTTAGTTTACGGAGTCTCTGCTTGACAGATTTTTGAAGTTAGCATTTTGTTGTTGCTAACAACGAGGTTCACCAAATCCCTATAGATGAGGTAGAATTCCGCGACTAGAGACTGCTTGTGATTGGTCTGTTCGACGATCACTGTTATCTCGGAGGAAGGTTACTTTATTACTGCCTTACTTATCGTGTACTGATAGCTCCCACATTATAATAGGTACCCTAAAATGAGTTTTCCCCACAATATGAGTGGTGAGTAGTTGTTTTACTGTTTTATATATATATATCAGTGTTTTTTATTCGTCGAAGCACTTATTGTTCTTCAAAATGGTTATTGAAAGTGATTTAGAGTAATGTTAGACTAATGTAGGTACCACAACCATGGAGCCTACATTAGTCTGGTCCTGGATTTTCCCATTCCTTTGTCTATTGTTTGTTCATTTTATACTTGTTTCCTACGCGTTTACATTGTTAATTGTTGTGCTTTTTTAAAGATTCTTGAAAACTTGGCCAGAATTATTTTTCTTTTAATCTTATTAATGTTAAGGTGAATATTTTAAAATCACACGTTAGAAAATATCTATGTTTATATAATTCTAAATTTGGCGGATTTTTAAAATTTATTTTATCCACATATTGTCTCTCTATAAGTACAGTATTTATTTTGACTATTTAAAACTTAAATCATTTAATATTTTATAACTTTATAAATTATCCTTTGCGTTGTTAGCAGACAGAGTTTGTTGAGACCTTTAATAGGAAGTCCTGTCTTTATTCAAGATATTAATGATATATATTCCTTTGTTTCATATGTATAATTGTTTTTTGATAGTGTGTGAACTGTTTATTTCTTAAGGTTTTTGCAATTTTCATTTTACTTCTATTATTGCATAATATATTGGATTTACTTTCATGTAGATGTTTCGGCATCTAGCTGTGATGGAGTTCCAGTCAAGAAAGAGCCTGAACACTATTCGCATGACGAGCCATCTACTTCAGGTAAAAATATATGGAATGAATATCCTACATAATTGATCATATTACTTCTTTATTTATTATATATGGTAAGTAGAGTTATTATTTAAATACATTAAGTTTTTAATATTGTTATTCTCAAATGTATTTTATAATACCAGCGAGAAGATCAGAACTCTTCAGTCTGAGTGAAGCCCAGAGGAAGTTGGGAGCATTTATGGGGAAACATCTTTGGAAAAATAACTGTAGAAAATCATTTCCCAAAGGCCTTAATATGAATAAGCGTTGCCTAAATTATTAGAAAATGTAGAAGTTTCTGAATGTTTTTGTATTCTAATTAATAATTTCGGCTAATTGAATAGCTATTCCCCCTAATTTGTCAATTGTATTAAATACTATAAAAGTGAGTTAATAACAATATGTTTTCTCTTGAGCAGCTGCTGGATGCATAGATTTTGGGCCAAGCTCCGTTAAAAAAGAAGAGGATTCTTCGGATGAGGAATGCCTCACTATGTCTACAGGTAATATAATACATCATCTGTTGTTTTCTTCTCTATTTTCTCTCCTCTAAATTCACATATGTTTCTTTTGGACATTTCATAGGAAATTCCCAAATTTATCATTTCACTTTATTTAGATGGCAATGGGTAAACATAAATATTCACTGTCTGCTGTTCTTGATTGCTGATTCATTTGAATTTCATATTTAATTACACTTATTTCCATGGGAGCCTTACTTACTCCGTTTATAGCACACCTTATAAAGTCAATTGAAATTGAAAATTGTTTTATTCTCTGTTTGTTTAGAAGTCACAAGCACGTATGTTTTTTCACCTATTATTGTACTTTCTCAATTACTTATTTTCTAGAATTCCTTCTATCACACAAATTTAACTGCACTTTTTCTTTCAATTTAAATTTTGTATGAAATATGTCATAGCTCGCAATTTAATTTTTTTACAATTAGACTGTATGACAGCCCTACTTTACAAATACGTTTAGTTCATTGGTAGCAATAGCTTGTTAATACAGTGTGTTTTGTTGTCAGTAGCTGCTGGATATATTGATATTGTGCTGAGCTCCATTAAAAATGATGAGGATTCTGCGGACGAGGAAAGCCTCTGTTCGCCTAGAGGTAATCTAACACATCCTCTTGTTTTATTCTCTATTTTCATATAAGTGCATTATATGTCATTTTTATTTGAAAGTTTTATTCATTTTTTCTAAGTTGCCATTACTCTCATTCATGGTTTTTCACTGAAATGAATAAATACTAGCAATAAAAAATGTAATCTCACATTATAAAAAAAATAAATAAATAAAATCACTACTGATTGGGTTATGTAGTACAAGGTTTTTTTCTTTGAATATAAAGAATGACTTGTTTATCTAGTGCTTTTATTTTTTAGTTTATTTAGTAAACATCCAGTGCTTTGTCTTGATGGGAATATTTCAAAATTTACATTATTCTTTAGAAAAAATTGAAGTAGAAATATAACAGCCTTTCTTTTTGTCTGGGAATTTATTTGAGCTCTCATATCAGTTAGATTGGTTAAATAATGTTTTATTGATATATTCCTAAAATTGTAGGTTTTGCAATTCTATTATTCAAAATGTTTTATCCATGAAATACTTTCATGTGTACCTGCTGTTACTGTATGTATGCGATGGGAGTGTAATGCGTTCCACATAAAGATAAAGCAGTTTTCACTTACCAAGAACTATGCCAATGTTTGCCTCTATTGTTATTTTTTTGAACAGAGTCATGCATACATATTAATATAACCTTTATTTTACTGATGTTTGAGACGAAAAACGCAAAGTTATGTAAGTTGTAGTTATATTAATAATTTTCTTATTTACCTTTGCATCAGATTTCTTGAATGATAGTAAAGACTATCATATTATATATATATATATATATATACCCGTCGTTGCTGTGGATTTGTTAATAATAAAATTAATTTTTTATGGTAGAATTCACTGTTCTCCATATTGTCATATTTCCCATTTCCTGTGCATTATGCATAGATTTAAATTATTAAGGACAAAATATCATAATAATGTATTATAATTAGAATTAATTATTCTAGGTTAGGTACCTGGTAGTTCATATTGAAAAGAATTGTTGAGCAAATTTCTCTAAATAACAAAATATACAACTTTTGTTAAGTGCATATTTGCCGTAACCCCAATAGGAAACGAAATATCACTATTTTTAATTTCGGGTCTCCCTTATAACCCCCACTCCTGCTCGTCCCTAGAAATGTTAGTATGGCTTATTATAAGGAAGGCGTTAGTGCTAATACACATACCGAGTTTTATTTATTTCGGTTGGGTCTTTTGACCCAAATAAAATTGTTCACTTCCCCTATAGGTTTTAGCGTATATCTCGTTTATAATTCAGTATAAGAAGAAAGTGTATATAACAAAAATTAGTCTAAATAACAAGATAAAAGACTTTTGTTATGTTCATATTTACCGAAAAACCAATAGGAAACGAAATATCACTACTTTTAATTTCAGGTCTCCCTTATAGCCCCCACTCCTGCCCGTCCCTAGAAATGTTAGTATGGCTTGTTATAATGAAAGCGTTAGTGTTAATACATATACCGAGTTTTATTTATTTCGGTTGGGTCTTTAGTCCCAAATAAAATTGTTCACTTCCGCTACAGGTTTTAGCGTATATCTCGTTTATAATTCTGTATACGAAAAAAGTGTATATAACAAAAGTTACTTTAAATAACAAAATAAACAACTTTTGTTATGTTCATATTTCCCGAAAAACCAATAGGAAACGAAATATCCCTATTTTTAATTTCTGGCTTCCCTTATAACCCCCACTCCTGTTCGTCTCAGAGGATATTAATATAGCCGAAAGTCTTAAGTTGGGTAGTAGTAATATACATACTAAGTTTCATAAAATTCGGTTCAGCCGTTTATGCGTGAAAAGGTAACAAACAAACAAATAAAGAAACATACAAACAAACAAACATACAAACAAACAGACACCAAAGAAGCAAAATGCAGTTATGGTGTCTGTGACATGTGAAACGAAAAGTTATCCTGAAATTTCACGAAAAAATCAATGTACCGACAGAGGTTACAATTTTATATATATATATATATATATATATATATATATATATATATATATATATGTAACTCTCCAATGTATGTATAATATAAATAAATAAATAAATAAATAAATATATATATATATATATATATACACATACATACATACATACATATATTAGCCAACTCTTACAGATGTGGATACTTCCTTGGGCTTTGATTTTGAAATTAATAACTTGGAGAGTTTGAAAAATATTGCCCTTCCCTTATGGGAAATCAGCTATTGAGGTCGTACTCATGATGCAATTTTCTTCAATTGCCCATTGATCCTACCTAGTAAATGACAAAAATGAGGTCCATTCAAAACTGTGTATATGTATATCTATATATATATATATATATATATATATATATATATATATATATATTTATATATTTATTTATGAAATAAAGGGTTAGAACTGCCAGTATAAATGATACTGTTGTCATACCTATCGGTGGAGACCGTCATCACTGGCTGTTGGTTGAGTACAGCTGGGAAGCGCTTTCAATGCGATGGCATAATCTTCAAGCCCGTCAAAAAGTTGTTCTTCTTTTCTTTTGAAGGAGTACAACTTTTTGACGGGCTTGAAGATGGTGCCATCGCATCGAAAGCGCTTGCCAGCTGTACTCAACCATCAGCCAGTGATGACGGTCTCCACTGGCAGGTATGACAACATATATATATATATATATATATATATATATATATATATATATGTCTCTGTTACCCCTCGAGTGTGTTTGGTCAGTACCGAACTCTTTATATTGTGTTTTTATGTTAAGAGAAAGGTCAGATTCCTTGACGGCTGAATCAGACCAGGGGGAGTGGGAGAATTTTTCAAAATTCAAAATATCTCTGTTACTATAAGTCGGATCAAAAAGTGTATGCAATGAATCTTATTCCAAATTCGACAAATGTACCACAAATATTGTTATATACATTTATTCTCTATCTTGAATATTAACAGAGATATTTGCATTTTTCAGTTTTTAGCCTTCAGTAAGCCCCCACTTCTACTAGTGTTTTATAAACAATGCTCTCTTATATAATAAACCACATTATTCGAAGCTTAACTACCAAATATTGTTTTCCAGTGACCTTTATTATATGAGATACATACAAATATTCTCTTTTGCCCCCCCCCCCTTCCGTCTTAAGTTCTTAGGAATTCTAATATGATTGAATGGGATAAAAAATATTCTGATTCATTATAAAATTACAGGACTAGGGGCTCGGGTTAGCCATGTGAGTTAAAGCGTTGACCTTTATCTCACATGGTAAACCTAGAGTGGCGAGTTCGATTCTCGCCTGGGAAAAGGAAATTATTTAGTGATGAAATTCATCCTAAAATCCCACCCTGGCTAGAAAAGGGTGGTAATCTTTAGATAACCCATCCCAATTAGCCTTAGTTGCAAAAAGTGGACGTTAATAAATAATAATAATAATAAATTACAGGACTCGACTTTGTGAATAGTTTTAACCCTTAGTCCACAAGGTGGGGTGAAATTTCACCCAGAGCACAATTGACCTTGCATAGTGAGAGAACGATGTGGCGTATGGGGTTGGGGCTCTAGGTACCCTCCTACCCAGTCGCCTACTTCAGGTCAGAGGAGTAAGGTGAGTCAACACTGTCTCAAAACGCAGTAGTAGAACCGAATTTAATTTTTGGGTGGTATATCACCCCACCTTGTTGTTTACAGTATTAACTTACGGGTGGGATCCCACCCCACCTTGGTGTTTAGTGTAACTATTTATTTCTTGTGTTTTATTATTTCAACAGCACGGATTGTTTTTTTTCGTATATTTTTGAGATTAATTCGATAAATATGGAGAAGAAAAAAAATTTTAAGACTCCTGGAGAAATATTGAAGTTGCTTGATCAGCAAACACAGACCAAGAAATTCCAGAATTCATGGTAAACACAAGAAACAAGCCTGTAAGGTCATCAACATTTGTATTCAAACCAGAAAAAATGTTGGTTTAATTTATCCCTAAAAAAAAATAAAAACGTTGTGCTGCTTTCAACAATGCATTCTTCTGGAGAAATCAATTAAATAACCCAAAAACCAGAAATCATTGAATTTTATAACGTAACTAAAGGGGGAGTCGATGCATTTGACCAACTGTGTCACGACAAGACCTCAAAACGTAAAACGAGACGAGACGTTGGCCAATGAGGTATTTTTATGGCCTGTTGGATTTTGCAGTCCACAACTCCTACGTTCTTTACAAGTGGAATACTGGAGGAGAAACATATTCCACTAGAGAACGAAGAAAGTATATAAAAGCACTCTCCTTATCTTTAATGGAACCCCAGATGAAAAGAAGGATGGTTAACGGCCACATTTCGAAAGATCTGCGTTTGTCCATTAAAAATATTGTAGGTGAAGATGGCGGGAGCGAGAATCAAAAAAGTAATCAGTATCCACCTGCCAAAAAACCTAGCAAATGTGATGCCTGCTCAAAAAACAACGTAAACAAAGACAGAAAAGGATACGCATTTTGTGCTTAAAAAATACAATTTGCCCGCAGTGTCTCTCCAATGATTGATGTATATATTTTTATACGTTTAAATTTTCTTAAAGACCAATTTCTGAATGTGATTCGTTTTCTTGTTTGTTTATAAGATTTTTTTTGAATATATTAAAAAACCTGTGACCAATCGAAACATTTGTTCCTAAGTATGTGATTTTTTTAAAATGTTCCTAAAAAAAAAATACATAAATAAATAATTCTAAAAAAATATTTTCTTATTTCTTTTAGACATCAAAATAAAATAAAATATCTAAATCCATATAATTTCTAGTATATTCACACCCTCCACCAATTAAACAAACTAGACGGGTGGGATCCCACCCTACCTTGTGGTTATTGTAACTGAGTTCACCTTGTGGACTAAGGGTTAAATAGAATTTATATGTTCTATTTTTATATATTTCAGTAATTGTTTTTTCTTTCTGTTATGAGGTTGGCATACATGTTTACACTTAAGACGCTTCCTGTCAAGAGTTTCCTTATTATCATTTGTATTTATTCACTTAATATTCATGGTGGAATATTCTATAAGTATGTAGATTTATCTATTGTTAAACTTCAAGAGTCAAATCTGCTTATTTTACACAGCCCCTGCGTGACGGGCTTTTCAATTTCGGGTTATATCTTTTTTTGAAAATTAAAATTAGGTAACAAAGTGTCACAACAGCATTTGTTGCCGAGGTAAGATTGCTGTAGTAGCAGCTTTTGTTGTCATGGTAACATGGTGAGCGTTGTCATGGCAACAGAGCCAGTGAGCTGGGAAATAACAGAATGTTATGAAGATATGGTTTTCTTCTACTTTCCACTCAAGTGTATATAGCTCCGTCTTTTTATAAATAAAAAGAGCACAAGGCTTTTATGTAAATAAAAGACATTGTTGTGCTTTGAACATTTGCATTTATTTAACTGTGAGAGGTTTTTTATATTAATCTGAATTTTACGTTTACGCAAGATTTCAGACATTTGTTAAGGTGGTGGTTCCAAATGTATGTTCGGATTTTGTCAGTAAAGTGAATTGATTCATATATCTCCTGTTCTCCTTAACGTATTTGATTTTAATGAAATTTATCCAAAGTACACTCTTTGAATTGACACTGTGTTTGGTTTTATAGGAATTAGTTTTGTTTTTACTGCAGTATTGAACATGCCATAGAATAAAGTGCATTTCCGGCATAAGGGTTTTTTTATTTCAAAGAAGGTAAGCGTGCTTCTGAGGCCTACTGGAAGATATGTGGCATGTAGAGTGATGAAGCCATAAGAGAATGTAGTGCTCAGGAAAAGGTCTGCCAAGTTTTGTTCTGGAGATACACATTTGGATGATTCATCCAGCAGCTGTTGACCAACAGAGGTTGATTCGAGTGATATCAAGAAACTAATTGAGCAAACTCTGTCACTTAAGGTATGAAAAGTTGCATAAACAATAAGAATAGGTTTTGGCTGTTCTTAGGCATTTTAAACATCTTGGTACGTGTCCTGCCTTGATGTTTAGGTGCCACACAAACTGACTGAGGCAAATCACATATTAATCTGTAACTCCGTCCTGAACCTGAGTGAAGAGACCCGTTTCTCAAACGACTAGTGAAATGCAGTGAAAAGTAGAATTATTATTTATGAAAATCTAGTGCGCAGATCTGAGAAAACTAGTGGTGAGCCACCGAATGGCACCCAGAAAGCCGGCCTACATCTGATAAAGATTTTGCTGTCCATATGGTGGGATTATCATGGAGTGCTGTCTCACGAGCTGCTTCCTAAAAAAAAATGATAGATTTGAAGGTCTAGTTAACGCAGCTTACAAAATTGGCCAAGCATTAATCACAAAAACGCCCAGAACTGACCAATTACAAAGGTGTTGTTTTTCACCTTGACAATACTAGACCCCACTCCAGAATAATCACACAGCAGAAAGTGAGGCAACTTGCCCCACCCGCTGTATTATCTGAACCATGCTCCATCAGACTACCACCTGTATACAATTTTTTCCATAACATGCTCAAAAAGAAATAGTTTGCTGATTGGAGAGGTGTAAAAGCATATCTCAATGAGTTTTTCCTTCTAAGCCTCAGAGGTTTTACGAGAGTAGAATTAAAAAGTTGTTGGAAAGATGGCAAGAGTTCAGCAATAAAAGTGGTGAATACATTATTAAATACAATTGATTCTTTGTTTTATAAAAATTTATTTATTTTACTCTCCAGGAACCGTACGACCTTATGGAACCATCCTATAAAATACTATCATCGAATTTGCTGTTTTTGAGATTATCACTACGTTTGAAATCAAAGGCATGTTTAGAGATCAAAGGCAACAAGAAAATCAGTTTTCTTAGTGTGTTGGTCTTGCCCCATCCCACTAAAAATAAATTACGATGTTTATTGAGTCATTTCAAGAGAAAAAAAATATGATTGAGTGCATGACTACAACCAACCCCTTAAGTTTTTAATTTATATTTTCTTAATAATCTTAAGTGGATGTAAATATGGCCATATTGCTTTTGACATTGATATTCCAAACCATGGATAAATAATTACTTCCTTGCAATTGTGGAAATAGTTTAGTTTTAGGAATATAAAAATATTTAATAATTGAACATAAATGATAAACTAAGTGATTGTTAATTCTGTTTAATTGATTTTTTAGAGTTCAACCTCAATAAACCTGAGTCACCATCCATTGGAGTAAAAACATCAAGGGGCTGTAGAAACTCAAGGCGGGAAGTGAATCTATCAGTGGAATGTTTAACTGTAACTGCTAGTGTACAGAACCATTTTAACTGTTGTGAATGCAGTTACAGTACAAATTATAGATACCTCTTAAAGCAGCACATACAGTCTAAACATTCAAGTGACAAACCTCACTCCTGCCCCTACTGTGAATACTGTGCTGTTCGGGCAGCCCGCCTAAGGCTTCACATACTGGCTAAACATTCAAGTGCTAAACCCCATTCCTGCTCCTACTGTGAATACCGTACTATTTGGAAGGGCCGTCTAAAGTTTCACATACTGGCTAAGCATTCAAGTGACAAACCTCACTCCTGCCCTTACTGTGAATACAGTACTGTTCAGGCTCGCAATCTAAAGCATCACATACAGGGCAAACATTCAAATGATAAACCTCACTCCTGCCCCCAGTGTGAATACAGTAGTGTTAGGGCTAGCGATTTAAAACGTCACATACAGAGTAAACATTTAAGTAATAAACCTCACTCCTGTCCCTACTGTGAATATAGCACTGTTAGGGCTGGTGATTTAAATCGCCACTTACAGGGTAAACATTTAAGGGATAAACCTCACTCCTGCCCCTACTGTGAATACAGTTCTGCTCGAGGAGACAATTTGAAGTGTCACATACAGGCAAAGCATACTAGAGACAAATCTCCCATATAGCTAAACTGGAACAGGATTTATTGAAATGTCTTTCCATCTTACCTGAGAAACGTACCGAGCCTTCATCCTCTCTGCTGCTAAAACAGCAGGCCCAATGCTTCTTCCTTTCCCGAATTACTCATCTCTTACTTCGCCACATCTTTGTAATTTCCAGTTTGCTGTATTTTTGTATTAAATATTAAAATATATACATTAAATATATTATGTTATTTTAATAAGTAAAATTACTACTTACTTTTATTAAATTTTTCTTCAAGTTCTGCAAGTATTTACTGCAGTGCCTTAATTGTAAAATCAACTACCTGCTGAAATTCTAAAAAATACACTGTTCCATTGAAATCTATTTGGTTGCTATGAAGTAAAAGTTTCTAACTAATGCAAGCTTATGTCAAAATCTCTATGACCTATTTAGGGTTTTTGCTGTGACCCACCTTGTTCCTCATATGGTAAAGTTCACTTGTCAAAATGATAATTTATATTCAGAGATTAAACCGTAATTAGAATTTTTAATATTAAGTTAACTATTTTTTCTAATATGATTTTTCATGACAAGTTTGAATTTATTGACTTGAGAAATTAAACTTTGCTTATATTTTCTTCTGCCTTAGTTAGAAGCTACTGGAAGTAAATAGTTGCAGAGTAAATGTGGCTTATTATAACAACGCAGAAAAAAAAAAAATTACACAGAATTTCAAATCTCTGATATGTCATAGTATATAGACTTGAACAGTTCTTTAAGATGTTTTTGCACAATTTGAAAGGGAATTTAATGCTCTTTTAATGGAACTCACAGTATAGATGACTGAAATAAGCCATTGCTTTCTTCTAAGAAGGATCTTATTATGAAAGTGAGCTTCTTTAGTAATGACAGTCATCAATAAGGGTGCTCTGGAAGGAGCTTCATAGCCTCTCCGATTGCCATAATGAAGATAAAATATGCGATTTACTTTTGGAATTTTTTCTTTAATCTAAAAAAAAGAGGACAGGTTAGCCCTGTGAGTAAGGTATTGGTCTTAATGCACTTGGTTAACCTAGTATGGTGAGTTTAATTCCTGCCCGGTATAACAATATTCACTTTACTTTCATCTATAGTTATTAAACTCAGTGCGAGAGGTTCTAGAAACCCAAATAGATCAGAGGTCGAACATTCAACTTTCGACCACCAGAGGTAAATAACATCGAGCATGGTCAACACTTGAATTGAATGGGTGGCCGCCCATGGTTTTCCTTCAAGATAGTAGGTTATTAACTTATTGTGAAATAATTCATTCAGCAAATTGGTACCTTGCGTAAAATTTCTATATGATGAAGTAGATTTCTTTTACAAAGTATTTAATACAATTTAATGGGGCCTTTACCAGATAAAAATTCATTTAACATATATTTGAAAATATTTATATTCCTCTCTCAGTGAATAACAAAGAAATAATTATAAACCTCCTGCCGCACTTCCTTTTCTAAAATTGTATTATACACTTATAATTAATTACTTATATACTTGAAACTTTATTATGCAGTGTTTTAAGATATTCAATTAATGAACTTAATCATTTAAAGAATACTTACAGTTGGTGGTAATTTGATGAGCTTATTAAAAAATTTTGTTACAGTTATTTAAAATAAAATAAAAAAAGAATAGTACTCTACATGCCAAGAACCAAAAAAAAAGGAAATATTTAAGGATAAAAGGAAAAGAAAAAAGTTCAAACACTGAATAGAATAAATGATTGAAAAAGAAAATGAGATTTAACTGGCAGGCTAGAAATACAACAAAAACCTAAATGAGTAAGATTTCTTAAAGTAGGGACTCTCTTCGAGTCAAGTGTTTCTCCTCTCTAGGATTTTCTCTTAGGACCCCATTTGAGGGGGCCAAGGCTTGATGACGTCAGGCAAGCTGTGCCTACACAACAAACCCCATGCTCTTTCGAGGGGAACAAGGCTTGATATCATCAGGCAAGCTGTGCCTACACAACAAACCCCATGCTCTTTCGAGTGGGACAAGGATTGATATCATCAGGCAAGCTGTGCCTACACAACAAACCCCATGCGCTTTCGAGGGGGACAAGGCTTGATATCATCAGGCAAGCTGTGCCTACACAACAAACCCCATGCTCTTTCGAGGGGGACAAGGATTGATATCATCAGGCAAGCTGTGCCTACACAACAAACCCCATGCTCTTTCGAGGGGAACAAGGCTTGATATCATCAGGCAAGCTGTGCCTACACAACAAACCCCATGCTCTTTCGAGGGGGACAAGGCTTGATGACGTCAGCCAAGCTGTGCCTACACAACAAACCCCATGCTCTTTCGAGGGGGACAAGGCTTGATTTCTTCAGGCAAGCTGTGCCTACACAACAAACCCCATGCTCTTTCGAGGGGGACAAGGCTTGATGACGTCAGCCAAGCTGTGCCTACACAACAAACCCCATGCTCTTTCGAGGGGGACAAGGCTTGATGACGTCAGCCAAGCTGTGCCTACACAACAAACCCCATGCTCTTTCGAGGGGGACAAGGATTGATATCATCAGGCAAGCTGTGCCTACACAACAAACCCCATGCTCTTTCGAGGGGGACAAGGCTTGATGACGTCAGCCAAGCTGTGCCTACACAACAAACCCCATGCTCTTTCGAGTGGGACAAGGATTAATATCATCAGGCAAGCTGTGCCTACACAACAAACCCCATGCTCTTTCGAGTGGGACAAGGATTGATATCATCAGGCAAGCTGTGCCTACACAACAAACCCCATGCTCTTTCGAGGGGGACAAGGCTTGATGACGTCAGCCAAGCTGTGCCTACACAACAAACCCCATGCTCTTTCGAGGGGGACAAGGCTTGATGACGTCAGCCAAGCTGTGCCTACACAACAAACCCCATGCTCTTTCGAGGGGGACAAGGCTTGATGACGTCAGACATGCAACGCCTGTATGCGACGAATCACCCTAATGTTTAAATGAATAAAATTAGATGTTTTTATTCATGTCTTCAATAGAATTTAATGTTAATCTAAAATAAAATCCTAGAGAGGAGAAACACTTGACTCAAAGAGAGACGAGAATTTTTTAAGAGTCCCTACTTCAAGAACTCCAACTCATTTAGGTTTTGATGTATTTCCAGTCTGCCATTTGAATCTCTCCCCCCCCCCCCTCCACCTAAAATCGTGACATTTCTATTACAAACTCAATAGCGGATTTCCCTAGTGGGAAATGTGCTAAAATGTGTAAAACTCCAATTCAAGAAGATAAATGCAATGGGGATGAGAGCAATGGAAGGGTAGTTTAAATAAAAACTCAAAAGGTCTTCGTTATTGTCCGAAAAATCTTGGAAAGGCAACATTTAACCATATGAGCTGTAGATTTGGCTGGATGCTGATTCAGGCCTACACCAATATTATGTCCATTATATATGCAATTTATACAATCAAAATTGATCCAAGGACAGCTACAATAATGTAGTATTCTTTGGGAATGGAAGTAGAAAAACACTGTTATAATGCATAAGTTTATTTTAATAGTTAACAGAACAGTAGAAACTAAAAAATTCCGTCACGCAGGGGCTGCGTAAACTAAGCAGATTTCCCACTAGAAGTTTTACAGTAGAGAAATCTGCCCAATAACAACTGTAGTAGTAAGGGATCTCTAAACTTATTCACGAGGGACGAACAGTTACGGAAACGGCCGCCAGAGCTCTCGGCGGAAAGTACCGAACATAACCGAGTCCTGCCGACCACACACAGAATACAAATGCAAATATCTCGGTTAATATTCAAGATACAGAATAAATGTATAGAACACTATTTATAGTAAATTTAATTTGCAATAAGATTGATTCTATACAATGTTTCGATTTGACGCATAATAATGGAGATATTTCGAATTTTCAAAAATCCCCCCTCTAAACCCCTCCCCTCCCACTGGTCCGATTTCAGCCATTAACGAATGTGATCTTCCTTTTTACATAAAACGATTAAATTCCGAGTTTGGTAACGATCAAACAAAAATTGTGACCGCTAGAGCGTTGACAGGCAAATATATATATATATATATATATATATATATATATATATATCTATATCTATATATATATATATATATATATATATATATATATATATAGATATAGATATAGATATAGATGTAGATATATATTTATATAATTTTTAACGGACCTCATTTTTGTCATTTCCTGGGTAGGATCGTTGGACATTTGAAGAAGTTTGTCTAAACTCGCGCCATGAGTATGATCTCAATAGCTGATTTCGCTTAAGGGAAATCTGCTAATAGTGAAAGTGGAATACAATACAGCGAAGTCCTTTGCCGATCTTGCGTTTTTGTTGAACCGATGAAACTATTATTATAGGGAATTATTAAACATTCTGCTACACACACTCTCATGTATATTTGAATTGATGGGAAGACTGTATTTGAACAGGATGCCTCGAAGAAGGAGGACAGGTGTTAGTCTGGGAGTTAAGAAATTATTTCATGTTAATTAGCTAGCAATAAATATGTTGTGTTTGGGTAATGCCAAGAATCTGTGTATAGCTGGTGTCGGCTGAGTGTCCTTAGAGTACTTATCAGGAAAGATTGCTCATCTGCTTCCGGAGGTAGTCAGTCATTTCTCTAGTATGGGCATAATCAAGTGGCGTATGACCATGATCATCCTAACAGGTGAGGCACGATCCTGACTCCACCAATGCCCTGACTGCTGGCAGGTGGTTAAACATTACTGCAACATGGAGTGGAGTCACTCCAGGTCTGTATGTATATATGCCAGTGCTGTTCACATCCTGACCTTTCTGGGACAGCCATCGGATGGATTGGACACTTCCCTTTTCTGCTGCATAGTGCATTAGATTCCCAGCAATACTGGAACTAACATTTAAACTCAATCCGAATTCGTTAAACATCTTAAGAGCTTCAACATCGTCTCTATCAATAGCAGTTTTCATCAGCGCTCTACTATCATCCTGTGCCTTCAATCCTCTATTAAATAAAAATCTCATGCAATTGTAGCTCCTGGTTTGCAGAGCTATGTCTAGTAATGACTCGCCTTCGTTCCACTGTTGGAGATCAGCGTTGAAATCTGCAAGGATCTCAACGGTAGCTGTCTTATCATCTCGCACAGCCAAAGCAATTGGAGAATATCCATCCTCATTCTTCCCATCTACAGCAAGTCCTCTGCCCAACAATGTGTATAGCAAGTCTGTAAGGTTGTTCTTGACAGCAACATGGAGCAGATTTCCTTTCGAGGTGTCAGCCCCGGACGCAGCAAGAAGGTTGAATATGGCTGGATGGTTTTCCTTAATGGATAATATCAGTGGGCTATTATTTTCCCAATCGGCAGCTTCCAAATTAATACCAAGCTGAATTAATATCCTCGTCAAAGAGAAGTCACCGTTCCTTACAGCTCGATGAAGATATGTTTCGCCTTTAGGCTTGAATATCTGGTTAATGTTGGCACCCAAGTCCATAAGAAGTTGAACCATATCGAAGGAGTTGTTTATAGCAAAATCCAAAACAGTTCCACTACCCTCGAACACTCTATTAAGATTGAATTGGCCCTCCAATAGAGCTAGGACCATATTTTTGCTGTGGTTTAGGACTGCAAGGTGCATTGCTGAAAACCCATTGCAGCCTGTTGCATGTATGTCGGCTCCTTCTTTGACAAGCTTCGAGACCTCCTCTAGATGACCGTTAGTAACTGAATTCAACAAAGCTACTTGCTCGCATCCAGACACATTCCACTCATCTACCTTCTTGCTGGCAACTTCAATAGATCCCCGCTCCTGCGACAGAATGGAATATCATCATTAGACAAGGAGCAGAATCTCGGGATTAGAAAAGTAGTTCATTTGTTCTCTGATGTCATATTATTTAAAACTCCGTCACGCAGGGGCTGCGTAAACTAACCAGAGTTCTTAAGCTACTGATCAGTTCTCTAGTTCCAGGTAAAACTCTTACAAGTAGGAAGAAGTGGGGGGATTACCGAAGCCTGAAAACAAGAAGGTACGAATTACATGGCAATGCAAATGGAGACAGACTCCCGGTAAAACACAGAAAGAGGCTAAACAAGCTCACAACTGGCAAGATGTGCCAAAGACGCCATTTTACAATAGCGGAAGTAAGAGCGTAGGCCCTTTCAGTGAGAGGTCAGGGGTGCCGCTGTCATCAGGCTGGGCACGGTATACTGGGTGAAGTGAATTAACATAGTGAGCAGTTTGGAATATAGGCTCAGGGTATCTAAATCAATTGCTTCGAATTCCACAGCTTGCCGAGATTTAAATTATCAATAGCTTTCTCGAATAGGAGGTTACGTTTATTGCCTCTCAAAATACTACTTCTACTCGTGTGGGGGTTGCAAATGTATGCTATATTTAGGCTTAAAGAGATTTAACAACATACACATGCACACAAACACACACCCATAACATTCTTAATTTTACCTCATTCTCATCATTTCCTGTTTAGAATTTATGGTCATTTGAAAAAGTTCTCTGGTATCGCGTCAACGGGAAACTGCTAAAAATTAAACATGCAATGAGATGTTATATATTCACATTATTCTCTCTGAGGGAAAAAGTATTGGGAACTGTTATTTGCTACTATATCCATACTGTATCTATGCCTGAATTATATGAATGTAGCTAATCTAGTGGGTCTAATTATGAGATAAATCATAAATCACGGAGACAATCAACAGACTCTGATTAAACTCAATCTGAGCAAATTGTAGGACTAAAGCTTGAGTCTCTCGATCTAACTGTAATAGGCAATTAGAAATTGAGTTGTGGCAACCTGTGGAATATCTATCAATTCTAGAGGAGTAGAATGTCCTTACCGATCTGGATACCGAGATGAACAGAGAAGAGGAAATGACAGCCAACAACAGCATCCTGAAAACTATAAATTTCTCTCTTATTATGCATTATTAGGCTAATTACTGTTTAAATAACATAAATATAATTACAGATAAAAAACAACTAAGAAATAAACAGACTTCTTTGGTTTCCCCAACCCTGGTATGATCCACTAATTATCATATCTCACCATATTTTTCTGTGTCTAAGTAAAAATCCGGTGAGTTGAAGCTGGGATTTAATGAAGGCTGAAAACAATAACCTCGGAATAACTCCCTTTATTAACGAATATTATCTTCAGTGTTGAACTAAAACTGTTAATTGTTGAGTTTGTCATAGATCAAGTTAAAATTAAGGACGTAAAATGTAAATTGATGACTTCATAATACAAAGTATTGGTACGTATCTCACATAGTAAAGGTCTGTTGGCAACAATATTTGCTGTAGAAACTTGGAACAAGATGTTTCAGTATATATTTTCTTATTGTTAATGTCCCGGTTTATACCTGAGCATCAGGCGTTGTTGTGGATATATCTCAAATCAACCAAAAAAAAATGATTTCGACACCCATGATTTCAGATTTTGTTGAATTTTATTTTGGGGGTTCTATTCATTGATTTAAGAAACCATACCAAATATTTTTGATATATCTTTAACGGTTTGGATTTTATGGCCTCTTAAAGTTTTGTGATTTTAGTGTTTTCTATCGATTAGGCACTGTAAAGTTAATTTGTTTTCATTTCAAAAATAATTTGTAACTTTCATATTTGAGAACCAATTTTGATGGAATTTTTTGTGTGTATTCATAAATATATTTAAAAACAATAAAAAAATAAACTAAGGTACCAAGTAAGTATTTGTGGACAGAAATTAAATTGCAAAGTGTCAATTTGAGCTTTTCAGAAAGCAAATATATAGTTTCACGTAAAATTGATTATCTCCAAAAGGGAAAAGGATAATCATGGAAATCTTTTTTTTTTTTTTATGTTCTAAGACATATGACCTACCACCTAAAACAATAAAATTAATGGTTATTTGACCCCTTCATTGTTTATTCCAAGTTTAAAAATAAATATATAGAAAAATTTAGAAATTTGTATGAATTAAAAGAAAATGATAAATAAAGGTAACTAAAAAGATAGTTTACATAGGTTTATTGTACAATAAATACAGTTTACATTATTGTTTACCCCAGTTAAGTGTACTTTAATATATACAATTCTTATGGTTGTTTTGGTCAATGTTATTTACAATTTTAAAGTATTGTTTAATTTTGCTTCAACACTTGACATACATTGTTGAGAAAACTGGTACTATCTTCCTTTCATTGTTTTTGGAGATTCCACAGTCATAATAATATGAAGAATGGGTACAGCACATATATCCTCCTTTTTAGGCCAAGAAAATGATGCTGAAAGTCCATGGGGATGAAGGAACTGTACTGTGACATCTTGTTCTTTGGTGTTCACCTCACTCACCATGTCAAAGTACCACAATCCGTCTTATACACAAGCAATGAAACATCCTGGGCTTAAATCTTCCAATGTTAGTTGACTCTTTGGTCGATTGTTCAATAAATTAACAGTGAGAGCTGGTTTTTCGTCCATGCTAATTCTTCGAGCCTCAATGGTCCCGGTTTCATCTATTGGCTGAAAGTTGTAAAATGATCTTGTCCCTGGAAGAGTTTGAACATCTTTGAAGTGACCTTCCAAAGCAGGACGACTTATTTCAACTCTTTCTTTAGATATGAAGAAATAACTGACTTTTTCTATTCTGGTTTTGCGAAAGTCAAACAATTGAGCACTGATATTATTTGGTTTTCTAAGGGTCTTTGCAAACTTTCCTTCCAAGCTAATCGTTTCACTGTACCTCCAATTCAATCACATTCTGTTTTACCATGACTAGTAGCAAAAAAAGACCATTGGGCCCGAATTTCAAAATCTTTCTCATGTAGGCACAGATTTATGAAATTGTACTTATTTTTGTACTGAGCAGCACACCCATCACTGAAGTAATGAACTTTTTTGATATGTGGGCGGTTTTCTTTCAAAAATTCAATCACATATTTTTGGATTTCATACACCATACTTACATCATGTTTGAGGTCATCAGATATAATGCAAAGGGGTAGGACAATATTTTTCTCAGTTGCATCTTTGCAGTGTATGATGACAGGATGTATAGTGCAAGAATTTGAGGTCCAGTGGTATCCTTGGGCTTCGTCTTGTAATGTGAATGAATAATTTTCACTAAAGTCCATTGAGATAATAGCTGTGTCAAAAGATGTTTCCTTCAATTTTTTTAGAAGTTGTTGATTGTGATTTAGCAATGTAAGAATGAGGTATTAGTTTGTGAAGTTTTTCAACTAACGTTTCAATGAATTCTTCAACAGTGCTGGAACACTATATCATTTCTGTTCTATCTGTGGACACCCACTGATTGTACTGAATGACGTCTTTCTCGTCTTAGTCTTCGAATTTTGATTCTAAAATTTTAATGAGTTCATTTTTTGAAGAGCATTTGTCGCAATGTCTTAACCAACATTCTCTTGTTGTTTCTTCACAAACCATGTGCAATATTAGTTCTTTATAATCCTCCTCTATACCGGTTCGATGTATCAACAAAATAACATTTTGGTGAATTGTACATACACACACTAGGTGTGTACCACTAGCACCAGCTAAAACACACCACTTACGTCTCAAGGTACAAAATTTTGAGAGACCTATTTTCAAACCTGGATACTCCCATTTAAAGTTGGAGTGCAGCTCACGAAGATTACATAAAATCAAACGCTTTCTTTCATAAACGTTTTTCCCTACACTCACAACATCCTTCATCCCTGGCAAAATTCTACAATTTTCCTCTTTCGGATAAAAATCCTTTACCAATTCAACCATTTCAGGAATTAGTTTTTTGCCACGTTTTAAATCTGGTTCAGCTAAAAATCCCTTGGTTTTATACAATTGTTGGGCCTTGCGTACAGAATAATCAGTAGTGTTAAAAGTTTCTTTTATTTTTCTTCTTAACCACATTAGAGAGGCAGGTATTGTCAGCATTTGAATCTGTTTCTTCCTTGATGAAACTACCATTTCACTTTTCATTATCTCTACTAGTTTATCCATATCTTCACTTTTTTGCAACACACACTTTTATCCGAGTTAATCTTTTCCTCTGGCAAATCAATTCCAAGAACTGTTTGAATTTTAGATTTTACTTGTCCTCTGACCCTTTCAAACTTGTCTTTACCATAAGAAATTCTGCTACGTTCTCCAACTGCATGAAGTTTCATTGGTGAACAACCAATTTCATGAAAGGAAGAATTGAGTTTATCAATTGCAGTTTGCTTTTGCACTTGGTGTAGTTTATCAGGACATAATCCTGTATCTGCATATTCTTTATGGTGATTGTCATCATTACTTGAATCATCAATAACACAATCTGTTTGTTTGGTTATTACGAGCTCATTCCGACAAAATGCACACAGTTTTTGCCCTGGTTTTACCCGGTATCCCTTTTATAAGATTGCTCTGCTTTGCTCTAAATTTACAGTACGAAGTGTCTTTTTAATTGAAGTTTTATGTGTTTTAAAGGGATCACAACATACTTTTTGTAAACATTCATATTTCTTTAAATACACACTTTCATGATGGAGGCAGATAGTTTTTAAATCGTTGTTTTCTGTTCTTAATTTTAAAAGATTTAAGTCATTTTCAGAAAAATGTTCAATATTTTGTAATGATTTTTTTTTGGCATAATGTAACAAATGACAGTCACTTTGAGTAGTTTCCCCCACACTGCATTTCACTTCCATTTAGAAAAAAATTACTTTTCAAGAATTATTTGAAAATATTCACTAAATAATTGTTTAACCACATAAAACATAAACACTGATATACTGAATTTAAAGATATTATAATAAAATGCTAAATATAATACAGTAAAAAGAATTTTATATATAGCTCAATAAAATAATGCACCTTTCAATCACAGTATACTGGTACAGAAATGAAATTTTCATGCCTGAACAAGCCAGTGAGCCTGTTGAGGAAGAGATTTTTCTTGTTACAACTTGATTAGTTTCTTTACATTGTACACCTGCAGTTTTATGAATTAAGATAACTTAAATGCCACTGTTTTAAAATTAACTTTAAGTATATACCATTAACTATTTTACTTCTGAGCTCTAAGTTACATTTATTTATCATTTTCTTTTAATTCATACAAATTTCTAAATTTTTCTATATATTTATTTTTAAACTTGGAATAAACTATGAAGGGGTCAAATAACCATTAATTTTATTGTTTTAGGTGGTAGGTCATATGTCTTAGAACATAAAAAAAAAAGATTTCCATGATTATCCTTTTCCCTTTTGGAGATAATCAATTTTGTGAAGTTCGTCTCCGTCGTTTCTACCCTATAAAATCTTTGACTCCCGATGTAGCTTATAGCGCATATCTCATTTGTACTTTAGTATACGACAAAAGTGTGCATAACAATAGTTCCTCTAAACTAGATCCAAGCCTATAATCTAAGCTGGATTAGTAGTAGTACACGTAACAAGTTTCATAAAATTTAGTTCAGTAGTCTAGACATAAAAAAGTAACAAACAAACATACACCAAAGCCACAGTTCCTGAAAAGAAAAAGTATCGTAAAATGTCGAGAAAAAAAAATCAATGTACATACGGATGTTCCAATTATATATATATATATATATATATATATATATATATATATATATATATATATATATATATATATATATATATACTAGCTCAGAGACCCGGCTTCGCCCGGGAATTCATTTGAGGCTGTATGGCGATTGTATTTTTTTGGCAAGGCTATACTTTGCACAATATTTTGACATTTACCCTTCCCAGTGTTTAGGGTTTATACCCGTCGTTGCTGTGGATTTGTTAATAATAAAATTGATTTTTATGTAAGACTTCACTGTCCTCCAAATTGTCATATTTCCCGTTTCCTGTGCATTATGCTTAGATTTAAATTATTAAGGACAAAATATTATAATACTATATTATAATTAGAATTAATTATTCCAGGTGAGATACTTGGTAGTTCATATTGAAAAGAATTGTTGAACAAATTCCTCTAAATAACAAAATAAACAACTTTTGTTAAGTGCATATTTGCCGAAACCCCAATAGGAAACGAAAAATCACTATTTCTAATTTCAGGTCTCCCTTATAACCCCCACTCCTGCCCGTCCCTAGAAATGTTAGTATGGCTTATTATAAGGAAGGCGTTAGTGCTAATACACATACCGAGTTTTATTTATTTCGGTTATGTCTTTTGTCCCAAATAAATTTCTTCACTTCAGCTATAGGTTTTAGCGTATATCTCGTTTATAATTCGGTATACGAAAAAAGTGTATATAACAAAATAAACAACTTTTGTTATGTTCATATTTGCCGAAAAAACAATAGGAAACGGAATATCGCTATTTTTAATTTCTGGCTTCCCTCCTGCCCGTCCCTAGAAATGTTAGTATGGCATATTATAAGGAAATCGTTAGTATTAATTCACATAGCGAGTTTGGTTTAGTTCGGTTGAGTCTTTTGTGCCAAATAAAATTGTGGACTCCCGCTATAGTTTCAAGCGTATAACTCATTTATACTTCCGTATACGGCAAAAGTTCATATAACAATAGTTACTCTAAATTACAAAATAAACAACTTTTGTTATGTGCATATTTGCTGAAAAAGCGATAGGAAACGAAATATCGCTATTTTTAATTTCAGGCCTCCCTTATAACCCCCACTCCTGTTCGTCTTAGAGAATATTAATATAGCCTAAAGTCTAAGTTGGGCTAGTAGTAATATACATACTAAGTTTCATAAAATTCGGTTCGGCCGTTTATGGGTGAAAAGGTAACAAACAAACAAATAAACAAACAAACAAACATACACGAAAGAAACAAAATGCAGATATGGTGTCTATGACATGTGAAACGAAAAGTAATCTTGAAATTTCGCGAAAAAAAGCAATGTACAGACAGAGGTTACAATTTTATATATATACTAGCTCAGATACCCGGCTTCGCCCGGGAATTCATTTGAGGCTGAATGGTGATAGTATTTTTTAGCAGGCTTTACATTGCACAATATTTTGACATTTACCCGTCCCAGTGTTTAGGATTGATACCCGTCGTTACCGTGGATTTGCTAATAATAGAATATTTGTTTGATAAGGCTTCACTGTCTTCGATATTTTTATATTTCCCGTCTCTTATACATGTAAATATGGTGAATTTTTATTTCAGGCCTCCCTTATAACCCCCCTCCCGTTCGAACCTAAAAATTTTAATATAACTTATAATTATGGAAGAATTAATGCTAATTGACATACCCAGCTTTGTTAAGTCGGTTCAGCCGTTAGTGCCCAATAACATTGTTGGCTCCCGCTAAAGCTTTAACGTATAACTCATTTATACTTAGGTATACGACAAAAGTGTATATAACAAAAGTTACTCCAAATAACAAAATAAACAACTTTTGTTATGTTTATATTTGCGGAAAAACCAATAGGAAACGAAATATCACTATTTTTAATTTCAGCCTTTCCTTATAACCCCCACTCCTGCCCGTCCATAGAAATGTTGGTATGGCTTATTATAATGAAGGCCTCACTGCTAATACACATATCGAGTTTTATTTAGTTAGGTTGAGTCTTTTTTGGCAAATAATATTGTTGACTCCCGCTATCATTTTTAGCGTATAACACTTTTAAACTTTGGTATACGACAAAAGTGTATATAACAAAAGTTACTCTAAATAACAAAATAAACAACTTTTGTTATGTTCATATTTGCCGAAAAACCAATAGAAAACGAAATATCGCTATTTTTAATTTCAGGCTTCCCTTATAACCCCCACTCCTGTTCGCCTCAGAGAAAATTAATATAGCCTAAAGTCTAAGTTGGGTTAGTAGTAATATACATACCAAGTTTCATAAAATTCGGTTCAGCCGTTTATGCGTGAAAAGGTAACAAACAAACAAACAAACATACACGAAAGAAACAAAATGCAGATCTGGTGTCTATGACATGTGAAACGAAAAGTTATCGTGAAATTTCGCGAAAAAAATCAATGTACAGACAGAGGTTACAATTTTATATATATATATATATAGCTCAGATACCCGGCTTCGCTCGGGAATTCATTTGAGGCTAAATGGTGATGGTATTTTTTTGGCAAGGCATTAATTTGCACAATATTTTTGACATTTACCCGTCCCAGTGTTTAGGGTTAATTCCCGTTTTTGGCATTTGTTAATAATAAAATTAATTTTTTATGTAAGTCTTCACTGTCCTCCAAATTGTCATATTTCCCTTAGACAAATAGACAATGAAATATCAAGGATTTTTATTTCAGGCCTCCCTTATAACCCCCACTCCCGTTCAAACCTAAAAATTTTAATTTAGCTTATAATCATGGAAGAATTAATGCTAATTGACATACCGAGTTTTTGAAAGTTTGGTTTACTCGTTAGCGCTCAATGAAATCGTTGACTCCCGCTTTAGATTATAGTGTATATCTCGTTTATACTTTGTTGAAAGACAAAAATGAATATGACAAAAGTTACTCTAAATAACAAAATAAACAACTTTTGTTATGTTCATATTTGCCGAAAATGCAATAAGAAACGAAATACCGCTATTTTTAAATTCAGGCCTTCCTTATAACCCATACTCCTGCCCGTCCCTAGAAATGTTAGTATGGCTTATTATAAGGAAGGCGTTAGTGCAAATTCACATACCGAGTTTGGTTTAGTTCGGTTGAGTCTTTTGTGCAAAATAAAATTGTGGACTCCCGCTATAGTTTTTAGCGTATAACTCATTTATACTTCCGTATACGGCAAAAGTGTATATAACAAAAGTTACTGTAAATAACAAAATAAACAACTTTCTTTATGGGCATATTTGTTGAATAAGCAATAGGAAACGAAATATCGCTATTTTTAATTTCAGGCCTCCCTTATAACCCCCACTCCTGCCCGTCCCTAGAAATGTTAGTATGGCTTATTATAAGGAAGGCGTTAGTACTAATTCACATACCGAGTTTGGTTTAGTTCGGTTTAGTCTTTTGTGCCTAATAAATTGTTGACTCCCGCTATAGTTGTTAGCGTATAACTCATTTATACTTCCGTATACGGCAAAAGTGCTTATAATAAACGTTACTCTAAATTACAAAATAAACAACTTTTGTTATGGGCATATTTGCTCAAAAAGCAATAGGAAACGAAATATCGCTATTTTTAATTTCAGGCCTCCCTTATAACCCCCACTCCTGTTTGTCTTAGAGAATATTAATATAGCCTAAAGTCTAAGTTGGGCTAGTAGTAATACACATACCAAGTTTCATAAAATTCGGTTCAGCCGTTTATGCGTGAAAAGGTAACAAACAAATAAACAAACAAACAAACAAACAAACAGACACCAAAGAAACAAAATGCAGTTATGGTGTCTATGACATGTGAAACGAAAAGTTATCGTGAAATTTCGCAAAAAAAATCAATGTACAGACAGAGGTTACAATTTTATATATATATATATATATATATATATATTGGTGAGGTATAAATACTTAGAGTTTTCACATTTTACTGCTTTTCTGGTATTCTGTTCCGGTTTAAGCGAGTTTGTGTGAAGAAATTTGATCCAGTATTAAACTACCACAAACTTAACATTTTATTGTGTAAAGCTTCCTGAAATAAATTCTTAAAAAGAAAGAAAAATAAGAAGCACTTATATCTTGTGTTTATATTTCTTTACAGGAATATCAATTTGTTTGAATTGTGAATATTATGAAATGAAATCTATATACTTCTGTAATACTCACTATTAGATTCTAGTCAAGGAACGAAGAGACGACTGATAATGTTAGAGATTAGGCGATGTATATATATATAAAGAAGAGTCTCTCTCTCCCTCTCCCTCTCCCTCTCCCTCTCCCTCTCCCTCTCCCTCTCCCTCTCTGGCTCTCTCTCTCTCTCTCTCTCTCTCTCTCTCTCTCTCTCACTCTCTCTCTCTCTCTCTTTTTTTTTTTTTTTTTTTTTTTTTTTTTTTTATCCTTCTTTACCCCCGCTTTACCTTAAGGCTGCCCTTATACAAGCGGTTCTTTCCAATTTCTTATAAGCGGAAACATGGATAGACCATATAATAGTCTCTGATACTTCTAAAGTTACAAAACATGGGCAAATTCAAGTTCCAGGGATCTCAACGCACGACTTACTTTTTATATGCTATAAACGAGGAAATTTTGTTAATGGACATAAAATAAGTTATTATAGAAATCTCAAAAAAAATAGATATTAATCTTTTTTAGGAAAGACATAAAAAACATAGACTGGTCGTCTGTTAATAGCTCCATCGATTTAAATGATAAGGCTTATAATTTTAATATGATTATTACGAATATTTTAAATAAACACGCTCCCTTAAGAAACTCTAAGAAATGTAGGAGAAAACCGGCACCTTGGATCGATATTGAAATTAAAACATTAATATCCAAAAGGGACTCTTTCTTCTCTTTATTCAAAAAATATAAACAGATAGAAGACTGGGAATCTTATAGAATCCTTAGAAATAAAGTGCGTAAAGCATGCAGGGATAAGAAAAGGAAATGGATGAGTGACTCCTTACTTTCAGCTTCACCAACAGAGATGTGGAAAGAGCTGAGACATTGGGGAGTGCTAAAACCGCGCAAAGAAGTATGTGCTTCTATTGATCCAGAAATTTTGAATACTTTTTTCGTCACCCCACCAGTTACCACAACCCCACTAAATAATCTTATTCTTCCTACAAATGAATTTACCCATGACATAACTTTCGCTGATGTTACAAAAGAAGATGTTAAATGGAGCATGGATTAAATTAGAAGTAATGCTGCTGGAGTGGATGAAATCAGTAGACATATGTTAAAATTGGTAGGGGCTGAGGATATTATTGCTAACATAATAAATGCATCCCTGGCTCATGGAGTAGTTCCTGATATTTGGAAGGAGTCCATAATCAGGCCAATAGCAAAAGTTGCGAACCCACTCTGCCCAGATCAGTTCAGACCTATTTCGATTGTGCCGGTGATGTCTAAAATTGCTGAAAGAATTGTTGCTCACTACATTAAAACATTTTTAAATACATATAGTTTATTGTCTCCACATCAATCAGGTTTCAGGCATGGTCATAACACGTGTACAGCTTTAAATACAATAACATCTGACATCAGAAAATCAATAGATCGTAGGAATGTAGTGTAGTGGGTTTCACTAGATTTCAATAAGGCTTTTGAAACAGTAAATCACCAGTTGCTCCTAATGAAGATTGGTGCTATGGGCATGGGCGAGCAATTACTCAGTTGGATAAAATCCTTTTTAGAAAATCGGAGGCAAAAAGTTAAATTAAAAAACATTTCTTCTAACTGGGCCGTAAATAAATCAGGAGTACCACAAGGTTCGGTATTGGGGCCACTTCTGTTCTCAATATATATAAATGACATAACATCCTGTGTTCTACACAGCAACATTCATTTATACGCAGATGACGTTAACATATGGCTTTCGGGTGCTCCGGAAAACGCAAAAGAACTTTTAATAAGAATAAATAAGGACTTAAAGAGGATTACTGATTGGTGCTCAAAAAAAAAAATTCATTAACACTAAACACAAAAAAACTAAGTAGCTGCTTGGTACCCCAAAAATATTTAAAAAAATTAAACAGCCTAGACTTTCAATAACAATAAATGAGCAGGTTATTGAAAAGAGTGAAAAAATGAGTATACTTGGCGTAATATTTAACAGCAATCTCTCCTTTAACATCCTTTAATAAAATATAAAAACTTTTTCCCTTTAGAAATTAAGATAAAACTTGTATCCAGCCTAATTTTGCCATTAATGTGGTACTGCGACTCCGTTTATATAGGTATTACATCTACAGAAGACATTAAAATTCAGAGAGCATTTAATTCAGCAATCAGATATATATTCAATGTTAAGAGAGATGTGCACATAACATCATATGTACATGAAAGCTCTGGGAAGGCTCACGTCTAAGGTGTATCGGCGCTTAAATATAACTAGAAGAAAATCCTAGATACTTTAGAGGGTCAATCAAAAATCTTTATGAGGGTTTTATTGTCATGAATAGGGAGAGATTGGGAAATAATTTCAAACTGACAGCCTGCAGAACAAACATATTTCGCCAATCTTTCTCTGCTGTTCCGGCAAGAAAGCTGAATGCTTTACCGGAAGAAATAAAAGCATCATCATCATTCCGATCAATCATTTCCTAACGACCTAGTTTTCTATTTGTATATTAGTTTTATTTATAATTTTAGTTTTATATTTGGACATTAGTATCTTTATGTTTTTGGATAAGTTTTAATTTAACTTATAAGTAGTTTGGTTTGATTTATAGTAGTTGTAACCAGTTTATAGTCTATTGTCTGTAAGAGAGGACCATTGGTCCTATGACAATAAAAGCTCTCGCTCTGTCTCTCTCTACTCTACTGCCATTCTTCTTATATAATCCCAACTCATTTGACCCAATATTAACTGCTGGTCAATGATAAAATGTATTTATCCAATGATAGAATGCAACCCAAACATATTGATAACAAATCCATGAGGCAGATGTGTTCTCATATTATTATCATATTATATAACTATTTGTAACATCAGACTTTATTATCATCTCACTTATGTAACAGAGATAACAAATTGAATCTCATGTAGCTTTGATCAGATCTACAGTTGAATAGGTCCAAAGAATCAAATTCCATCGTATAAACGTCACATGATTATCAAACGTCCTTTTAGTCAAATTATTAAATATCTTTTCGTTTACGTAAATTTCAAGAAATCATAATCGAGATATATAGATAATATAACTTCCTAAGTTGAAAAACATAGATGACGATGTAGGAATAAAATCTCCAGTAAATATTAATAAAATCTGTCGAGCAAGGTCTTCGTTTACCAAGTAGACCTTCTAATGACTTCACCGCACCATCTATTCTCTAAAAATATTGGGAAACATTCAAATTTAAGACATGATCAATCAATTCAATGGAGGCTAAGTGGATTGCCATGCTCCAGTCCCCTTGAGCATTGCAGTGGATTGCCATGCTCCAGTCCCCTTGAGCATTGCAGAGGATTGCCATGCTCGAGTTCCCTTGAGCTTTGCAGTGGATTGCCATGCTCCAGTCTCCCTGAACTTTGCAGTGGATTGCCATGCTCCAGTCCCCTTGAGCTTTGCAGTGGATTGTCATGCTCCAGTCCCCTTGAGCATTGCAGTGGATTGCCATGCTCCAGTCCCCTTGAACATTGCAGTGGATTTCCATGCTCCAGCCTCCCTGAACTTTGCAGTGGATTTCCATGTTTCAGCCCCCTTGAGCTTTGCAGTGGATTGCCATGCTCCAGTCCCCTTGAGCTTTGCAGTGGATTTCCATGCTCCAGCCTCCCTGAACTTTGCAGAGGATTGCCATGCTCGAGTTCCTTTGAGCTTTGCAGTGGATTGCCATGCTCCAGTCTCCCTGAACTTTGCAGTGGATTGCCATGCTTCAGTCCCCTTGAGCTTTGCAGAGGATTGCCATGCTCCAGTCCCCTTGAGCATTGCAGTGGATTGCCATGCTCCAGTCCCCTTGAGCATTGCAGTGGATTGCCATGCTCCAGTCCCCTTGAGCTTTGCAGTAGACTGCCATGCTTTAGTCCCCTTGAGCATTGCAGTGGATTGTCATGCTCCAGTCCCCTTGAGCATTGCAGTGGATTTCCATGCTCCAGCCTCCCTGAACTTTGCAGTGGATTTCCATGTTTCAGCCCCCTTGAGCTTTGCAGTGGTTTCCATGCTCCAGCCTCCCTGAACTATGCAGTGGATTTCCATGTTTCAGCCCCCTTGAGCTTTGCAGTGGACTGCCATGCTCCAGTCCCCTTGAGCTTTGCAGAGGATTGCCATGCTCCAGCCTCCCTGAACTTTGCAGTGGATTACCATGCTCCAGTCCCTTGAGCTTTGCTGTGGATTACGATACTCGAGCTCCCTTGAGCTTTGCTGTGGATTGCCATGCTCCAGTCCCCTGAGCTTTGTTGTGGATTTCCATGCTCCAGTCCCCTTTAGCTTTGCAGTGGATTGAATTAAAATAAATGTAACTATGTAAGTGAACTAGTCTTTGTTGTGTTATAACCACATTATAGAAAGTTATTAATCTGTACAATGATTCTAGGAAATATTTTAGAAAAAATAATTTGTATGTATACAGCGTTTACAGACACACACACACACACACACACACACACACATATATATATATATATATAATTTTTAACAGACCTTATTTTCGTCATCTCTTGGGTAGGATCGATGGACGTTTGTAGAAAATATTTGAAAATTGCGTCATGGGTACGACCTCAATAGCTGATTTCCTTTAGGGGAAATCTGCTAATAAAATTCTAAGAGAGCAGAAAGAAAACTTCCTGAAGACAGGCCAGAATTTCCTTAGGGTACCTACTACAAGAATTTCCTCCCATTTAAGGTGTTACTGTATTTGTAGCATGTCAATTAAATCTCAGTTTTCTTTTTGAATTATTTATTTTTCAAACACTTTTCTTCTTCTTTTATGCTTAAATATTTACTTGATTTGCTAATATATAAATGTAGTATATTATTATTTTAATAAATGTAATAAAATTACCAGTAATAATCTCACCGAATGCTCTGAACCAAATTATAAGTATTCTTCATAATACAACTCTGCATTATATAGCTTCAAATGTCCTCACACAGGAGTTCAATACTCTCAGTGATTTTCAAATGTGGAAAGAGGAAGAATCTTTACTTAGTCAACCCCTACAATGCCCATGGTACGAGCAATTAAAAGTCTGTCACGCAGGGGATAACGTAAACTAAGCAGATTTCCCGCGTGAAATTTAATAATAGATAACCGGTATGTTTTAAACTGCAAAAGGGATTATTGAAGTTAGCATTTTCCTGTCGTTGCTAACAACGAGGTTCTACAAATCACAATAGATGATGAACCCCATGCTAGCTAGAATGAGAAAGGTTTGATGACGTCATGCAAATAATGCCTATTCCCATCAAGGGAATGGATCAGACACACCTTTGATGACTTGAGGCGAGCAATGCCAACAATCCCATAGTACAAACCCAACTACATGATTCATTTGGACGGGTTGAGAGTGTAGGCAAGAAATGCCCTCAGAATGCATTTGGATTATTTAAATTCAGAATTATTAAAAGGCAAATAATTTATATCGCCTTAAAGTTAAAATGAATGAAATTAAATATTTTTGTTAATGTGATTGAAATATGATCTACAATAAAATGCTAAGAGTGCAGAAAAAGAACTTCTGGAAGAATCCAGACTTCCTTACGAGTACCCATTACAAACAATCCCACATATTTAGGTTTAGGTGTATTTCTATCCTGTCAGTTAAATTTCAGTTTTCTTTTTTTTCAATCATTTATTCTATTTAGGTTATTTAAACCTTTTTCTTTTCCTTTCATCCTTATATATTTACTTGTTTTGGTACTTGACAAGTAAATTATTATTATTGTTAATTCTATTTTAAATAAATGTTTTAAACAAATATGGCATAGTTAAAGTCAGTTGAAGTAACTTTCTTTGGTTTGTTTATGTTAAGTATTATTATGAGCAGTACTGAGACTTCTAAATTCTTGTTTAGTTAATGAGTTAAATTAAATACAACAATTATAAGATCATTCATGAGAATGATATGACTATTTTAAAAAATAATGCTCTAAGTGGGTAAGCACACAGTGTTTATTTACAGGTGTTAATAAAAATACTAATTTGGATGTTAATCCAAAATACTCCAATATTTGGAAATTGATCAATGTGGAGTAACATGGCTGGCGGGCAGCTGCATTGGCGGGTATAAAATAGCGTGTACGCCATCAAAGCTTTCTCCAACTTACACGTACCTCATTAAAGCTTTCTCCAACTTACACGTACCTCATTAAAGCTTTCTCCAACTTACACGTACCTCATCAAAGCTTTCTCCAACTTACACGTACCTTATTAAAGCTTTCTCCAACTTACACGTACCTTATTAAAGCTTTCTCCAACTTACACGTACCTCATCAAAGCTTTCTCCAACTTACACGTACCTTATTAAAACTTTCTCCAACTTACACGTACCTCATCAAAGCTTTCTCCAACTTACACGTACCTCATTAAAGCTTTCTCCAACTTACACGTACCTCATCAAAGCTTTCTCCAACTTACACGTACCTCATCAAAGCTTTCTCCAACTTACACGTACCTTATTAAAACTTTCTCCAACTTACACGTACCTCATCAAAGCTTTCTCCAACTTACACGTACCTCATTAAAGCTTTCTCCAACTTACACGTACCTCATCAAAGCTTTCTCCAACTTACACGTACCTCATCAAAGCTTTCTCCAACTTACACGTACCTTATTAAAGCTTTCTCCAACTTACACGTACCTCATCAAAGCTTTCTCCAACTTACACGTACCTTATTAAAACTTTCTCCAACTTACACGTACCTCATCAAAGCTTTCTCCAACTTACACGTACCTCATTAAAGCTTTCTCCAACTTACACGTACCTCATCAAAGCTTTCTCCAACTTACACGTACCTCATTAAAGCTTTATCCAACTTACACGTACCTTATTAAAGCTTTCTCCAACTTACACGTACCTCATCAAAGCTTTCTCCAACTTACACGTACCTCATTAAAGCTTTCTCCAACTTACACGTACCTCATTAAAGCTTTCTCCAACTTACACGTACCTCATCAAAGCTTTCTCCAACTTACACGTACCTCATTAAAGCTTTCTCCAACTTACACGTACCTCATCAAAGCTTTCTCCAACTTACACGTACCTCATTAAAGCTTTCTCCAACTTACACGTACCTCATTAAAGCTTTCTCCAACTTGCACGTACCTTATTAAAGCTTTCTCCAACTTACACGTACCTCATCAAAGCTTTCTCCAACTTACACGTACCTTATTAAAGCTTTCTCCAACATACACGTACCTCATTAATGCTTTCTCCTTCTAGTTAGCAAAAAACGCATAGATGGTAGATGGAATCTGATTAGAGTCCGCTTATGATTGGCCAGAATTAGACAACTGTTACCTTGGATGAAGGCTAGGTTGCCCTCTTATTCTCGCTCCTTGTTGGCTATTAATCATAGCTCCTCCTTTAATATAACTTAATATAAGTTTCTTCCACAATATGATTGGTGTGCAATTGCTCTATAGCTATATCTTAGTGTTTATTAATCGTTCATGCAATTATTTTTCACCAAAATGGTTATTGTAAATCATCTAGAGCAGGGGTCTCCAAACTTTCCAGCCTTAGGGCCATACTGATTACTCCAGTAAGTTCCAAGGGCCAAAACCATATTTTTGATTTGAATTGTTGCTTTTGTGTGTGATTTAGTAGTATGGAAAAGAAGTGAAAAATTGATAGTGAATGCAGAAAATTCAAAGATCAGTGGAACATTCAGTATTTCGTAATTGAGTCCAGTAACAAGGCGCTATGTTTGATTTGCAATGAAAGCATAGAACATAACATTAAACGTCATTATGAAACAAAACATTTTCAAAATTACTCAAAATATACAGGAAGTTTGCGGACAGAAATATTTGAAGCTATGAAGCACGGATTGAAATCACAGTATTATCACAAAAACAATAACAATAAGCCTACAACAATGTTATGAGTAGTTAGCTCATGACCATATCAATGTAGATGTCATATTAATAATTATTCAACATAAAATTAGAATACTTCAGGAAACTAAATTTAATTTACTATAAAGAATATGTTTTCTAAAAGGAGTTTTCAAATATGCTAGTTCTCCGCGAGCCGGATGTGGCCCTCGGACCGTAGTTTGGAGACCCCTGATCTAGAGTAAGGCAATGTTAGACTAATGTAAGCCCCCAGGCTTCCCTTTGTCTGTTGTTTCTTTTTATATTACTTTCCCATGCTTTTATATTTCTAATTGTAGTGTTGTTTTTTTAATATTTATGAAAATTTAAAGAACAATTTTGACCAGTGTTCATATTCTCTATAAGTAATTATTTTTTACTTATGTGAATATTTTAAATGTCCACCTTGGGAAATATCTATGTTTATGCAATTCCCTATGAGTGGAGGATTTTTAAAATGCATTTTATCTATTTATTTTTACCTATTTAAAGCGTAAATCATTTTGTATTATATTACTTTATAAATGATCCTTTGCATCTTGAGTAGGCAGAGTTTGGGGCTTTTAATAAGAAGTCCTGTCTCTATTCGAGATACTAATGATACATTTTTATTTATTTCTAATATTCGACTAACATATTTTATTTCCTTTCATGTAGCTGCTCCGGCAACTAGCCTTGATGGAGTTCCAGTCAATGAAAAACCTGACTGCTATTTGCATGACAAGCTGTCTACTTCAGGTAAATATTTATAGAATAAATATGCTACATGATTTATTGTATTACTTATTTTTTATTATATATGGTATAGAGTTATTATTTAAATACATTAAGTTTTTAATATTGTTATTCTCAAACGCATCTTATTATTGCAGTCAAAAGATTCGAACTCTTCAGATGTTAAAGAAGCCCTGAGGAAGCTATGAGGGTTTATAGGGAAACATCTTTGGCAATATATTCGTAGAAAATGATTTCCCAAAGGCCTTAATATGAATAATAGTTCCCTTAGTCATTAGAAAATGTAGAAGGCTTTGAATGTTTTTATATTCTAATTAGTAATTTCGGCTAATTAAATAGCTATTCCCCCTGCCGTGACAATTGTATTAAAGGTTGTAAAAGTGAGTTAATAACATGTTTTCTTCTGAGCAGCTGCTGGAGTTGTAGATTCTGTTCCGAGCGCCATTATTAAAGAAGAGTATTATTCATACGAGGGAAGCCTTATGTCTACAGATAATATATCACATCATCCTCACTTGTTTTCTTCTCAATTTTCTCTCTTCAGAATTCGCATATGTGTCTGTGTTGAAATAGAAAATTTCTTCAACTATCATTTCACTTTATTTGGACAACCATGGATAAACATAAATATTCACGGTCCACTGTTCAAGATTGCTGAATCATCTGAATTTCATATTTTATGACACTTCTATCCATAAGACCCTTGCTTTATTCCTATTTATGGGTATACCTGGACTCTCGGCTAGCCTGGTCTCATGGCATTTATAGGTCACCACATAAAGTCAATATAAATTGAAAATTTTTTTCTTCTGTATTTCCGTAGATATAATGTCTCTAGTGCGTATTTCATTTTCATAAGACATTTACACTACTTCCTTTTATTATTTATTTTAGTAAATGCCTTCTGTCACAGATTTGCCAGCACTTTTTTTCTCTCATAAATTATTGTATCAGAAATGACATTAAATAATTTGATTTTTTATCTTCTTGAGCCAACATCAAACCAAAGGGGGATGCAGAATTTGACTGTACAACAGCCCTATTTTACAAATTCATTTAGTTCATTGGTACATTAATACTGTGTGTTTTGTTGTCTGTAGCTGCTGGAGATATTGATATTGGGCCAAGCTTCATTATCAAAGAAGAGGATTCTTTGGATGAGGAAAGCCTCTGGATTCCTAGAGGTAATCTAACATACTCTCTCATTTCATTCTCTATTTTCTCAGATATAAATGTATCATACTGAACCCCATGCCTTATAAAGGAACTGCTGAATTGAGTAAGTATTATTCGAGTGGATTTAAAACTATCCAGAACCAGAAAGAAATAGCTTATGTCTGTTCAAATCTGCATTCAATCCACTCCTCCATTTGTTTTTATTTGAAAATACGATGACTTCTTTGAAGGAGTATAGTCAGAGGGCCAGTAGTTGAATGGGATGGAGTCTAGTTATGGCTGATTGATTTCATGTCGAATGAATACTTGAGGAGCAATAGGAAGATAAAATGGAGAGGAACCTGCGATGGTAATATGCAAAACACTAACTTTCCCTCTCTCTGGTTGAGGAGACATTAGTTCTAACTAGCTGTAGGCTGTGTGAAAGTTTTGTTCTATTTGTTAGTTATATTTGTAGCAACTGTTATGTTGTTATTTGCAGGCAGTGAACAAGTGTGGAAACCAATTAAACAGGAACCAGCTGTGGAACTAGGCACTTCTTATGGAGAGCTTGAACGTGAGTATATTTGGCCTAGTAATAAAATAAGATCCATTTTTAACTTGACTATTCAGTATTTGGTTGTTCTCTCTAAGTATTACCGAAAACTTCATTGACTGATTTCCATGAAATAATGTGTCATTTTTCTTTATTAGATGAAGTGCAAAGTTCATTTATTATCTGTCATTTTTATTTGAAAATGATATTCAGTTTTTTAAAGTTCACGGTTTTTGACTGAATTGGATAAATGACAGGCCCTATTAAAAAAAATGTAAACTCACATTTGAAAGAAATAATTTCTTCTCTGAATATAAAGGACAGCCAGTACGTCCGATTTTAACTGGCTAGATGATTCAAGGATATCCTATCATCGGTCCTATAAACATAGCAATCAACAAAATGTTGGGTCATTACAATATTTTGAATGATACGGAAAGTTCTATCAAATAATGAATCTCACTGTTTCTTCAATCAACTAAGTCCTCAGTGAGTGTTATACTTATTATAATACATATTGTGCAATAATACTTCATCTAAAAGTGTCAAATAAAATAAATAATAATAAAAAAATAGTTCGCTTGAGCCCTTAAATTTTTTGTAACAAGTATAATTTTCGTTATCTGATCTATTTTCTGAGTTGGTATTCTATTGATCTATTTTCCTTTATTCTCAGTCCCACTCTAGCTAGAAAAGAATGGTAGCCTATAGACAACCAGCCCAATTAGCTGCAGTAACACTAAGTTTATGTTAATGAATTACATAACTTATTTTCCTATTGAGAAGATTGTAAACTTCTTGTGCTTTGTTATGATGGTAATATCTCCAGCTCTGATTAATCTTTAAAGAAGATTAGAGAGACTGGTCTTTCTTTTTACCTGGTAATTTATTTGAGCTCCCAGGCCAATTAAATTGGTTAAATACTGTTTTATTGACATAATCCTAAAATTAAAGGTTTTGCATTGCTATTATTCAAAATGTTTTACCCATGATATACTTTAATTCATAGAGAGTTTATTGAGTTTGGAGGTTTACTGCAACAGAGCTATTTCATCTCCACTTGAATAAATTAAGTATAATTGTTATTTAGAGGTTAAGTCTCATCCTCAGCTTCATCCATACTAATTATTATCCTGCTGTTATTGTATGTATGCGATGGGAGTGTAATATTTTTGATGTAATGTATTCCAGATAAAGATAAAGCTTTCTTCATCTGCCATCACTGCCAGCGAGCCTGGAAATCATTCATTTCACTGAGGCGTTGTGTGCACAAGTGCTTCCATTCAACAGTCACAAGTAAGTACTTTTTAAATTGAACATTTTATGAAAATTTCTCCTTTATTTAGGAGCCATCGATGGTTGCCACTATACTTCCTTTTCTGATCGGAATCACACACACATTATTAAAATATACTTTATTTTACTGATTTTTTGAGATGAAAAACACGAAATCAAGTAACTTGTAATTATATTTATAATGTTGTATTTACCTTTGTATCAGATTTCTTGAATGACAGTAAACAGTATCATATTATGTATACAGATCTTAGGAAATTGTTATAGATGGGGACATGTATGGGAGCTAAGATTTTGAAATTAATGATTTTCAGAGAATTTTAAAAATAGTGCTACAACTTAGCTTCAAGATATCCTATATTGTATTTGCAGTTAACCTGTGGAATCAAAATAGATCTGTAATTTGTCCTACAACCATATTCTGTGATTTCTAGTCAAATAAGCACTGAATAAAATTTAATATTACCATAGTATATGTGGTGGTTTTTAATTTGGGTTGTATCATTTTTTGATCATGACATTGATAGTCTAAACCAGGGGTCTCCAAACTTTCCAGCCTTAGGGTCATACTGATTACTCCAGTAAGTTCCGAGGGCCAAAACCATATTATCATTGTCGCCGGTGGTAAAAAGTGAAATAGTCCACCCTAGCCCCGGAACTTCAAATGGAAATGATTGATCTACAGTGCAGTGATATAATTAAGAACAAATATCAAAACTCATCTTTGTTGGAGTTTTATAAGTCCTCCACTGACACAATTTGATAATTTGCTTAAATTTGCTCGTGGGCTGTTTTCTGTTGTTGGTACTACTTATTTGTGTGAGAAGACCTTCTCCAAAATGAAGTACACAAAAAATGTTTACAGATCTAAATTAACTGATGAGCATTTTAAACCTCTTTTAATAATTGGTACAAGTAAAATTAGTCCACAACTACAAACTATTGTCAGTGGAAAATCTCAATTACATAAATCTCATTAGTATTTCATGTGTCATTATGCTTGTTATAAGTTATGTTTTTATTTAAAATGTATAAAATGTTAGTTGGATTCATTTCAATAATTTGTTAGTTATTATATTCTGAAGTTAAATTTTTTGCATATTATACATGTCTTTACTCATTACGATTCTCTGTTTCTTTATCCAACTTATCACAAAAACAATAACAATAAGCCTACAACAATGTTACGAGTAGTTAGCCCATGACCATATCAATGTAGATGTCATATTAATAATTATTCAACATAAAATTAGAATACTTCAGTAAACTAAATTTAATTTGCTATAAAAAATATGTTCACTAAAAGGACTTTTCAAGTATGCTAGCTCTCCGCAGGCCGGACAAAATCTGTCCGCGGGCCGGATGTGGCCCTCGGGCCGTAGTTTGGAGACCCCTGGTCTAAACCATTTAAAAGATGATGTTGAATGCATTAGTAATTAACAATATTATCTCAAATGGTTTATTACGATTTTTTTGCAGTAATCATTTCTTACAATTGTGTTAATATTTTAGTTTCAGAAGTATAAAAATATTGAATAATTGAACATATGCTAAACTCAGTGGTTGTTAATTCTGTTTAATTATTGATTTTTCAGAGTTCAGCCTCAATGAGTCACCATCCACTGGAGTAAATACATCACGAAGCTATAGAGGTTCAAGTGGAGAAGGGAATTTGTCTAAGGAACGCTTACCTGCAAGTGGTGGGGCTGAAAAATGTTTTGCCTGTTATGAATGCGGTTACAGCACTAATTATAGATATCTCTTAAAGCAGCACATACAGGTTAAACATTCAAATGACAAACTTCACTCCCGCCCCTACTGTGAATACAGTACTAGTCAGGCTAGTGCTCTAAAACTTCACATACAGGGTAAACATTTGAGTGTTAAACCTCACTCCTGCCCCTACTGTGACTACAGTGCTGTTCGGGCTGGTGATCTAAATCGTCACATACGGGGTAAACATTTGAGGGTTAAACCTCACTCCTGCCCCTACTGTGAATATAGTGTTGTTCGGGTTTGTGATCTAAATCGTCACATACAAGCTAAACATGTAAGTGTTAAAGCTCACTCCTGCCCCTACTGTGATTACAGTGCTGGCCGGGCTGGGGATCTAAAAGTTCACATACAGGCTAAACATTCAAGTGATAAACCTTACTCCTGCCCCTACTGTGAATACAGTACTGCTCGGTCTAGCCATCTAAAGCGTCACATACTGTCTAAACATTCAAATGATAGACCTCACTCCTGCCCTTATTGTGAATATACTGCAGTCCAGCCTGTTAATCTAAAGCATCACATACAGGGCAAACATTCATATGAAAAACCTTACTCCTGCCCCCACTGCGAATACACTTCTGTTCGGGCTTGTGATCTAAATCGTCACATACAAGCTAAACATTCATATGAAAAACCTTACCCCTGCCCCCATTGCGAATACACTTCTGTTCGGGCTTGTGATCTAAAGCGTCACTTACAGGCTAAACATTCATATGAAAAACCTTACCCCTGCCCCCATTGCGTATACGCTGCTGTTCGGGCTGACTGTCTAAAGGAACACATACTTGGTAATCATTCAAACGAGAACTCATCATTGCAACCTCACTCCTGCCCCCATTGCGAATACACTTCTGTTAGGTCTGGCGATTTAAAACGCCACATACAGAGTAAACATTTAAGTGTTAAACCTCACTCCTGCCCCTACTGTGAATATGGTACTGCTCGGGCTAGTGATCTAAAACGTCATATACAGGGAAAACATGAAAGTGTTAAACCTCACTCCTGCCCCTACTGTGAGTACGGTACTGCTCGAGCTAGTGATCTAAAACGTCACATACAGGGAAAACATGAAAGTGGTAAACCTCACTTGTGCCCCTACTGTGAATACAGTACTGCTCTGAGATGCAATCTGAAATCTCACATAAAAGCTAAGCATTGTAGAGAGAAATCTCCCTTATAGGTAAAGAGGTAACCTGATTTACTGAAATCTTGTTCCATCAGTGCCTGAGCCTTCATCCTCTCTACTCCTAGTACAACATGCCTAATGCTCCTTTACTTACAACTGCTCATCTCTGTAACATTGCACACATCTTTGTAATTTCCAATTTAGCATACATCTATGTTTTTTTATTAAATAATTATTAAAATGTATATTTACATTAAATATCTTATGCTATTGTAATAAATGAAGTTTATTAGTACCTTTTATCAATTTTCCCTTCAAGTTCTACGAGACATTATTGCATCGCCTGGAGTTTTAGTCAAATCAACAACTTGAATTTGGAAACTAAATTCTAAGAAATACACTGTATTAAGATATCTATTTATTTATTGGAGCTTCACAGCTGTGGTGATGTTGCTCAAAATAAAAGCTTCATAAATTAAAAAAACAAAGAAATGGAAAATAACAAAATAAAAGAAAACAGAAGTGGAAAACATGAACAGAAACAAAACAGAAATGGAAAACAGAAACAAAGGAACACAGAAATAGAGCACAAAACAGAAATTGAAATCAAAAAGTGAAATGGAACAAAACAAAGAATATAACAAGGGAACAAACAAAAGACAATATCCTAAACTAGAACGTAATAAGTGAAAATATTTAAATGATAAATAGATAAATAAACAAATAAATCTGGGTTACCAAAGATCCATAAGAAAGAGACTTCATTCAGACCAATAGTATCTATGAAAGGTGCGCCAACATACCAATCCAGCAATAATGGTGTTAGCCCGCAATTTGTGCCTGTTTGTAGGACATACACCATCATATGTTAAGAATTCTACCCACCTAGTGGAACTACTAAAGAATGTTGAAATAATGAATTCTGACATATTAGTCAGCTTTGATGTCGAGCCTTTATTTACTAAAGTCCTAGTACAAGACTCCAACAACCTAGTAAAAAAGAAAGGTTGGTTAAATAACTTCTACCTCCATCGTGCCGATAAACGTGGAGGGGCCACCTCAGTCCACTTTGCCCAGCTGGTTCTGTCCGCCGCTAGTCTCATCTCTGACGCGGTCTTGCCCCTTTCTACTCCTAATCGAGCTACGTAGTCCTGGTAGGTAAGTCTAGGTCTTCCACGGGGTCGTTTGCCTTCTGGCCGTGCTTCATATAACCATTTGGCCTTTCTTGTGTCCCCCATTCGGTTGACATTGCCAAACCACTTAAGTTGGCGCTCCTCAACTATCTCTCCAATCGGTCTCACCCCAAGGTCCTCTCTTATCCGCTCATTTCTGATGCGGTCTCGCCTTGTTTTTCCCGCAATGCACCTTAGGTATCTCATTTCTGCTGCCTTGAGTTAGCTTACGTGGTTGTCCAATAAGGTCCAACTCTCTGCACCATACAAAAGCACTGGTAGAAAGACCACTTTGTAGATTCTGAGTTTGGTTGATCTACTCAATTCTTCCTTGGCAATTAGGGTGTTACGTATTTGGTAGAAAATTCCATTGGCCTGACTCACCCTATTTAAGACCTCCTGATCTATCCTACCATCCCTGCATATGAGTGTGCCAAGATACTTATAGGGGTCAACCATCTCAAGTGGTACGCCATTGCAGGTGACATTAACGTCTTCCTCTTCTCTTCCTACACACATAACCTTACTTTTCTTGACATTTATGTACATTCCTTTTCTCTTTAGCTCCTCATACCACTCCGTAACACTAGTTTGCAGCCTTTCATGCGAGTCCGTCACAATCACTACATCGTCGGCATATAACATTGCTTGGGCTAGAACGGGCGTCATATTCCAGTAGCCCACCAGTGCTCGGGGTGTCCTTCTTTTGCAGATTTTCCATATTTCGTCCATCACTATAATGAACAACAATGGGCTAAGACTGTCCCCTTGTTTAACTCCCTTGTAGAAGCTAAATGGAGAAGACTCCTTTCCATTGAGTCTCACAACTCCTTTTGGGTCTTGATACGCCGACTTAATGCCACTAATGAGGTTATGTGGAACCCGCTTGCTAACCAGAGCATCCCATATCTCTTACCGTGGGACAGAGTCAAATGCAGATTTCAAATCCAGAAAAGCCAGATAGACATTCCTCCCTCTGTCCCATGCCTTCTCCACTATCATTCGGGCCGAGAATATATGGTCCTGGGTCTGCCTGCCCGGTCTAAAAGCAGCCTGTTCTTCCTCAAGATCCCCCTCAACTATTTTCCTTAGTCTCTGCTCAAGGATTCTGGTATATAGCTTATACACCACAGATGACAAGAATATAGGCCTGTAGTTTTCGCACTCAGCTTGACTGCCCTTCTTGTAGATTGGGATGATTATATTATTCTCCCAATCATTTGGGATTCTCTTTTCGTCCCATATTTTTTGGAATAGGGCTTGTAGGCACTTCCTTAATTCCTGTCCACTATATTTGATGAATTCCGGGGATATTCTGTCATGTCCAGCAGCTTTACCCAATCTTAGCTTCTCAATAGCTTCCTCCACTTCATCCTCCTCTATTGCATCATCTATATCTTCCGGGCAGTCATCATCCTGTCTTCCTCTCCCCCTAAGATTCTGCAAGTTATTGGGTTGATGATGGGTTAAATAACGAGATGTTAAATTTATTTTAACTATAACTAACGTTGTGTTATTTTCAATATGACAATAACAAATACAAACAAACGCAGGGACTCGCTATTGGAAGGCCCCTGTCATCAGTCGTGGCCAATCTCAATTTACAAAAAATTCTACACATATTGAAGTCAATCATTTTGTCTCTGAGAATGGTCTTATTGATATTACAATTAATCGAGAAAATAATATGGCTGATATATTCCTTAGGAGAGGTGAGTTTTTTTTTCAAGATGATAGAGATGTTAAATTTACAGGAATAATGTAGAATTTGAATAGTTTGTTAAATTAAAAACATTAATTGTTTTGTTTTCCATGTTTATTAAACAAAATGTACAGTTAGATTTCAGTTTTCTTTTATTTCAATCATTTATTCTATTTAGGTTATTTAAACCTTTTTCTTTTCTTTTATGTATTGTATAAGGTAATAATTATAAGAAGACGCTAACACCACATTCGCCATTAAAACTCTCTATATTCTCTCTATCCTGTACACGTGTGTATCACGCAGTGTTGCCATTGCCTCAAATATAATTATCGTACAATATTAATACATATTAATATTATTTATTAATTAATTATACATTAATACATGTCAACTTCTCCCTTAAACAATTTGCAAAGTATATGACAAGGCAACACCTGAACATAAATGAAATGAAACTTATACATGAATGAATGTACATAAATGAAGTTAAATTGTATATGAATGAAATGAAAACTTGTAAATAAATGAAATGAATACTTGTGAGGAAATTAAATGAACTTTCAATTAATTCAAAGTTAATGCAAACATTAATCAAAACTAAAACACTGTTGTAATACAACTGAATTGCTGTTTTAATGCAATATTACAAAAATCGTAATTGAATTTATTATATTATATGAATTTATTTCATAAATCGAGTCTTTGCGTTGGTTTCCGCACCCTTGATGACTTTCTGGTAATCGGTTGTGACTGAATCCCAGGTGTACCTGTAGCTATAGTATCAGAGGTAAGAATGTGCGGAGAAGCTTGTATACTTAAAGGATATAGTGCAGTTGGAGAAGATCGTAATGTAGGAGATGGTTGTACTGTAGGAGATGGTTGTACTGTAGGAGATGGTTGTACTGTAGGAGATGATTGTACTATAGGAGATGATTGTACTGTAGGAGATGGTTGTGAAGGAGTATTATTGGGAGAAAATGTTCTGTGTAAATTTGAATCACATACTTGCTGACTTTGCGCAATTGATGCGCCAACTTTCCTCATCTGTTGGGCATGACGCCTTACTAGCTTCTCAGATACCTGAATTGTATAGTGTAGTGCACCATCCCTATTCAATACGGTGCCTATTTGCTATTTACTATTGGGGGAAGTGTAGTTGCGTACAGCGACCCTTTCTCCCTCATGAAAGATTTGGCACTGCCGCAGAGGCAAAATTTCTTCTTTTTGAGTAGCGTCAGCACGATGTAGCAGAGTAAGTGCAGAGTTGATGTTCCTTCCTAAAAATAATTGAGCGGGGCTTTCTCCAGTTGCTGTAGACGGACTTCTTCTGAAGGTAAATAAGAAGGTATTCAAGTTCTCTTGACACGTACAATGGTTCTCTTTAGACAGGCTGCGTAATGCCTGCTTGGCGGTGTATACGTAGCGTTCAACTTGTCCATTTGTAGAAGGGTTGTACGGTGCACATGTAATGTGCCGGATAGCTCGTTGTGTAATGAAGTTTTTGAACTCTATGCTGGAAAATGCTGTGCCATTATCAGATACTAAAATCTGCGGATAACCATATCTTGAGAACACGGAGTCTAAAATATTGATTGACGTAGATGAAGATAAATTTGGTAACATGAAGATTTCAGGCCATTTCGAATAAGCGTCAATAATTAGTAAAAAATATTTGTCGTGGAATGGTCCCATATGGTCGACATGTATTCTCTCCCACGGTGCATTAGCGGGTTGCCAATGATGAGTTGTAATTCTCGAAGGTTCTTTCGCGACCATTAAACAAGGCGTACAATGTCGAACATAGTCTTCTATATTTTTATCAATACCAGGCCAATATACGTACGAACGGGCTAAAGCTTTCATTTTTACCATTCCTATGAGTCCCATATGTAATTCTTGTAATATTTGAGTACGTAAATTTTTTGGTACATAAACTCTTATGCCAAAAAATATGCAATTATTTTGTAATGTATATCTAGGATCGTCAACGCCATTAGAAATACCAGTTTTCAGTTTTCTCAACAAGTCTCTTAATTCTGGATCTTTAATAGTTTCTTTCGCTAACTTCGATGATGTAATTGGAAGAGTAGCAAGTTGTTGTAGTTGGAAAACTTCTATCTCATCTGGTTCATTGTTACATGTAAATGGTAAGCTAAGCCTGGAGAGACAATCTGCATTAGCATTTTGTTCGGATTTCCGAAATTTAATTGTAAAGTTAAACATTTGTAAGAATAAGGCGTACCTTAGTAGTCTTGTAGCTGTAATGACGGGTAACGCATTCTTTGAGCCCAGTATACGGGTCAAAGGCTGATGGTCTGTAATTAATGTAAAATGTTGGCCGTATAAATATTGGTAAAATTTCTCTATACCCCATTTGATTGCTAGAGCTTCTTTATCTATCTGAGAATAGTTCCGTTCACTTTTAGACAGGGTTCTAGAGGCAAATGCAATAGGCCTTTCTTCATCGTTGATAATATGAGCTAGAACTGCGCCCAATCCGGTAGGTGATGCATCTACTGAAACAACAAGTGGATAATTTGCATTGTAATGTACTAAAATACGAGGTGATGTAATTTCATTTTTTATTTTATTGAAACTTTGTGTATGTCTCGATGTCCACACAAACGGGACATTACCTCTTGTGAGATTATGTAATGGTTCGGCCATTGTAGCAAGATTAGGTGTAAATTTAGCGTAAAATGTAACTAGCCCCAAAAAAGCTTTTACTTCTGTAACATTAATGGGACGCCTGCATTTGAGAATGGCTTCAATCATTTCTTGAGTTTTGCCAACGCCTTTGTCAGAAATTTCAAACCCCAGATATGTAATCTTTTTTTGTAGAAATTTACATTTGCTCTTATTGAGACGTACATTGCCATCTTCAAGTAATTTTAAAACCTGTTCGAGTCGTTGATTGTGTTCGGCGACCGTCGGTGCTGAAACGACGATGTCATCATGTACCACACAAACACCTGGAATTTGTTGGACTAATTGGTCAATGAAACGTTGCCATTCAGCAGGTGCTGAAGCTAAACCGTAAAGTAGCCTTTTTACTTTGTATAAGCCAATGTGTGTATTAATAGTCAACATCTCGGAAGCTTCCTCTGAAACAGGTAAATGTAAAAATGCAGTTCTGACATCAAGTTTAGTAAAAAATTTAGCATTTAATAATTTAGCAGAAACTTCTTCGAAACCTGGAAATGGATATTGTGGAACGACCATCTGAAGATTAAGTGTGACAGAATAATCTGCACACAAACGAATAGTTCCATCCGGTTTTACCACTGGAACGACCGGGGTGGCCCAATCAGAGGTATTTGTTTTGACTAAGATGCCCTCGTTTTCCATCCTTTTAATCTCCTCTTCCACTTTGGGTTTCAAAGCAAAGGGAACGACACGGGCTCTTTTGAAAACTGGCCTAGAATCCGCTTTTAATTGTATTTGTACCTGTACTCCCTGTACCGGCTGTACCATGCTGTCTAAAACTTGGATGTGTTTTTGTAGTATTTCTTCTAGAGAATGCTCTGAATGTATTGAATCTACTCTAGAAATGTCAAGAACGCATAATTCCTTAATCCAGTCTCTCCCCATAATATTAGAGTAGCTTGCTTCCACAACGTACATTTTTAAATTTTTAATAATGTTTTTGTAACGTACCTCGACTATTGCTTCTCCTCGGGGACGTATAATTTTGTTGTTGAAGCTCCGAAAAAGGGATGTTGTTTCTTGTAATGTAGTATTCTTCAAGTTTGCAAATGTATTATATTCAATTATTGTAACAGGTGAACCTGTGTCGACTTCCAACGACACATTTGTATGGTTCATAAAAACTTCGGTGTATACCGGAGGCGAATGTAAATTTTTAATACAGTTAGAGTTGCGTCTTTTTTATCTTCTGGAATATTCCTGGCTCTGAAGTATGCATCCAAACGTTCGATGTACGTGTCGAAATCTTCCACCGATTCATCGAAATTTTCAAACTTTATATTTCCTATTGATTTGGACTCTTCTGTATGGGTCTTAGTCATAGCAGCGACTAACAAATTTATACTATTCACCAATTCATCAATTTCTGGCATTTCCTGGCCGGTGCCTCCACTTTTATGTATTGTATGAGGTAATAATTATAAGAAGACGCTAACACCACATTCGCCATTAAAACTCTTTATATTCTCTACAACAATTATAAGATCATTCATGAGAATGATAGGACTATTTTAAAAAATAATGCTCCAAGTGGGTAAGCAAACAGTGTTTATTTAGACGTGTTAATAAAAATACTAATTTGGATGTTAATCCAAAATACTCCAATATTAAGGCTATTTGCACACACACCGATTTTGGACGGCCGGTAAAAAATTGGCCGATATTTTATCGGATATGAGGTACTTGCAGACACACCGATTTTGGACGGCCGGTAAACAATTGGCCGTAAGGTGCATGTAGACATCCAGTTTCTTTTGTGACACGAGACTGAATAACAATAAATCCTAAAAGAGTTGTTACTATGTGGTTACTGTACCGTCGTATTAAGCGCCGTAGGATTAAGCGTAAGTGCTGGATTCATCCAATCAATCAAAACAGAGAAAACACGGGAACACAGTAGTTAAAAGAAGTCGACTGCACTGAAGGATGGTGTAGCGAGGACTGCTGAGACGGCCGGAAATAAATCGGTGCGTGTGCAAGTTTGTATTTAGTCACATTCGCCACTGTGTCGCCGGCACGGCGCCGACACCGGCGTGTACAGTGGCAGTGGTCGGCTGCTCACCGGCATTTTACCGGTGCCGGTCAGCGGTCGGCGTGTGTGCCAGGTCCCGTTTCCGCCTGCGGTTCACTATTGGAATTTGGACGGCCGGTAAAAAATCGGCCGTCCAAAATCGGTGTGTGTGCAAATAGCCTAAGAAGTTGATCAATGTAGATGGAATCTGACTAGAGTCCGCTTATGATTGGCCAGAATTAGACAACTGTTACCTTGGACGAAGGCTAGGTTACCCTCTTATTCTCACTGCTTGTTAGCTATTAATCATAGCCCTCCTTTAATATAACTTAATATGAGTTTCTTCCACAATATGATTGGTGAGTAATTGTTTTATAGCTACATCTTAGTGTTTATTAATCGTTGATGCAATTATTTTTCTCCAAAATGGTTATTGTAAGTCGTTTAGACTAAGGCAATGTTAGACTAATGTAGCCCCCCCCCAGGCTTTCCTTTGTCTGTTGTTTCTTTTTATATTACTTTCCCATGCTTTTATATTGCTAATTGTAGTGTTGTTTTTTTAATATTTATGAAATTTTAAAGAACAATTTTGACCAGTGTTCATATTCTCTATAAGTTTTTTTTTTTAATTTATGTTAAGGTGAATATTTTAAATGTCCGCGTTGGGAAATATCTATGTTTATGCAATTCCCTATGAGTGGAGGATTTTTAAAATGCATTGGAGGATTTTTTAAATATCTATTTATTTTTGCCTATTTAAAGCTTAAATCATTTGGTATTATATTACTTTACAAATAATCCTTTGCGCCTTGAGTAGGCAGAGTTTGGGGCTTTTAATAGGAAGTCCTGTCTCTATTCGAGATACTAATGATAAATTTTTATTTATTTCTAATATTCGACTAACATATTTTATTTCCTTTCATGTAGCTGCTCCGGGAACTAGCCTTGATGGAGTTCCAATCAATGAAAAACCTGACTGCTATTTGCATGACAAGCCATCTACTTCAGGTAAATATTTATAAAATGAATATGCTACATAATTTATTGTATTACTTGTTTATTTATCATATATAGTAATTTGAGTTATTATTTAAATACATGAAGTTTTTAATATTGTTATTCTCCAATGTATCTTGTTATACTTGTCCAAAGATCAGAACACTTCAGTCTGAGAGAAGCCCTGAGGAAGCTATGAGGATTTATAGGGAAACATCTTTGGCAATATATTCGTAGAAAATGATTTCCCCGAGGCCTTAATATGAATAATAGTTCCCTAAGTCATTAGAAAATGTAGAAGGCTTTGAATGTTTTTGTATTCTAATTAGTAATTTCGGCTAATTAAATAGCTATTCCCCCTGCCTTGCCAGTGACAATTGTATTAAAGGTTGTAAAAGTGAGTTAATAATATGTTTTCTTCTGAGCAGCTGCTGGAGTTGTAGATTCTGTCCCGAGCTCTATTATTAAAGAAGAGTATTCTTCGTACGAGGGAAGCCTCACTATGTCTACAGGTAATATAAAAAACCATCCCCTCTTCTTTTCTTCTCAATTTTTTCTCTTCTGAATTCGCATATGTATCGTTGGAGGAATAGGAAATTTCTTCAACTATCATTTCACTTTATTTTGACAACCATGGATAAACATAAATATTCACGGTCCACTGTTCAAGATTGCTGAATCATCTGAATTTCATATTTAATGACACTTCTATCCATAAGAACCTTGCTTTATTCCTATCTATGGGTATACCTGGACTCTCGGCTAGCCTGGTCTCAAGGCATTTATAGGTCACCACATAAAGTCAATATAAATTGAAAATTGTTTTCTTCTGTATTTCCTTTGATATAAAGTCACTAGTGCGTATTTCATTTTCATAAGACATTTACACTAATTCTTTTTATTATTTATTTCAGTAAATCCCTTCCATCACAAATTCACCTGCACTTTTTTTCTCTCATAAATTATTGTATCAGAAAAGTCATAAAACAATTTGATTTTTTATTTTCGCCCTTCTTCTTGAGTATATATCGAACCAAAGAGGGGATGCACAGTTTGACTGTACAACAGCCCTATTTTACAAATTTAGTTCATTGGTACATTAATACTGTGTGTTTTGTTGTCTGTAGCTGCTGGAGATATTGATATTGGGCCAAGCTTCATTATCAAAGAAGAGGATTCTTCAGACAAGGAAAGTCTCTGGATTCCTAGAGGTAATCTAACATTCTCTCTCTTTTTGTTCTCTATTTTCTCAGATATAAATTAATCATACTGAACCCCATGCCTTATAAAGTTATCAACTGCTGACTTGAGTAAGTATTATTCGAGTGGATTTAAAACTATCCAGAATGAGAAAGAAATAGCTTATAACTGTTCAAATCTGCATTCAACCCATTCCTCCATATGTTTTTATTTAAAAACACAATGACTTCTTTGAAGGAGTATAGTCAGAGGGCCAGTAGTTGAATGGGATGGAGTCTAGTTATGGCTGATTGATTTCATGTCGAATCAATACTTAAAGAGCAATAGGAATAATGGAGTGGAACCTGCGATGGTAATATGCAAAACACTAACTTTCCCTCTCTCTGGTTGAGGAGACATTAGTTCTAACTAGCTGTAGGCTGTGTGAAAATTTTCTTCTATATTTGTAGCAACTGTTATGATGTTATTTGCAGGCAGTGAACAAGTGTGGATACCAATTAAACAGGAACCAGCTGTGGAACTAGGCACTTCTTATGGAGAGCTTGAACGTGAGTATATTTGGCCTAGTAATGAAATAAGATCCATTTTTAACTTGACTATTCAGTATTTGGTTGTTCTCTTTGAGTACTACCGAAAACTTCATTGACTGATTTCCATGAAATAATGTGTCATTTTTCTTTATTAGATGAAGTTCAAAGTTCTTTTATTATATGTCATTTTTATTTGAAAATGATATTCAGTTTTTTAAAGTTCACGGTTTTTGACTGAATTGGATAAATGACAAGCCCTATTAAAAAAATGAAAAAAAAAAAAAATAAATAAATAAATAAATAATAATGGATTCAAGGATATCCTATCATCAATCCTATAAACACAGCAATCAACAAAATATTGGGCCATTACAATATTTTGAATGATACAGAAAGTTCTATCAAATAATGAATCTTACTGTTTCATCAATCAACTAAGCGCTCAGTGAGTGTTATACTTATTATAATACATATTGTGCAATAATACTTTATACTAATTATTGTTAAATGCCTGCCGTTATTGTATGTATGCGATGGGAGTGTTATATTTTTGATGTAATGTATTCCAGATAAAGATAAAGCAGTCTTCATCTGCCATCACTGCCAGCGAGCCTGGAAATCATTCATTTCACTAAGGCGCTGTGTGCACAAGTGCTTCCATTCAACAGTCACTAGTAAGTACTATTTAAATTGAACATTTTATGACTATGTCTCAGTTTCTCCTTTATTTAGGAGCCAACGATGGTTGCCCCATTACTTCCTTTTCTGATCGGAATCACACACACAGACATTAAAATATACTTTATTTTACTGAATTTTAGAGATGAAAAACACGAAACCAAGTAACTTGTAATTATATTTATAATGTTGTATTTACCTTTGTATCAGATTTCTTGAATGACTGTAAACAGTATCATAATATGTATACAGATCTTAGGAAATTCTTATAGATGTGGCCATGTATGGGAGCTAAGATTTTGAAATTAATGATTTCAAGAGAATTTTAATAAATAGTGCTACAACTTGATATCCTATATCAATAACCAAATCGAAATAGATCTGTAATTTGTCCTACAACCATATTCTGTGATGTCTAGTCAAATAAGCATGGAATCAAATTTAATATTACCAAAGTATATGTGGTGGTTTTAAATTTGGGTTATATCATTTTTTGAAAATTGAAATTAAGTGACAAAATACTCTTGTAAGAGGTTATAAAAAAATTTAATCTGAATTGTACATTTTTGCAAAATTTCAAACATTTATATAGATGAAATAGCACCATTATATTTTCTCTTTTTACAGTTACCTCAAAGATATCAATAAAAATGGTGTATTATTTTTGACATTGATGTTCTAAACCATGTAAAAGGTTATGTTGAATGCATAGTAATTAACGTTATTATCTCAAATGGTTTATTACGATTTTTTGCAGTAATCATTTCTTTATTATTGTGTTAATATTTTAGTTTCAGTAGTATAAAAATATTGAACAATTGAACGTAAATGCTAAACTCAGTGGTTGTTAATTCTGTTTAATTGATTTTTCAGAATTCAGCCTCAAAAAGTCACCATCCACTGGAGTAAATACTTCAAGAAGCTATAAAGGTTCAAGTGGAAGAGTGAATTTATCTAAGGAACGCTTACCTGCAAGTGGTGGGGATGAGAAATGTTTAGCCTGTTATGAATGCGGTTACAGCACTAATTATAGATACATTTTAAAACAGCACATACAGGTTAAACATTCAAATGACAAACTTCACTCCTGCCCCTACTGTGAACACAGTACTAGTCAGGCTAATGCTCTAAAATATCACATACTGGGTAAACATTTGAGTGTTAAACCTCACTCCTGCCCCGACTGTGAATATAGTGCTGTTCGGGCTTGTGATCTAAATCGTCACATACAAGCTAAACATGTAAGTGTTAAACCTCACTCATGCCCTTATTGTGAATATACTGCAGTCCAGCCTGTTAATCTAAAGCATCACATAATGGCTAAACATTCATACGAAAAACCTTACTCCTGCCCCGTTTGCAAATACGCTGCTGTTCGGGCTGACCGTCTAAAGGAACACATACTTGCTAATCATTCAAACGAAAACTCATCATTCCAACCTCACTCCTGCCCCCATTGCGAATACAGTTCTGTTAGGTCTAGCAGTTTAAAACTTCACATACAGGCTAAACATTTAAGCGTTAAACCTCATTCCTGCCCCTACTGTGAATACAGTACTGTTTGGGCTGGTGCTTTAAAAGTTCACATACAGAGTAAACATTTAAGTGTTAAACCTCACTCCTGCCCCGACTGTGAATACAGTACTGCTTGGGCTCGTGATCTAAAACTTCACATACAGGCTAAACATCAAAGTGTTAAACCTCATTCCTGCCCCTACTGTGAATACAGTTGTGTTCGGGCTGCTAATCTAAAAGTTCACATACAGAGTAAACATTTAAGTGTTAAACTTCACTCCTGCCCCTACTGTGAATACAGTGCTGTTCGGGCTGGTGATCTAAAAGTTCACATACAGGCAAAACATTGTAGTGATAAACCTTACTCCTGCCCTCATTACGAATACAGTGCTGCTCGGTCTGGCCATCTAAAGCGTCACATACTATCTAAACATTCTAATGACTACTCATCATTCCAACCTCACTCCTGCCCCCATTGCAAATACAGTTCTGTTAGGTCTAGAGATTTAAAACGCCACATACAGAGTAAACATTTAAGTGTTAAACCTCACTCCTGCCCCTACGGTACTGGTCGGGCTAGTGATCTAAAACGTCACATACAGGGGAAACATGTAAGCGTTAAAACTCTGTCGTGCTCCTACTGTGAATACAGTACTGCTCGGAGAGGCAGTCTGAAATCTCACATAAAAGCTAAGCATTGTAGAGAGAAATCTCCCTTATAGGTAAAGAGGTAACAGGATTTCCTGAAATCTTGTTCCATCAGTGCCTGAGCCTTCATCCTCTCTACTCCTAGTACAACTACTCATCTCTGTAACATTGCACACATCTTTGTAATTTCCAATTTAGCATACATCTATGTTTTTTTATTAAATAATTATTAAAATGTATATTTACATTAAATATATTATGTTATTGTAATAAATGAATTTTATTAGTACCTTTTATCAATTTTCCCTTCAAGTTCTGCGAGAAATAACTGCCTAGCCTGGAGTTTTAGTCAAACCAACAACTTGTTTGTTGTAAACTATATTCTAAGAAACACACTGTATTAAGATATCTATTTATTTATTGGAGCTTCACAGCTATGCCAGTGTTGCTCAAAATAAAAGCTTCATAAATTAAAAATCAAAGAAATGGAAAATAACAAAATACAAGAAAACAAGTGGAAAACATGAATGGAAACAGAAAAGAAAAACAAAGGAACACAAAAATAGAGCAGAAAACAGAAATTGAAACCAAAAACTGAAATGAAATTAAATATTTTTGTTAATGTGATTAAGATATGATCTAAAATAAAATGCTAAGAGTGGAACAAACAAAAGACAAAATTCAAAACTAGAACGTAATAAGTGAAAATATTTGAATGATAAATAAATAAATCTGGGTTACCAAAGATCCATAAGAAAGAGACTTCCGAGAAAGAGAATCCGAACATTCTAACAATTACTCAGTGTTTAACTTTTTCATTCAACACCAAAAAAAAAACAACATAACAACAATAATAGGACATTAATTTTGCAATAAGATTGCTTCTATACACATTTTCGATCCAACGTATAACAGAGATATTTTGAACTGTTAAATGATTAGCATTAGATAAATATTACCATTTTGGTTAGTCTTGTCTAAATAAAGTAAACACTGAATAAATGTGCTATTAGTGATTTATATTTGTGCTTTTGTTAGGTATAAGCCTTTTCAATATATCAACTATGTTTAATAGTATCTCATCCTTGTAATCTATTTAAATAGAAATTTTTCTTTGGCATTACTATCAGATTTTAATGAATTTTCACTCACCTATTGTCTATATATTGACTGAGAAGATATTTATTTCATTGAATTAAACCAGCACTTAGTGAAAATTATCTGTGTAATTCCGAACAAAATACTGCCAATATTTGAAATATTAGTTTCTTGTTCCCTGATTAAACTTGAAGGTGCAATTTTGTAATAATATTCTCTTTTCTCTTTCCTTTGATTCTTAAGAATATTTCTTTTTGAAATCACAAAATCTCTTATTCTCTTTTTCTGAACATATAGGGATTGGGTTTGTTGTGAGCTAACTTTACATTCATTATTTACTAAGTGTGTTTAAAACTCCTGACCTTTATGTCAGTGCCTATTTGACAGTAATTTTGTTTCTTGTCCTTTTAATAACTTTATCCAAGTTTGAATTTGAAAAATCTGTTATTATTTCTGTAATATAATAATGTTTTAAATGAATTATTTAGCTTTGTACGTTATATCACATAAAATAATATTATATTAGCCTGATAATAAATTCATCTTTTCTTTTATAATTTGGGGAGAAATAACAACATGTATTTACACAATTTTTACAATAGAACTATACACACGCACACATTACTGTAATATATAAACTTAACTTCTTAAAAAGGATGGAAATAGAAATACTGAGGTTGAATGGATGTGTTAATTTAACATGGAATGAGCCCAACAGTACAATTCGTCGGCTCAACATCTTTTTACTAAGCTAACTACCTACTACTAACTACTTTCCTGTCGGACCCCAAAAATTCCCTTGTCCTTAGCTATTCTAGATAATTGAATTTATTTTAAAGGCATTAATAGCTTTTAGAAGCTGATTTATAGTGATTCTGGAAATAAGTTCAATAGTTATGGAAATAGATATAGAGACTTGTAATCTAGAATTATATATATTAAAATTATTTCTTCAAAAATTTAATTATTTATTTAATATTTAAACCCTTGATTCTTTAAGATGTATTTATATTTTATTCCTGAGGTACACAAACAAGATTGTTTTATTAATTTAATTTTTAGAGAATAATATTTTTTTTTCTTGTTAAATTATTAAAATAACTACTTAATAGTTTTTATACACATTTTAGTATGTGTTACTCCATTTCCTCTTCATTCCATGAGGTGGTGCTGTTAGTTTTTCCTAGTCATGTTCAAATAGCTGAGGTTGTTTATATTAAACATCATCAGGTATTTAAACATGATTGCATGCACCCCATTCTAGAATTTCAACTTCTTCTATTCAAGTTTCTCACATCAACCAGTTCTGTTTGAAGGTACAGAGCACTGAATTTAAAAATAATTTTTCCACTATAGATTCGGCTCCTATTTTTTTTTTTAAACCGACTATCTTTTGTTGGCTTTCACGGAATCACAATAATTAATATTCCCACTGCAGCAGTATAAAATATTGGCCCTGCCTTGAGTGCAAATGCTCTTGAGATGGAGGATCTGCTGTCCAAACATTTCAAAAAGGTTTTTTTTTTAATGGTGATGTATTGACTAAAACGAAAGACAAAAAAACAAGTGTCATTTTTTTGCCTTGTTGTATTATGAAATTTGCAATCTACCAATTACAAATGTTACATAAATCCATTAGATTACTATTTGAGTAGGTGAATGTAGTTGAGACAGCTGAAGGACTAAGATCATCCAGCTTGGACTGTCAGAGCAACCCTCAGCCTAGCATCTTTTTAATTGAATTAAAAATACTCCCTCTTTCACAAATAGTGAAATATGGTTAGCATTTTACTTGATATAAAATTCATTATTATGAAATAAATGTAAAATAAAATATTTTAGGTACAATGTAATTAATTATATTCTTTTAACTTGACATTTTTTTAAAAAAAGTCTTAGAGGCGTGAAAGTAGGAGGGATATAAGAAAATGGTCACTTCAATAATCCCTTTTACAGGTTAAAAACTTCAAAATAAATATTTAAAAACAAAATGTTGAAGGTCCCTCCACACCCCTCATTAGTAATAAGCCATGTTCCAGAAGACTATTCATCAATAATTTCAACCTACAATAACAAACAGAGTGTTATGAGAACTTGATGATGGTAAAAAAAATGTTGCAAAGATCAATTGTGCAGTCCTCGTCATTATAGTGAAGTTATAAGTGAATGTAATCGTTTCATATCAATTTAAATTTTAGAGCCGCCAGGTTCTGCAATTGCTACTCACCCTTATGGGAAGCTATATGGTCTTAATATTTAATAATGTACACATAAGTTGAAAATTACTTTTAGTACAATATATATGAGCATAATAAAGGTGATTTTTATTATCAGTTAAGAATAAAAACAAAATTTCTCTGAATTTTGACCCAAAAACAACTGAAATTCTACAATCTTTAATTTTAAATCTCCCTTATACTCCATCTAGGCCAGCGGTTTCCAACCTGGGAGGCGCCAACAATTGCCAGGAGAGGCGCCAAACATTTTAAATAAAAACATATACCATAATATGTACAAATAAATGCAACTTAATATCGTAACATAAAATTTATTTTATATGATTTATATATTTATTATATACATATATAATGTATATGTATGTATTTGTATATGTACATGTATAATAAAATGGGGAGGCGTACAAAAAATATTTTCTTTTGGGGGGGGGTAGTAGCATAAAGGTTGGAAACCACTGATCTAGACCCTTGAGCGTGTAAAATTTAAAAATTGTCTGCGCTTATGAATTTTTTTTTTTTTTTTTTTTTTTTTTTTTTTTTTTTTTTTAAAACTATATGCCATAAATACAGTCTACATCCACAAGTTAAATAAATTATGGTTCAGGAATAAACTATGGTTTTCATATATATTTATATTAAAATGAATAAGCAACAGGGAAAGAACACAAGACAGCAATTTAAAAAAAAAAAAAATCAGTGTTTAGAGATTATTAAACTGCAATGAAAAGAAAGTGGGGGAACTAAAAAAAAAAAAAAAAAAAAAAGTAGTTTTGAGTGTTGACAATATATTCATAAGAATCTTTATATGAAGTTAACTCTGCAATAACTGTTTATATTTATAAAACTCGTGTAAATTTATTGCATAAGAATTCACATAAGGTATGCTTAGGTAAACACCAAAAAGTCTTTATATATTTTGTAAAGGATTCATAACAGTCCTCCCACTGACATAATTATTTAAAAGCTCAATCATAATGTATTGAATGTAACTAAAAAGCATTATTAAAATATTATAATTCAAATAAACATGAACATTTTCCCCGGCAGTTAATTAATATAATTTTAAATATAAATACTGCTTCCTTATCAACTTAGAGCATTTTTTTGTAAAATAGTCATATTACTATCATGAATGATCTTATAATTGTTAAGTATATCTAATTTAACTGATTAACTAAACAAGAATTTAGAAGTCTCAGTACTGCTCATAATAATTTTATTTATTTATTTGGAGCTTCGCAGCTGTGGCGATGTTGCTCGGGAAAAAAAACTGTATTAAATTAAAAAATAAAAAAAAAAAAAAACGAAACGAAACAAAATTAATTTAAACGAACATAAAACAACATAACAGAAATGTAACATGAAAAATAGAAAAGTAACACGAAACAGAAATGGAACACAAAAACAGGAATGGAACAGAAAACAGAACTGAAACGAAAAACAGAACTGAAACGAAAAACAGGACTGGAATGAATCACAATACCAAATGGAAAAACAAAACACAAAAATGGAAATCAAAAACAAAATGGAAAACAAAAACCAGAAATGGAACACAAAAACAAAAAAATAGAAAAAAAATGGAACACAAAAACAGAAATAGAACAAAAACAGAAATGGAATACAAAAACAGAAATGGAACACAAAACCAAAATGGGAAACAAAAACAGAAATGGAACACAAAACAGAAATGGAGCACAAAAACAGAAATGGAAAAACAAAACAGAAATGGAACGCAAAACAGAAATAGAAAACAAAAATGGAACTCAAATAATATAAATTGAACAATAAATTGAAATCGAATGAATGAATAAATAAATAAATAAATAAACGAATGAAAAAATAAATAAATAAAGTAGATATAAATAAATAAGAGTATAAAAAATATAATTTGATAAAGATGGTACACTTTCAACATTAAATCTATTTTTATAATATTTTGAAAATTCTTCATAATTATCTTGTTTAAATTCATTCAAAATATCATCTCTTTCGAAAATTATTACCCAGTTAATTAAATGTTTATATTTTAATAAAGTTTCTGGAGAAAAATTTTGATAAAAAGACATAATATTCCAATCTAATAATGAGGAATAAAACTTATTTTTTTCTTCATCAATTCTTTGATAAGTTGAAATAAGTTTCCAATCTACTTTATTTGCAAACATCCCCAATTCTTCTAATGTAAATTGATGATGTTGTGAAACAAGTTTCCAATTTAATTTATTCTGAAATACCATTAGAAATTCAGTACTCAAAATTGGAAACGAGGATAGTTCATCCCAATCACAATTATTTTGTGTTGACGTCATTTAATAAGAAAAAAAATTATTAAGATAAAAAATTTATGATAATTCATTTTTTCAGTTTAGGAGAGATTTTGCAATAACTAATTTTTCAAGATCTGTTTGCTCTTGTGATATTTTATCATTTAACTCCTTCTTTAATAGTCCAACTTCTTTATTAATTTTTTCAATTAGCAATCTCTTAGATTCTTCTATTTTGTCATAAATCTGTTTTTCTCTATCTTGTGATAATTGAACTTTTGAAATAACATCCCTAATTAAAACTTGAGAAAGTTTTTCGATCTTCTCGTCTAATTCTATTTTAGTTGCATATTCCTTTAATTTCATATTAATGCTATCATCTAACTCTTCTATAGTTGTATATTCTACTAATTTTTCATTAATGATCTTAACAAGATCTTCTACATCAATTGATCTTGTAACTCTAGAATTTTTAGTTTTAAAATCATCAGACATATTTTTTACTTGTTTCATAATAACGACATCATTATTATCTTTTCCTTCTGAAACACTAACAAGTCTTCTCTTATTAAAACTAATATAATTTTTTGTAACGCTAAAGAACGAACCAATTATCTCATAAATTTTTGATGTTAATATATCATTTAATTTTTTTTCAATATCATCATCATCTATTTTTTCATTTATTTTTGTCTCTAGTAGATTTAACTGACGTTTTATTTCTTTTGATAAATCTTTTATAATATCATTCTTAATATCTAATGGTACACTCTCTTGTTTAGAATCATATTCTATTTGATTTCCATAAATATCAAATCTTAAAATAACTGTTGAATAAGATTCCATTTTTCTTTATTTATTATATTTAAAATTTCATTAAAAGAAATCCCATCAGAAAACATTTTAAGAACTAATAAACATAAATGTCCACAGATAGGTGGATCATTAATTTCTTGAAGTCTCTCATCGTGCTATATTAAATTATCTTTTCCCAAATATATAACTAAGTCCTTCGAAGGTTGTAAGTTTCAATAAGAATTAAAATAATATTTTTTATTCCCATTTTTATAATAAGCAACCCAATGTGTACCATTTCCAAAAGAATTATCAATGTTTACAATTCCACATTCTATATTTTTAACATTTTTAGGAAGCTCGTTTCTCATAAAAACTCCTCTAAAATTTTTTATTATTAATTTTTTAACAAAATTTTCAATATCAAAATTAGATAAAGGAATTATTTTTTTTTTTTTTTTTTTACTTTCAGTCTTCTTTGTTAAAATTTTTCCTCCCTTTATTATGTCTTATTTGTTCTTCAATTAATTTATCTTTATATTTTTTATCAATAACCGAATTCGCAACTGAACTCACACAACCAGCTAATGCTGCTAAAGCACCAATTCCAGCAAAAATTAATGGTAAAATACCACCATCTTTTTCATTTTCTCTTAATTGTTTATAAGTTAATTTAATTCTTGTTCCTTTCCCATCTTTAGCATGTTTGTTAATCTTATCAATCTGTCTTTGAGTTAACAAAATAGAATTATTACCTTTTGTTGTATCGATTGTAACATCAGTTTTCTTTTTAACAGCATTAATAATTTTAGATTTTTGACCATCTGTTATAGAAATTTTAAAAGGTTTATATTCAGCCATTTTAATTTATATTTATTATATAAAAAAAATAAAATAAAATTTTTTTTATTGAAATATATCAACTTCTGAATGTATTAAACCCATTCCTAAATGTCTTTTAATTTTCATAGTTTATCAAGCTTATTGATAGCACTTGTTATTGGTCGATATTCTTTATTTTTAGAATCTTCTTCATATATTCTCTGTTTCCTAGCATGTTCAAATTTTTTAATTAAACTATCTCTTATTTTAATTATTTCTTTTGGATTCATTTATTATAGAAAAAATTATATAAAGTTAAAAAGTTAAAAGCTTAACTTTTTGAAAGCTTAACTTTTTGAAAGCTTAACTTTTTTAAAGCTTAACTTTTTTAAAGCTTAACTTTTTTAAAGCTTAACTTTCTTAAAGCTTAACTTTCTTTATGTTTCATGAATCAGACTCAAATATATAATATTATTGACATTTTCATTATTTAATAATTCATGTCTTTCATTCATAATACTTAAATTTATTTTCTGAATTTTATGAATATCTTTTCTAATTGGAACATAATGAATTTCTGAAGGTTTTTCTGAAATTTTTGAAGCGAAAGGAACATTTGGAAAAAAATTATAAATTAAATCAGTTTCTTCATGTATGTGTTCATTCGATGAATGACTCACTAAACTAGATTCGGCTAAATTACAATGAATTTCAATAACATCAAAAGGTCTTAATTTTGGTTTAAATTTTCCAACATGTTTCTTGTTGTTTTCATAATATGTTGTAATTTCATTTTTAGAAGGTATTTCAAAACCAAAAATGTTTTTAAGATTAACATCTAAATCAAATGGATATGATGAAAATATTTCTATTTTTCCATCATTATTACCTTTTATATAGAACTTATCGTTTCCAACTTCTTTCTTTATTAATTTATCGATTTCGTTTAAATTCCTAAATCCTTTTTCAATTTTAATATGTTTTCTTGATTTATTAATATCGAATGAAATGTATGAATCTTTTTGTATGTTAGGAATATTATTATCAGAATAAAAACCAACATTTTATAATTTATATTTTCATCTAAAAATATTGGATGAGCCAATTTAAGACTCAACTCAGAAGTTTTTCCAGTTACTTTTATTAATTTCATCTTATATAAATTATATTTATAATGGGAAAAAAATATCAATTAAAAGTTTTTTACAAAGATGAAAATAATAAAAACAATAATAAGCCTTTTCCAATTCCATTACGATGTATAATTATTGGAAGCAGTGGTTCTGGAAAAACAACTTTATTAACAAATTTTATTTATAGAAATTGGCTAGATTATTCAAAATTATATGTATGCAGCAAATCATTAGAACAAGAAGTTTATCAAAAAATGATTGAATTGTTTAGTGATGTCGAAAATAAAATAAATGATAATATAGCAATTTTTTATAGTGATATTGAAGAAATGAAAATGTCGATAACTGCGAACCGAATAGTTTAGTTGTCTTCGATGATTGTGTTTTAGAAAATCAAGAAATAATTAATGAATATTTTGTTAGAGGCAGACATAAAAATATTTCTTGTATTTATTTGAGTCAATGTTATAGTAAAGTTGATAGACAGTTAATTCGAAATAATGTTAATTTTATTTGTGTTTTTCAACAACCTAATTATTACACTCGAATGATATATGACGATTTTACGGGAAGTGATTTTTCTAATTTTGATAACTTTAAAAACATTTGTAATGATTGTTGGCAAGATGATTATGGTTTTTTATCAATAAATACAAATAATAAATTAAATAATGGAAAGTATATTCATAAACTAGAAAAAATTATTTCTTAAAATTGTTTCTATAATAAATGGTACTTATATATTGTGTAAAGTGTAAGAAACAAACAGAAACTAATAATTTTCATGAAGAAGTTTCTAAAAATGGGAAACTTATGGGTAAAGGGATTTGCAAAGATTAAGGAAGTAAGAAAAATACTTTTTTAGGTCAAAAAATGAAAAAATCAATGTAAAAGAAGGAATAATAGAAGATATTCATAAACAAGTTAGAAGGAATTTTGAAAGCACAAAAATTATAACTCTAGGAGTAAAAGATTTCTGGCAATCGGATTTAGTTGAGATCAATACTCAAGGAATATATAAAATAAATAAAGGATTTAAATATATTTTAACTGTAATAGATACATTTTCTAAATATGCTTGGGCTATTCCTGTTAAAGATAAAACTGGTAAATTAGTCTCAGAAGCATTTAAAAGTATTTTAAGTAATAAAAATAAACCAAAAAATTTACAAACCGATAATGGTAAGGAATTTTATAATAATGATTTTCAAAATTTAATGACAGAAAATAATATTAACCACTATTCAACTTATAGCGAAATAAAAGCCGGTATTGTTGAAAGATTTAATAGAACTTTAAAGGAAAAAATGTGGAAAGAATTTTCTAAGAGGGGAAATTATAAATGGATAGATATTTTAGATGATTTAATTAAAGAATATAATAATTCATTTCATAGCAAAATAAAAATGAAACCAATAGAAGTTAATAAGAAAAATGAAAAAGAAATATTAAAGAATATTTATAACGATAACAATTCTAAAAAAGAAAAACCAAAATATAAATTAGATGATTTTGTTAGAATAAGTAAAAATAAAAAAATATTTGAAAAAGGATATACACCTAACTGGTCAACTGAAGTTTTCAAAATAAGTAAAATAATAAAATCTATTCCTATTACTTATAAAATTAAAGATTTAAAAGATGAAGAAATTGAAGGTAGATTTTATAAAGAAGAATTAATGAAAACGAAATATCATCATGATTATTTAGTTGAAAAAGTTTTAAAAAGAAAAGGAGATAAAGTTTATGTTAAATGGTTAGGATTCGATAATACTCATAATAGTTGGATTAATAAAAATAATGTAGTGATTTAAATTTCTTTTCAGTATGCAATTCTTCAATATTTATAATTAATTCTTCTTCACTAAATTCTTCATTCTTTATTCTAAAATAATTACCATGAAATTCTAAATCATTTCTTAAATTTTCTTTTATTCTAGAATATAAATTAATGCTGTTTGGATCATAAAATGATAATAATTCATTACAATCTTGATGTTTTAAAAATATTCTATCAATTGCACTATTTAAATTTAAATTTTGACATCTTATGACATAATAAGTATATTTGCATTCGTTGTCATTTAACTTACATAATACAAAACAGTGTCTTAAATTTAAATTTTCAGTTTTAGGTACTACATCTGGTTTGATATTTTCAATTCTTTCTTGCTTATTTATAATTCTTCTTGCTGTATTAAACATTATTTCATTACTTTTTTCTAAATTTTCTATTTGTGTTCTTAATTTATATTCACCAGATTTTCTAATTGTTTTGATACCGTTGTAAACCCTATCTTGGAATTCAATTGCCTTAGGTAATTTTGATTTCGTAATCAAAGAATACAAACCTAATTCATTTATAAAAACAGTATGGTTTTGGGGGAGAATTTCTCTCCCCCGGATATTTTCAAGGGGTATCGATTCGATACCCCTAAAATTTTCATAACTTTTCTTGTATTTCTCATTACCTCTTAACCTGAACGATTGATTCGTTCACCTTTAAATTCCATATTCAATACAATATTTTTCTCTAACATGATCACGAATTTACTGAGCTATTTTTGTAATAGTGTAATATGACAAATAGTTCTTAAATGTTGATTTTTATTAGCATAAGGATATTGTCTTCCTCATTCACAAATATATCTCGCACAATTTATTTCTGATCTACAAGCCTTACATTCATAGAATAATTTTCCAGTTTTTATGATATGCATAAAAATTATCTAATGATTTAGTTTGTTTACAACGACTGCACATTTTAGTATCCATTTATATAGAAAAAATTTATTTAAGTAAATTTATTTTTTCTAAAAATCTTTTTAAATATATAAATAAGAAATTTTGTTACATTTAGTTTAAAACATTTTTATAATGTCCTAATGCTCTCGTATTAATTCCATCTTCTAAAATATATCTTTTATCATCATTTGGTGATAGTGCTTTTAGCAGATTTCCCTTAAGGGAAATCAGCTATTGAGGTCGTACTCATGACGCGATTTTCGAAAATTTTCTTCAAATGTCCATCGATCCTACCCAGGAGATGACGAAAATGAGGTCCGTTCAAAATTATATATATATATATATATATATATATATATATATATATATATATATATATATATATATATATATATATTTGTCTGTTAACGCTCTAGCGGTCCCAATTTTTGTTTGATCGTTACGAAACTCGATATTTAACCGTTTTATGTAAAAAGACAGATCAAGTTCGTTAATGGCTGAAATCGGACCAGAGGGTGGGGGGGGGTTTAGAGGGGGGGATTTTCGAAAATTCAAAATATCTCCGTTATTATGCATCGGATCGAAAAATTGTACAGAACCAATCTTATTGTAAATTAAATTTACTATAAATATTGTTATATACATTTATTCTCTATCTTGAATATTAACCGAGATATTTGCATTTTTGTGAAGTCTGTGGTGGGGTATAGTTCGGATTATGTCGGCCATCTTCGTCATTTCTCGGCTCAGGCGGAAGCTTCTTCTAACCTGGCGTTTTTAACCTTACCTTACCTTCCTTACTTTGTGAGATTTATGCAAATACGTTTAGTTCATCCGCCCCCCCCCGTTCTTTAGTTCTTGGACTACTAAAATTTGAGTTATTAAAATATAAATTATTCTTACAATTCAGAAGCCGTTTCAGTTGGGTATTTATTTTAATTAACTGAAAGATTTCTCATTATCTAATCACGGTGGTATTGTGTTACCAGTATGCAGATTTCTCTATTGTAAAACTTCACAGGGGAAATCTGCTTAGTTTACGCAGCCCCTGCGTGACGGACTTTTTTATTAACTTCTATAGAATATATTTCATGTTTATAACTTCTAATTTGATTCATAGTTCTATAATGATCTTTTTTGTTGAATAAACTATCTTTATAATCTTCGAATGAAATTTTATTTATCACAACATTTTTCATAATGCCTTTTATTTTCTTGCATGTTTTTTCCTCATTTTTGTGCGCATACATTTTAGATCTTAATCCAATAAATTCTTCCATTATTAATCCATTATTTTCGTCTTTCATTTTTCCTATAATTTTCTTATTCATTCTTGGCATATTGTATTTATTATCAATAGGATAATCTGAAGTATCGAATAAATCTATCATTGTTTTCATATCTTCATAAAAATCATCTGTTTTAATATCATATATAAGACTGTCCGTATCCATATACGTTAATTTGAGATTATTTTCATATTTTGGTTTCATAACATTATAATGAAAATCGTACATTAAATGTTTCGATAAATCTGCAATACTCATTCCAACATAAATCGGTTTATCAAACTTAACTTTTGTTTTATTCATATGAATAGCCGTTAAATTTTCATTAAATATAGTTCTCCCCTTACAATTTGGTTTTGATATCAATTTTTCTGCTTTCTTATAATCATTACATAATTTAACATCAATTCTTTTTCTTATATTTTCCATCGTCTTACCGAACACGGAATTGTTCATTAGTTTATAGAAATCTTTTTCAAAATCATTTGTGGCTTTTGTTCTTTTTTCAGTATTTAGGTCAATATATTTTTTCAACCAATCTAATTGATTAAATTCTAATACTCTATGAATCTTTTTAATTTTTAATCCAAAATCTAAATATTGTTTTAAATTTCTATAATGAAGAACATATTTTTCTTTATCATATAAAGTTGTTAATAGTTTTGGTATTTTCGAATTATCTGGAATTCTGTTTTCTGGTGCTAATGGTAAATCTGAATGATTATCATGTAATTCTTTCGGATATTCTAAATCTACTTCGAGTATATATCCTATTTCTGAATCATCTTTTAAATTTTCTAAATTTTTAAAATTTTCTATTTCATCTGATTTTAGCCATCTAAATCCGCTATAAGGTAAATATTGGCTCATAGCCCAACCATATAAATTATTTGCGTCTAAATACATTAAATAATTAGATGATAAATTTTTATCATAAGTTTTCATATATTTATTATTTGCTTTAGCATATCTATTACAACATTGTGAAACACCACCACGCGTTCCTTTTTCTAAAAATAAAATCATATCGTAATCATTTAATAATTCTAATTGAATTTCTGTTGATTTTAACATTGCATCCCAAGATAATCCTGGTGCAGTATAATACCAAGCAGGATCAAGTTTATAAGTTTTTAAACATACATCTCTAAAGTTTTCAAAAATATCTGCTAATATTAATACATCTGATTTAACATATAAATCTGAATATTGTCCTAAGTTTTCAATTCCAAAAACTTTCCAAACTTTTTGAGCGTGTTTATAATCTTTTTCAGTTATATCGCATTCATTCAACTTACTATAAAATTCTTTAATTGGTGGTAATTCATTTTCTTCAAATTTTTCTTCAGAATCCATATAATCATAAGGATATACACCTTTTCTTGTAATTAAATCTAATTTTTCTTCATTATAATATTTACTTGTTTCACGAAAATTTGATTCTAAGAATTTATATTCTTTAAATTTTTGAATCGGTGGCGAATAAGTAATAATTTTTTCTTTTAATTCTACGGGCATATTTCTTAAATTTGAAGATAATGAATCTAAACTTGAGGCCATAAATCTGAATGAATCAAGAAACCTAATTTCTAAACCATCAACTTTCTGATTGAATGAAATATATTTCTCTTCAGTATTTGGAATTACATCAATATTTTCTTCAAATTTCCCCATCGCTTTAACAAATAGATGAGCGTCATAACCAGTTAAATTATGAATAAATACTGGAACAAAATTAGGATTTTTATAATTCAAATTACAATATTGATGAGCTGGACCACGATATTTTCCAGTTAAATGATTATGATCTCTTACTTTTTCTTCTATATCAACATTTTCTTCACATATATGACAAATATCAGTTTTCTGAAAATGTTTTTCATCTTCATCTGACATATTGATAGGTATAATTTCTTTATAAATTTTTTGGATATCTTTAACTTCTTCACGAATCATTTCAACAAATTGATCAACACAATCTGAACCTCGATATACAATTGGTGGTTTATAATCACTACTTTCATATTTTATATAATAACAAAAACTATTTGGCTCATGCTTTTGATAATTCATAGTATATGATTGAGATGGATCAGGTTGGCATGTATCAATTTTCTTAGTTAAACATTCGAAATCGGCATATATTACGAAAGGAACTCTTTACGATCTGTTATAGTTTTAATTCTATATATTCTCCTTCAGATGGCATTTCAATTTTTACAGCAGCTTTCTTTTCACAATCAATTTCATGTTTTTCTAATTTTTCAGTTGAATCATAATATGTTAAACATCTTTCACATGGATAAATTTTAGCTTTCCTATTTGTTACTTGGGACCCAATTAATCTAGAGAGATCTTTAATCCAACAGTAATGATCATTTCTATTATCTTTAATATAAAAAAGATTTACATGTTTCTCTAATTTGTTTTTAGTAATTCTTAGAGGATGAACATTATTTTCCTCAAATCCATAAATATTTATAGATATATTGTTTAGTTTTTCAAATTTATTAATATCTGTAAAGGAAACAGGAAAGTTTATCCCCTTAAAATTTAATTTATCTTTAACTGATTCATATTTTGTAATTCTTTGAGGATTTTTATCTACTGGATAAATTGCTGATAGAATAGACCACATAAAACATTTATTATCATTATTTTTTACATTTATAATTGCTTGTTTTGCTTTTATTTTTTCTGGTAAATCAATATATGATGAGCCTTTTATAGGATTATATTTATTAATTCTTAGTTCTAAATTATCAATACTTATAAGTACCATCCTGATCCTTTAGCATTAAAATCATCCATTTCTTCCATCATTTTCATGATAACATTATCATAAAAATTATTTAGATCTGTTGATTGTAATATGATTTCATTTTGAGTTTTGAATGAAAATTGTTTAATTTTATCACCTTTCTTCCCAAAGGTAAGGGATAGCATAAGATTAACTTTCAAATCCATTATCTTTGAAATTTCTGAGATTTTATTGATTACCCTATTTCTTTCATCTTCTAAAAATTCTATTGGATTTACAAAATCTTTTTTATGCTTAATTAAATATGTTTTTAATCGGGAATCATAAGCTGTTTCAATTTCTTGTATTTCTTCATCTTTAAGTAATGCATTTTTATGAGCTGAAGATTCAATATGAAGTTTTTTATAAGATTTTTTATAATATTTATTACATTCTTCACATTTAATTTGTTTCTCTCTAGGAGGTTTGGTTTTAGAAAACAAACTAGAATGAAAATTGAATTCATTTATTGATTTTATAGTAGTTTGATTTTTCGATTTTTTTATAGCTATTAATCTTTTTCTGTTTTTCTTTCTTTCTTCCTCATTAGTAATATAATTTATAAGATCAGATTTCTTCGTTAATTTTGAAAAACCTTTAATATTGTGTGATTTACAATATTCTCGCAATTGCTTCATAGTCTGTAAATTAAAATCTTTAACAGGTTTCGATTTAGAAAACAGACTAGACTCAAAATTGAATTCGTTTATAAATTTCTTTTTCTCTATTTCATCAAGAATATAATTTATAAGATCATCTTTTTTCTTATTAGAATATTTATCGATATTTTGTGATTTACAATAATTTTGAAGTTGTTTAAGAGTTTGGCTTCTCAATTGAGACTCCATTTATTTCTAAAAAATTTTATTAAGACTTTTTTATTGAAAATAAATTTTCGTTGCATCCCTAAAATTTTAACTCTCTGACTAAATTACTGATATTTTTCAATATTTTATTATGTATAGGACGAAGTTTATGTTTATATAAATAAGTTTTACAAACATCTTTACCACAATAGGGAAATATTTTTGACTAAATTATATTAATAAAAAAATTCTTAAATAAATGGATGTTATAAAAAAGATAAAACGTGTCGGTAAATGTGAAAATATTCCACTAGTTACGTTAAAATCTTTAAATTTAAATAAACCATATCCTATTAAAGAATTTAAGGAAATTAATACTAAATATGGAAAACGTATAGTTGTTATATTAATAGATAAAGAAGATCTATTACAAGTTTTTCTCCCAGATAGATTTAATGATAAATTATCTAAAAAAGATATTCAAACATTAAACACCCAAAAAATATCACTTGTTTATAAAGGGAAAAAAGAAATAGGTGATGATAAGGAGATTCATGATATTGATTTTATAGAAAATAAAGATGTAATAAAGAAAAACGAATCTAAATCTAAAAAATATGATAGTGATTGTGATGATTAAATTAATTGAATAAATTTTATTACTTTTTAATGTTTTCAACCTTATTTTTATAAATTTTCATACATTTTTATATAACTTATGGAGGGGGAAAAATATTGTTTTATTATAGATTTTTAGAAATATTTGCGTTGAAAAATATTAGGTTACTTCGCTCGTTTTTTTAAGGAATTTGATGTTTTTTGTTAAGTGGTCGAGAACCCCCTTTTCTATCTTATAACTTATGGAGAGGGAAAAATGTTGTTTTATTATAGATTTTTAGAAATATTTACTTTGAAAAAAATATTAGGTTTCTTCGCTCGTTTTTTTTTAAGGAATTTGATGTTTTTTGTTAAGTGGGCCCGTACCCGCGTTTTCCATCTACTGATATGACATGTACCACAGTCCACCATAATGACATTTGTATATTAGTTTTATTTATATTTTTAGTTTTCTATTTGTATATTAGTTTTATTTATAATTTTAGTTTTATGTTTGGACATTAGTATCTTTATGTTTTTGGATAAGTTTTAATTTAACTTATAAGTAGTTTGGTTTGATTTATAGTAGTTATAACCAGTTTATAGTCTATTGTCTGTAAGAGAGGACCATTGGTCCTATGACAGTAAAAGCATCTATCTATCTATCTATCTATCTATCTCGCTCTGTCTCTCTCTACTCTACTGCTATTCTTCTTATATAATCCCAACTCATTTGAAACTAAATTAACTGCTGGTCAATGATCAAATGTATTTATCCAATGATAGAATGCAACCCGAACATATTGATAACAAATCCATGGGGCAGATGTGTTCTCATATTACATCACATATTAGCACTCATCCTCTCTTATATAACTATTTGTAACATCAGACTTTATTATCATCTCACTTATAAAAAAGAGATAACAAATTGAATCTCCTGTAGCTTTGATCAGATCTACAGTTGAATAGGTCAAAAGAATAAAATTCCATCGTCTAAACGTCACATGATTATCAAACGTCCTTTTAGTCAAATTATTAAATATCTTTTCGTTTACGTAAATTTCAAGAAATCATAATCGAGATATATAGATAATTTAACTTCCTAAGTTCAAATACATAGATGACAATGTAGGAATAAAATCTCCAGTAAATATTAATCAAATATTAATAAAATCTGTCTTCGTTTACCAAGTAGACCTTCCAATGACTTCACCGCACCATCTATTCTACAAAAATATTCGGAAACATTCAAATATAAGACATGATCAATCAATTCAATGGAGGCTAAGTGGATTGCCATGCTCCAGCCTCCCTGAACTTTGCAGTGGATTTCCGTGCTTCAGTCCCCTTGAGCTTTGCAGTGGATTGCCATGCTCCAGCCCCCTTGAACTTTGCAGTGGATTTCCATGTTTCAGTCCCCTTGAGCCTTGCAGTGCATTGCCTTGCTCAAGTCCCCTTGAACTTTGCAGTGGATTGCCATACTCCTGTCTCCCTGAGCTTTGCAGTGGATTGCCATGCTCCAGTCCCCTTGAGCTTTGCAGTGGATTGCCATGCTCCTGTCTCCCTGAACTTTGCAGTGGATTTCCATGCTCCTTTCTCCCTGAACTTTGCAGTGGATTTCCATGCTCCTGTCTCCCTGAGCTTTGCAGTGGATTTCCATGCTCCTGTCTCCCTGAACTTTGCAGTGGATTTCCATGCTCCTGTCTCCCTAAACTTTGCAGTGGAGTACCATGCTCCTGTCGCCCTGAACTTTGCAGTGGATTTCCATGCTCCTGTCTCCCTGAACTTTGCAGTGGATTTCCATGCTCCTGTCTCCCTGAACTTTGCAGTGGATTTCTATGTTTCAGTCCCCTTGAGCTTTGTAGTGGATTACCATGCTCCAGCCCCTTGAGCATTGCAGTGGATTGCCATGCTCCTGTCTCCCTGAACTTTGCAGTGGATTTCCATGCTCCTGTCTCCCTGAACTTTGCAGTGGATTTCCATGCTCCTGTCTCCCTGAACTTTGCAGTGGATTTCCATGCTCCTGTCTCCCTGAACTTTGCAGTGGATTTACATGCTCCTGTCCCCTTGAACTTTGCAGTGGATTGCGATGCTCCAGTCTCCCTGAACTTTGCAGTGGATTACCATGCTCCTGTCTCCCTGAACTTTGCAGTGGATTTCCATGCTCCTGTCTCCCTGAACTTTGCAGAGGATTTCCATGCTCCTGTCTCCCTGAACTTTGCAGTGGATTTCCATGCTCCTGTCTCCCTAAACTTTGCAGTGGATTGCGATGCTCCAGTCTCCCTGAACTTTGCAGTGGATTTCCAAGCTCGTGTCTCCCTGAACTTTGCAGTGGATTTCTATGTTTCAGTCCCCTTGAGCTTTGTAGTGGATTACCATGCTCCAGCCCCTTGAGCATTGCAGTGGATTGCCATGCTCCTGTCTCCCTGAACTTTGCAGTGGATTTCCATGCTCCTGTCTCCCTAAACTTTGCAGTGGATTGCGATGCTCCAGTCTCCCTGAACTTTGCAGTGGATTTCCAAGCTCGTGTCTCCCTGAACTTTGCAGTGGATTGCCATGCTCCTGTCTCCCTGAACTTTGCAGTGGATTTCCATGCTTCAGTCCCCTTGAGTTTTGCAGTGGATTGCCCTGCTCCTGTCTCCCTGAACAGTCCCCTTGGGCCTATAATATATGGTCCTGGGTCTGCCTGCCCTGTCTAAAAGCAGCCTATTCTTCCTCAAGATCCCCCTCAACTATTTTCCTTAGTCTCTGCTCAAGGATTCTGGTGTATAGCTTATACACCACAGAGGACAAGAATATAGGCCTGTAGTTTTCGCACTCAGCTTGACTGCCCTTCTTGTAGATTGGGATGTTATATTATTCTCCCAATCATTTGGGATTCTCTTTTCGTCCCGTATCTTTTGGAATAGGGCTTGTAGGCACTTCCTTAATTCCTGTCCACTATATTTGATGAATTCCGGGGATATTCTGTCATGTCCAGCAGCTTTGCCCAATCTTAGCTTCTCAATAGCTTCCTCCTCTTCATCCTCCTCTATTGCATCATCTATATCTTCAGGGTAGTCATCATCCTGTCTTCCTCTCCCTCTAAGATTCTGCAAGTTATTGGGTTGATGATGGGTTAAATAACGAGAGTTAAATTTATTTTAACTATAACTAACGTTGTGTTATTTTCAATATGACAATAACAAATACAAACAAAAGCAGGGACTCGCTATGGGAAGCCCCGTGTCATCAGTTGTTGCCAATCTCAATTTACAAAAAATTCTACACATATTGAAGTCAATCATTTTGTCTCTGAGAATGGTCTTATTGATATTACAATTAATTATAAGCCATATTAATCGAGAAAATAATATGGCTTATATATTCCTTAGGAGAGGTGAGTTTTTTTTTTTTCAAGATGATAGAGATGTTAAATTTACAGGAATAATGTAGAATTTGAATAGTTTGTTAAATTAAAAACATTAATTGTTTTGTTTTCCATGTTTATTAAACAAAATGTAAAGAGACCTGTTGTAAATGTGTATGTACCACTCTGAGCATGCGAGTGTCTCAGTAGATCAGCGGGAGTATATTCGTGTGTCAACCCCTCGGGATGTCTAACAATTATGACTCTCTTAGCTCCTGTCCATAGGCATGCTGAGAGCATGAACTGGCCATGGACCCTCCGGGTACAATGAGGCCCGCCAGTTTACTGGAGGCAACCCATTCCTGGTCCCCTTTATATGACGGGGGTTGTACATCGAGTTGATCACTCACTACGTAAATAAAACCCTGATCACGAATCCCTTGAGTCTTGCTCGGCAGTGGCTAAGGATCTTAAAGGTCTATAATGCCGACCGAAAAAAAAGGGGCTGCGTAAACTAAGCAGATTTCCCACGTGAAGTTTTACAATAGAGAAATCTGCCTACTAATAACAGTAGTAGTAACGAATCTCTAATCCGAGGGACGAACAGCTACGGAAACGGCCGAACTAGCTTTCGGCTGAAAGTCCCGAATATAGCCGACTTCTGACGACCACATAATATACAAATACAAATATCTTGGTTAATATTCGACATACAGAATAAATAAATAGAACAATATTTATAGCAAATTTAATTTGCAATAAGATCGATTCTATACGAGTTTTCAATCCGACGCGTAATGACCGAGACATTTTGAATTTTCAAAAGTCCCCCCTCTAAACCCCCCCTCCCCCACCACCCACTGGTCCGGTTTCAGCTGTTAACGAAAATGATCTTTCTTCTTAGATAAAACGATTAAATATGGAGTTTGGTAACGTTAAAACAAAAATTGCGACAACTAGAGCGTGAACAGATATATATATATATATATATATATATATATATATATATATATATATATATATAAAATTGGAACCTCTGTCTGTACATTGATTTTTTTCGCGAAATTTCAAGATAACTTTTCGTTTCACATAGACACCATAACTGCATTTTGCTTCTTTCGTGTGGGGTTGTTTGTTCGTTTGTTTATTTGTTTGTGTTTTTACCTTTTCACGCAGAAACGGCTGAACCGAATTTTATGTAACTTGGTATGTATATTACTACTAACCCAACTTTAGACTATATTAATATCCTCTGAGACGAAGTGGAGTGGGGGTTACAAGAGAAGCCAGAAATTAAAAATAGCGATATTACGTTTCCTATTGGTTTTTCGGCAAATATGAACAACAAAATGTTTTTTATTTTGTTATTTAGAGTAACTTTTGTTATATACACTTTTTTCGTATACAAATTACAAACGAGATATACGCTAAAACCTATAGCGGAAGTGAACAATTTTATTTGGGTCAAAAGACCCAACCGAAATAAATAAAACTCGGTATATGTATTAGCACTAACGCTTTCACTATAATAAGCCATACCAACATTTCTAGGGACGGGCAGGAGTGGGGGTTGTAAGGGAAGCCAGAAATTAAAAATAGCGATATTTCGTTTCCTATTGGTTTTTCGGCAAATATGAACAACAAAACGTTTTTTATTTTGTTATTTAGAGTAACTTTTGTTATATACACTTTTGTCGTATACCGAAGTATAAATGAGTTATACGCTAAAAACTATACCGGGAGTCCACAGTTTTATTTGGCTAAAAACTATAGTTAGGCGCAGTCAACTAAACATGGCTCAGTATCATCTGACTTTGCTCCAACTGCTTTTTATTAAATTATAAGCTATATTAACAAAAATGCTTATAAAAAAAACTGTTCCATTGTTATTTAGAGTAACTTAATATATATCTTGGTCGTATAAAAATATCAATATTGTAGCCTGCAATTCATTCCAATGTTTGAAAAGTTATACCATTCAATCTTTTAATTTAATTTTTCCTCGCCATGATATATTATTATATTATGGCGATAAACAAGAACATTTCAATTGTATGAAGCATTTTAAAAACAAGTAACTGTTTCATGAGGAGCAAAATATATTACCCCCCCCCCTTCCTCTGTCCTTCACCGGAACATTAATTAATCGGAAGTAAGTAATTTCTTCCATTAATGTGTTTAAAAAATCAATTAATTCACAGAAACGAAAGTATTTAAACATACATAATTAGAATTGAAAATAGAATATGAATATAAAGTAATGTAAGCGGAATTGAGAGTTAGAATTAATCATGTTCTGTTGGTTAACCTGGAGCGTCGGGGAGGGGTGGGGAGACCTTCCTGTAATCTAGAACCTCTCTCACTCCCTCTTTCTTTCCTCAGCTGTTATATACACTTTTTTTGTATACCGAATTATAAACGAGATATACGCTAAAACCTACAGCGGAAGCGAACTATTTTATTTGACACAAAAGACTCGACCAAACTAAATAAAACTCGGTATGGGTATTACCACTAACGCCTTCCTTATAATAAGCCATACCAACATTTCTAGGGACGGGCGGGAGTGGGGGTTGTAAAGGAGGCCTGAATTTAAAAATAGCGAAATTTCGTTTTCTATTCATTTTTCTGCAAATATGCACATGACAAAAGTAGTTTATTTTTTTATTTGAAGTAACTTTTCTAATATTAATTTTTGTCTTTCAATAAAGTATAAACGAGATATACACTAGAAACTAAAGCGGGAGTCAACTATTTTATTGGGCACTAACGATTGAACCGAACTTAACAAAACTCGGTATGTCAATTAGCATTAATTCTTCCATGATTATAAGCTATATTAAAATTTTTAGGTTAGAACAGGAGTGGGGCCTGAAAGGGAGGCCTGAAATATAAATTCGCGATATTTCTTTGTCTATTTGTTTTTCGACAAACGTGCACATAACAAAAGTTGTTTACTTTGTTATTTAGAGTAACTTTTGTTTTATACATTTCTCCAGGAACAATGTGTGGAGCAAATAATTTGCGTAGAAATATTGATATGCTCAACAATTCTTTCCAATTTGAACTACCAGGTACCTCACCTGGAAAAATAAATTCAAATCTATGTTAATATTTTGTCCTTAATAACTGAAATCTTTGCATATTGCACAGGAGACGGGAAATATGACAATATGGAGGACAGTGAAGTCGTACATAAAAAAATAATTTTATTATTAACAAATCTACACCAATAACAGGTATAAATCCTAAACACTGGGATGGATAAATCTCAAAATAGTATGCAAAGTAAAGCCTTGCCAAAAAAATACCATCACCGTTCAGCCTAAAATCAATTCCCGGGCGAATCCGTGTATCTGAGCTAGTATATATATATATATATATATATATATATATATATATATATATATATATATATACATATATATATATATTTTTGAACGGAGTTCATTTTCGTCATCTCCTGGGTAGGGATTGATGGACATTTTTCGAAAATCTCGTCAAGAGTACGACCTCAATAGCTGATTTCCTTTGGGGAAATCTGCTAAAAACTAAATCTGCTACTGACGACAAAATGCACTGCTCGACAATTTGTTACAATTCCTTAAAAAATGTCAGTTAAATATTATACAAACAATAACCATCCATTGCTCTTCTCCAATAGTCTTTCAATCTCTAGTAAAACGCACAAGGAAATAAATTAAACAATGCTGATCAACAGGAATACCCTGTAAAGAGTTTAAAAAATAATGATGGCTGAGGTGTGGTCTATTATATCTAACACATTTGCATTTATCTCGTATAATGAACGTTTCTGGAAAACAATATTTGGTATTTAACCAAGTGATAAAGTGATTTATTATATAAACGAATACTGTTTATGTAATATGAATAGAAGTGGGGGTTTGCTGATGGCTAAAATCTTAAAAATTCAAATATCTCGGTTAATATTCAAGAAAGAGAATACATGCATATGACAATATTTATAGTAAATTAAATTTGCAATAAGATTGATATTATAAACTTTTTCGATCCGACTTATGGTAACGGAGATATTTCGAATTTTCAAAATTTACGTATACAATTTTGAACGGAGCTCATTTTCGTCATCTCCTGGGTATGACTGATGGACAGTCGATAAAATTTTTCGAAAATTGTGTCATGAATATCACCTGAATAGATGATTTCCCTTAAAAGAAATCTGCTAAAATAACAGCATTTTATTTGTTTTTTGACAAAGCAAATTATAATAAAATTCTTTATAATTTATAATTTACCTTTGATGACTTGAGGGGAGCAATGCCAACAATCCCATAGTACTAACCGAACTACACAATTCATTTGGACGGCTTGAGAGCGTAGGCAAGAATGCATTTGAATTATTTAAATTCAGAATTATAAAAAGGCAAATAATTTATATTGCCTTAAAGTTAAAATGAATGAAATCAAATATTTAGAAAAAGAACTTCTGGAAGAACCCAGACTTCCACCCCCATATTTTACAAACAATCCCACATATTTAGGTTTAGGTGTATTTCTATCCTGTCAGTTAAATTTCAGTTTTCTTATTCAATCATTTATTCTATTTAGGTTATTTAAACCTTTTTCTTTTCCTTTCATCCTTAAATATTTACTTGTTTTGGTACTTGGCAAGTAACTTATTATTCTTGTTAATTCTATTTTAAATAAATGTTTCAGTAATATGTCATACTTAAAGTCAGTTGAAGTAACTTTCTTTGGTTTGTTTATATTAAGTATTGTTATGAGCAGTACTGAGACTTCTAAATTCTAGTTTAGTTAATGAGTTAAATTTAGTACAACAATTATAAGATCATTCATGAGAATGATACGACTATTTTAAAAAATAATGCTCCAAGTGGGTAAGCAAACAGTGTTTATTTAGACGTGTTAATAAAAATACTAATTTGGATGTTAATCCAAAATACTCCAATATTAAGAAGTTGATCAATGTAGATGGAATCTGACTAGAGTCCGCTTATGATTGGCCAGAATTAGACAACTGTTACCTTGGATGAAGGCTAGGTTACCCTCTTATTCTCGCTGCTTGTTGGCTATTAATCATAGCTCCTCCTTTAAAATAACTTAAAATGAGTTTCTTCCACAATATGATTGGTGAGTAATTGTTCTATAGCTATATCTTAGTGTTTATTAATCGTTGATGCAATTATTTTTCTCCAAAATGGTTATTGTAAGTCATCTAGTCTAAGGCAATGTTAGACTAATGTAGGCCCCTCAGGCTTCCCTTTGTCTGTTGTTTCTTTTTATATTACTTTCCCATGCTTTTATATTGCTAATTGTAGTGTTTTTTTTAATATTTATGAAATTTTAAAGAACAATTTTGACCAGTGTTCATATTCTCTATAAGTATTTTTTTTTAAATTTATGTTAAGGTGAATATTTTAAAAGTCCACGTTGGGTAATATCTATGTTTAAGCAATTCCCTATGAGTGAAGGATTTTTAAAATGCATTTTATCTATTTATTTTTGCCTATTTACAGCGTAAATCATTTAGTATTATATTACTTTGTAAATTATCCTTCCGCTTTGAGTAGGCAGAGTTTGGGGCTTTTAATAAGAAGTCCTGTCTCTATTTGAGATACTAATGATAAATATTTATTTATTTTTAATATTCGACTAACATATTTTATTTCCTTTCATGTAGCTGCTCCGGGAACTAGCCTTGATGGAGTTCCAGTCAATGAAAAACCTGACTGCTATTTGCATGACAAGCCATCTACTTCAGGTAAATATTTATAGAATGAATATGCTACATAATTTATTGTATTACTTGTTTATTTATTATATACGGTAATTAGAGTTATTATTGAAATACATCAATTATATAATATTGTTATTCTCCAATGTATCTTATTATACCAGTCCAAAGATCAGAACTCTTCAGTCTGAGAGAAGCCCTGAGGAACCTATGAGGATTTATAGGGAAACATCTTTGGCAATATATTCGTAGAAAATGATTTCCCCGAGGCCTTAATATGAATAATAGTTCCCTAAGTCATTAGAAAATGTAGAAGGCTTTGAATGTTTTTATATTCTAATTAGTAATTTCGGCTAATTAAATAGCTATTCCCCCTGCCTTGCCAGTGACAATTGTATTAAAGGTTGTAAAAGTGAGTTAATAATATGTTTTCTTCTGAGCAGCTGCTGGAGTTGTAGATTCTGTTCCGAGCTCTATTATTAAAGAAGAGTATTCTTCGTACGAGGGAAGCCTCACATCTACAGGTAATATAACACATCATCCCCTTTTTTTTCTTCTCAATTTTCTCACTTCTGAATTCGCATATGTGTCTATGTTGTAATAGGAAATTTCTTCAACTATCATTTCACTTTATTTGGACAGCCATGGATAAACTTATATATTCACTGTCAACTTTTCAAGATTGCTGAATTATTTGAATTTCATATTTAATGACACTTCTGTCCATGAGAACCTTGCTTTATTCCTATTTATGGGTATACCTGGTCTCAAGGCATTTATAGGAACCCCGTAAAGTCAATCCAAATTGAAAATTATTTTCTTATCTATTTCCTTTGATAAAAAGTCTCTAGTGCGTATTTCATTTTCATAAGACATTTACACTAATTCCTTTTATTATTTATTTCAGTAAATCCCTTACGTCACAAATTTGCCAGCACTTTTTTTCTCACATAAATTATCGTATCAAAAATGTCATAAGAGAATTTGATTTTTTATTTCTGCCCTTCCTCTTGAGTATATATCGAACCAAAGGGGGGATGCACAGTTTGACTGTACAACAGCCCTATTTTACAAATTCATTTAGTTCATTGGTACAATAATACTGTGTGTTTTGTTGTCTGTAGCTGCTGGAGATATTGATATTGGGCCAAGCTTCATTATCAAAGAAGAGGATTCTTTGGATGAGGAAAGTCTCTGTATTCCTAGAGGTAATCTAACATACTCTCTCTTTTTATTCTCTATTTTCTCAGATATAAATTAATCATACTGAACCCCATGCCTTATAAAGGAACTGCTGAATTGAGTAAGTATTATTCGAGTGGATTTAAAACTATTCTGAATCAGAACGAAATAGCTTATGACTGTTCAAATCTGCATTCAATCCATTCCTCCATATGTTTTTATTTAAAAATACGATGACTTCTTTGAAGGAGTATAGTCAGAGGGCCAGTAGTTGAATGGGATGGAGTCTAGTTATGGCTGATTGATTTCATGTCGAATGAATACTTGAGGAGCAATAGGAAGATAAGATGGAGTGGAACCTGCGATGGTAATATGCAAAACACTAACTTTCCCTCTCTCTGGCTGAGGAGACATTAGTTCTAACTAGCTGTAGGCTGTGTGAAAGTTTTGTTATATTTGTAGCAACTGTTGTGTTGTTATTTTCAGGCAGTGAACAAGTGTGGAAACCAATTAAACAGGAACCAGCTGTGGAACTAGGCACTTCTTATGGAGAGCTTGAACGTGAGTATATTTGGCCTAGTAATAAAATAAGATCCATTTTTAACTTGACTATTCAGTATTTGGTTGTTCTCTTTATGTTTTACTGAAAACTACATTGACTGATTTCCATGAAATAATGTGTCATTTTTCTTTATTCAATGAAGTTCAAAGTTCTTTTATTATGTCATTTTTATTTGAAAATGATATTCAGTTTTTTAAAGTTCACGGTTTTTGACTGAATTGGATAAATGACTAGCCCTATAAAAAAAATGTAAAAAAAAAAATAAATAAATAAATAATAATGGATTCAAGGATATCCTATCATCAGTCCTATAAACATAGCAATCAACAAAATGTTGGGTCATTACAATATTTTGAATGATACAGAAAGTTCTATCAAATAATGAATCTTACTGTTCCATCAATCAACTAAGCGCTCAGTGAGTGTTATACTTATTATAATACATATTGTGCAATAATACTTTATACTAATTATTGTTAAATGTCTGCCGTTATTGTATGTATGCGATGGGAGTGTAATATATTTCGTGTAATCTATTCCAGATAAAGATAAGGCAGTTTTCATCTGCCATCATTGCCAGCGAGCCTGGAAATCATTCATTTCACTGAGGCGCTGTGTTCAAAAGTGCTTCCATTCAACAGTCACTAGTAAGTACTTTTTTAATTTGAACATTTTATGACTATGTCTCAGTTTCTCCTTTATTTAGGAGACATTGACGGTTGCCCCATTACTTCCTTTTCTGATCGGAATCACACACACACACATTAAAATATACTTTATTTTACTGATTTTTTGAGGTGAAAAACACGAAATCAAGTAACTTGTAATTATATTTATAATGTTGTATTTACCTTCGTATCAGATTTTTTGAATGCCAATAAACAGTATCATATTATGTATACAGATCTTAGGAAATTCTTATAGATGTGGCCATGTATGGGAGCTAAGATTTTGAAATTAATGATTTCGAGAGAATTTTAAAAAATTGTGCTACAACTTAGCTTCAAGATATCCTATATCAATAACCAAATCGAAATAGGTCTGTAATTTGTCCTACAACCATATTCTGTGATGTCTAGTCAAATAAGCATGGAATCAAATTTAATATTACCAAAGTATATGTGGTGGTTTTAAATTTGGGTTATATCATTTTTTGAAAATTGAAATTAAGTGACAAAATACTCTTGTAAGAGGTTATAAAAAAATTTAATCTGAATTGTACATTTTTGCAAAATTTCAAACATTTATATAGATGAAATAGCACCATTATATTTTCTCTTTTTACAGTTACTTCAAAGATATCAATAAAAATGGTGTATTATTTTTTACATTGATGTTCTAAACCATGTAAAAGGTTATGTTGAATGCATAGTAATTAACGTTATTATCTCAAATGGTTTATTACGATTTTTTACAGTAATCATTTCTTTATTATTGTGTTAATATTTTAGTTTCAGAAGTATAAAAATATTGAACAATTGAACGTAAATGCTAAACTCAGTGGTTGTTAATTCTGTTTAATTGATTTTTCAGAATTCAGCCTCAAAAAGTCACCATCCACTGGAGTAAATACTTCAAGAAGCTATAAAGGTTCAAGGGGAGAAGTGAATTTGTCTAAGGAACGCTTACCTGCAAGTGGTGGGGCTGAGAAATGCTTTGCGTGTTATGAATGCGGCTACAGCACTAATTATAGATACATTTTAAAACAGCACATACAGGTTAAACATTCAAATGACAAACTTCACTCCTGTCCCTACTGTGAACACAGTACTAGTTGGGCTAGTGCTCTAAAACTTCACATACAAGCTAAACATTTGAGTGTTAAACCTCATTCCTGCCCCTACTGTGAATATAGTGGTGTTCAGGCTCGTGATCTAAATCGTCACATCCAAGCTAAACATTTAAAGGTTAAACCTCACTCCTGTCCCTACTGTGAATACAGTGGTAGTCGGGCTGGGAATCTAAAAGTTCACATACAGGTTAAACATTTAAGTGTTAGACCTCACCCCTGCCCCTATTGTGAATATACTGCAGTCCAGCTTGTTAATCTAAAGCATCACATAATGGCTAAACATTCATACGAAAAACCTTACTCCTGCCCCCATTGCGAATACGCTGCTGTTCGGGCTGACAGTCTAAAGGAACACATACTTGCTAATCATTCAAACGACAACTCATCATTGCAACCTCACTCCTGCCCCCACTGCGAATTCACTTCGGTTAGGTCTGGCGATTTAAAACGCCACATACAGAGTAAACACTTAAGTGTTAAACCTCACTCCTGCCCCGACTGTGAATACAGTACTGTTCGGGCTCGTGATCTAAAATTCCACATACAGAGTAAACATTTAAGTGTTAAACCTCACTCCTGCCCAGACTGTGAATACAGTACTGCTTGGGCTCGTGATCTAAAACTTCACATACAGGCTAAACATCAAAGTGTTAAACCTCATTCCTGCCCCTACTGTGAATACAGTTGTGTTCGGGCTGGTAATCTAAAAGTTCACATACAGATTAAACATTTAAGTGTTAAACTTCACTCCTGCCCTTACTGTGAATACAGTACTGGTTGGGCTGGGGATCTAAAAGTTCATATACAGGGTCAACATTTAAGTGATAAACCTTACTCTTGCCCCCATTGCGAATACGCTGCTGTTCGGGCTAACCATCTAAAGGAACACATACTTGCTAATCATTCAAACGACAACTCATTTTTCAAACCTCATTCCTGCCCTCATTGCGAATACAGTTCTGTTAGGTCTAGAGATTTAAAACTCCACATACAGAGTAAACATTTAAGTGTTAAACCTCACTCCTGCCCCTACTGTGAATACAGTACTGTTCGGGCTGGTGATCTAAAAGTTCACATACAGGTTAAACATTTAAGTGTTAAACTTCACTCCTGCCCTTACTGTGAATACAGTACTGGTAGGGCTGGGGATCTAAAAGTTCACATACAGGCAAAACATTTTAGAGATAAACCTTACTCCTGCCCACATTGCGAATACAGTGGTGCTCGGTCTGGCCATCTAAAGCGTCACATACTGTCTAAACATTCAAATGACCACCCATCATTCCAACCTCACTCCTGCCCCCATTGCGAATACAGTTCTGTTAGGTCTAGGGATTTAAAACGCCACATGCAGAGTAAACATTTAAGTGTTAAATCTCACTCCTGCCCCTACTGTGAATACAGTACTGGTCGGGCTAGTGATCTAAAATGTCACATACAGGGAAAACATGTAAGTGTTAAAACTCTGTCGTGCTTCTTTTGTGAATACAGTACTGCTCGGAGAGGCAGTCTGAAATCTCACATAAAAGCTAAGCATTGTAGAGAGAAATCTCCCTTATAGGTAAAGAGGTAACCTGATTTACTGAAATCTTGTTCCATCATTGCCTCCTCTCTACTCCTAGTACAACTACTCATCTCTGTAACATTGCACACATCTTTGTAATTTCCAATTTAGCATACATCTATATATATATATATTTTATTGAATAATTATTAATATGTATATTTACATTAAATATATTATGTTATTGTAATAAGTGAATTTTATCAGTACCTTTTTTTCAATTTTCCCTTCGAGTTCTTTGAGACATTACTGCCTCGCCTGGAGTTTTAGTCAAATCAACAACTGGTTTGTTCTTAACTATAATCTAAGAAATACACTGTATTAAGATATCTATTTATTTAGGAGTCGAGTCCGAGCTGCCGACGTGAGAACATCGCAGCTTTGAAGCGGATTAAAATTATCTCGGGGCAAAGCTCTCCTTTCCCCGGACAGCTAAGTGTTAATATAATATTTTAATTAATTATTATCATATTTAGTTCATTTAATATTTCCTCTTACGTAGAACTAATATTAATTAAATAAGGCCTCAGAGCCTTCCTTTTCATTAAATTAATTAATTTCTCAAAAAATTAAGTATATTACAGCTATCACTTTTCAACTATTTCTTTCTTTTACTACTAATAAACATATAAAACTACTAAAATAGAAGAGCTAATTAAATATGAATAAACCTCCCGACCTTAGATCTCCTAAATTAAAAAGGATTAAAAGGAATTGGAAAAATGCGATGGAACTTGGAGAAATTAAATACCCAGACGACAATTTAAATATAAATCAATTTTTAATAATACAGAAAGAAGAAGACGGCGACTTAAAAAATGTCTCACTGTTCCTTATTTACAAAGCTATTAATAGTATTTGCGGGGAACCGAAAAATGTAAAAAAACTTAGAAATGGAACAATCCTAGTCGAGACAAATTCAAAAGAGCAGTCCGAAAAGCTGTTTAAATTAACGACTTTCGGTATGAGCAAAGTAACGGTTCGCCCACATGAAGCACTAAATATAAGTAAGGGGGTTATATTTTGCCCTGATTTGGATGGGATAGATGAAAAGGAAATTTTAGAAGAGCTGAGAACTTACAAAGTAAAAGAGATACGGAGAATAATTAGTAAGCCCGGCAGGAGTCCGCGGGCAGGAACAGAGAGGAAAACCCACCTGTACGTACTAAAATTCTCTCTGCACTCCCTCCCAGAAACAATAAAAATAGGATTTCAGTTAATAAAAATTAAAATGTATGTACCAAACCCAATAAGGTGTAGGGTATGCTTAAAATTCGGACATTTGTCAGATAAATCTACAAAAAGCCCGTATGCGGATTCTGTTCAAAAGCACAGCATACCGGTATGCCATGTGAATCTATAGTACCGAAATGCGTAAACTGTGGTGAAACCTACAACCACGATCCGACCCTAGATGCGAAATGTCCCAAACTAATAGATGAAAAGCACATTAAAACAATAAAGTTTAAAGATAAAGTACCTTATAACGTAGCTAGAAGAATATATAAAGAAACATCCCATACTACAGCTAATAAAAGCTATTCTGACGTTACAAGAAATAGGAAATTGGTAGGGGTTTCTGTAGCCTGCCAAACTGATTCATTTATTCCACAGATAGATAGCACAAAGATAAACACAGCTTCAAGCTCAACCACTGATCTAGGTACTGGATTAGCGAGATCTGATAAGGCCCCTCCACTTCTTTCCCCGGCCCTTAGTCCTTCCCCATCCAGCCTCTCTATCCCCTCCTCCCTCCCCCAGCCCTTCTGTTAGCTGAGATTCTCATTCTATCGGAAGTGATAATCCGCCGGGAGCGTTTAAAGCGCCGGCAAACACTGACCAATTCTTGGTCCCCAAATATCATAAGAAAAATAGAAAAAAGAAAGGAGACAAATCGAAAAGCGATGATGATATGGACACACTATAACTCACACATGATGATGCAACATGCAACTCATGATTACACACACACTCAAACAACAAATTCAAACATACGCCTACACCAATACACTTTTGACCTAATATTACCTGTTTACTCTAATTACCTGTTTCAACACTTAATCCATATCACCTCAATTATCAGTCAAAATAAATATTTAAAAAAGAAATATAATGTAATAATACTTCAGAAAACAAAAATTGTTAATCTTAAGAAGCAGGTCTCAAAACAAAACATTGTTAATCATGCCTATCATAAGTTTTAATTGTAATGGGATAAGAACGCAGTATGAAGAAATAAAAATCCTACTAAGTGACTACAACCCACCTATACTTTGCCTGCAGGAAACAAAACTTAAAATGAACATTGCACTAGACATCAAAAACTACAAAATCTATAGGAAGGATAAGGATATAGAAGACGGAGAACACGCCCACGGAGGAGTAGCTACAGCTGTGAGAAAGGACATATTCTCCGAGGAATTACCAATAGATACACCACTTCAAGCATTAATAACAAAAGTAAAACTACGATTTGCCAACACTATCTGCAATATATACCTGCCCCCTACTGAAAATATAAATGAAGCTGCTTTTCTACAGCTCATAAACAGTCTTCCTGCTCCGTATATAGTTTTAGGAGACATGAATGGTTCACATCCATCCTGGAGTCCAGCAACACCAAACACCAGAGGTAACACAATCCGAAGAATAATTGACTCGACAGACTCCATCTTATTAAATACAGGCTCCATCACCCATATATGCCCCAGGACAGGCTCCCAATCAGCCATAGATCTTTCATTCGTATCACCCACATTAGACCTGCAACTCACATGGGATGTCTGTAATGACCAACATGGAAGTGATCATTTCCCACTATTATTGTATCTCAATGAAGAGATGCCCAGACTTAAAAGGCACCCGAGATGGATCACAGAGGAAGCTAACTGGGATGAATTCCAAGAAAAAATGGCCATATCAAATCAACAAATCCCTGAGAACACAGATGAAATGGTAACATATTTTACAAACTGTATTCTACAAAGCGCACAAGACACCATTCCAAAAACTAGGGGATTTCCTAAAATAAATCATGCCCCATGGTTTGACAAAGAATGCCGGGCAGCAATCAAATTAAAGAACAAGGCTCTAAAACATTTCCAGCACTCACCAACAATAGATAATTTAATAAAATACAAGAAACAAAAAGCCATAGTAAGAAATCTAACAAAACATAAAAAGAAATGCTCATGGAAAAAGTATATTGAATCCATTAACTCAAACACACCAATAAAAAAAGTCTGGGGAAAAATAAGAAGTATAACTGGCAATTACACCATAGAAAGTCCAATCCTGAATATACAAGGTGAAATAGTAACTGATCCACAATCAATATCTGAATCTTTTGTAAACTATTTTGCTGCCATATCAAACCCTGATGTCTCCAACCATAACACCCAAACTCAGGAAATAGGCTTGTTGTAAACTTTTATGACCACTCTGTAATATTGAACGCCTCAATAATATATGTTCAGATGATTTGTTTATTTGATAATCCGAACATTCTAACGATTACTCAATATTTAACTTTTTCATTCAACACCAAAAAAAAAAAAACATAACAACAATAACAGAACATTAATTTTGCAATAACATTGCTTCTATATACTTTTTCGATCCAACTTATAACAGAGATATTTTGAATTTTTAAAATTCCTGGGTTTGATGACGTCATGCAAATAATGCCTATTCCCACCAAGGGAATGGATCAGACACACCTTTGATGACTTGAGGCGAGCAATGCCAACAATCCCATAGTACAAACACAACTACATGATTCATTTGGACGGCTTGAGAGTGTAGGCAAGAAATGCCCTCAGAATGCATTTGAATTATTTAAATTCAGAATTATTAAATAGCAAATAATTTATATTGCCTTAAGGTTAAAATGAATGAAATTAAATAGTTTTGTTAATGTGATTGAAAGATGATCTAAAATAAAATGCTAAGAGTGCTGAAAAAGAACTAATGGAAGAATCCAAAATTTCTTACGAGTACCTATTTCAAGAAATCCCACATATTTAGGTTTTGGTGTATTTCTATCCTGTCAGTTAAATTTCAGTTTTCTTTTTCAATCATTTATTCTATTAGGTCATTTAAACCTTTTTCTTTTCCTTTCGTCCTTAAATATTTACTTTGTTCTGGTACTTGGCTAGTAACTTATTATTCTTGTTAATTATTTAATAGTGTGTACACTATCAAAGCTTTCTCCAACTTACAAGTACCTCATTAAAGCTTTCTCGAACTTAATTAATGCTTTCCCCTTCTAGTTAGCACAAAACTCATAGATGCTAGATGGAATCTGACTAGAGCCCGCTTATGATTGGCCAGAATTAGACAACTGTTACCTGGGAGGAAGGCTAGGTTACCCTCTTATTCTCGCTGCTTGTTGGCTATTAATCATAGCTCCTCCTTTAAAATAACTTAAAATGAGTTTCTTCCACAATATGATTGGTGAGTAATTGTTCTATAGCTATATCTTAGTGTTTATTAATCGTTGATGCAATTATTTTTCTCCAAAATGGTTATTGTAAGTCATCTAGACTAATGTAGGTAGGCCCTCTGGCTTTCTTTTGTCTGTTGTTGCTTTTTATATTGCTAATTTTAGTGTCTTTTTAATATTTATGGAAATTTAAAGAACTTTTTCGACCAGTGTTCATATTCTCTATAAGTAATTGTTTTTTATTTAGTTTAAGGTGAATATTTTAAATGTCCACGTTGGGAAATATCTATGTTTATGTAATTCCCTATGAGATGAAGATTTTTAAAATGCATTTAATGTATTCATTTTTGCCTATTTAAAGCTTAAATCATTTGGTATTATATTACTTTTTAAATTATTCTTTGGGCCTTGAGTAGGCAGAGTTTGGGGCTTTTAATAAGAAGTCCTGTCTCTATTCGAGATACTAATGATACATTTTTATTTATTTCTAATATTCGACTTTCCTTGTAGCTGCTCCGGGATCTAGCCTTGATGGAGTTCCATTCAATGAAAAACCTGACTGCTATTTGCATGACAAGCCATCTACTTCAGGTAAATATTTATAGAATGAATACATAATTTATTGTAATACTAGTTTATTTATTATATATGGTAATTAGAGTTATTATTTAAATACATCAGGTTTTAAATATTGTTATTCTCAAATGTATCTTATTATACCAGTCCAAAGATCAGAACTCTTCAGTCTGAGAGAAGCCCTGAGGAAGCTATGAGGATTTATAGGGAAACATATTTGGCAATATATTCGTAGAAAATGATTTCCCTAAGGCCTTAATATGAATATAAGTTCCATAAGTTTTTAGAAAATGTAGAAGGCTTTGAATGTTAGCAAATTTCCCATAAGGGAAATCAGCTATTGAGGTTGTACTCATGACGCGAGTTTCAAAAAATCTCTTCAAATGTCCATCGATCCTACACAGGAGATGATGAAAATGAGGTCCGTTCGTGGGAAATCTGCTTAGTTTACGCAGCCCATGCTGACAGACTTTTTTTGTATTCTAACTAGTAATTTCGGCTAATTAAATAGCTATTCCCCCTGCCTTGCCAGTGACAATTGTATTAAAGGTTGTAAAAGTGAGTTAATAATATGTTTTCTTCTGAGCAGCTGCTGGAGTTGTAGATTTGACTGTACAACAGCCCTATTTTACAAATTCATTTAGTTCATTGGTACATTAATACTGTGTGTTTTGTTGTCTGTAGCTGCTGGAGATATTGATATTGGGCCAAGCTTTATTAAAAAAGAAGAGGATTCTTTCGACGAGGAAAGTCTCTGGATTCCTAGAGGTAATCTAACATTCTCTCTCATTTCGTTCTCTATTTTCTCAGATATAAATTAATCATACTGAACCCCATACCCCATAAAGGAACTGCTGAATTGAGTAAGTATTATTCGAGTTGATTTAAAACTATTCAGAATTAGAAAGAAATAGCTTATGACTGTTCAAATCTGCATTCAATATATTCCTCCATATGTTTTTATTTAAAAATATGATGGCTTCTTTGAAGGAGAATAGTCAGAGGGTCAGTAGATGAATGGGATGGAGTCTAGTTATGGATGATTGATTTCATGTCGAATGAATACTTGAAGAGCAATAGGAATAATGGAGTGAAACCTCCGATGGTAATATGCAAAACACTAACTTTCCCTCTCTCTGGCTGAGGAGACATTAGTTCTAACTAGCTGTAGGCTGTGTGAAAGTTTAGTTCTATTTGTTAGTTATATTTGTAGGAACTGTTATGTTGTTATTTGCAGGCAGTGAAGAAGTGTGGAAACCAATTAAACAGGAACCAGCTGTGGAACTAGGCACTTCTTATGGAGAGCTTGAACGTGAGTATATTTGGCCTAGTAATAAAATAAGATACATTTTTAACTTGACTATTCAGTATTTGGTTGTTCTCTCTAAGTATTGTGCAATAATACTTCATCTAAAAGTGTAATAGTTAATCTAAAAGTGTCAAATAAAATAAATAGTTCGCTTGAGCCCTAAAATTTTTCGTAACAAGTATAATTTTCGTTATCTGATCTATTTTCATAGTTGGTATTCTATTGATCTATTTTCCTTTATTCTCAGTCCCACTCTAGCTAGAAAAGAATGGTAGCCTATAGACAACCAGCCCAATTAGCTGCAGTAACACTAAGTTTATGTTAATGAATTACATAACTTATTTTCCTATTGAGAAGATTTTAAACTTTTTGTGCTTTGTTATGATAGGAATATTTCAAGCTCCGATTAATCTTTAAAAAAGATTTCAGATTCTGGCCTTTCTTTTTACCTGGGAATTGAGCTCCCGTATCAATTAAATTGGTTAAATACTGTTTTATGGATATATTCCTAAAATTATAGGTTTTACAATGCTATTATTCGAAATGTTTTCCCCATCAAATACTTTCATTCATAGAGAGTTTATTGAGTGTGGCGGTTTACTGCAACCGAGTTATTTCATCTCCATTTGATTAGATAATATATAATTGTTATTTAGAGGTTCTGTCTCGTCCTATACTTCATCCATACTAATTATTGTTAAATACCTGCCGTTATTGTATGTATGCGATGGGAGTGTATAATTTTTTAATGTAATGTATTTCAGATAAAGATAAAGCTGTCTTCATCTGCCATCACTGCCAGCGAGCTTGGAAAACATTCATTTCACTAAGGCGCTGCGTGCACAAGTGCTTCCATTCAACAGTCACTAGTAAGTACTTTTTTGAGATTTTGAAATTAAAGATTTCTAGAGAATTTTAAAAATATTGCTACAACTTAGCTTCATAATTTCCTATATGCATAACCAATGGAATCAAAATAAATCTTTAATTTGTCCTACAACCATTTTTTGTGATTTCTAATCAAAGAAGGATGGAATCAAATTTAATATTATCATAGTATATCTGGTGATTTTTAATTTGGGTTATATCATTTTTTGAAAATTGAAATTAAGTGAAAAGATACTCATGTAATAGGTTTTTATAAAAATATAAATCTGAATTGTACATTTATGAAAAATTTCAAACATTTATATAGATGAAATAGCACCATTAAATTTTCTCTTTTTACAGTTACCTCAAAGTTATCAATAAAAATGGTGTATTATTTTTGACATTGATGTTCTAAACCATGTAAAAGATAATTTTGAATGCATTAGTAATTAACGTTATCTCAAATTGTTTATTGTGATTTGGTTGCAGTAATCATTTCTTACAATTGTGTTAATATTAAGTTTCAGTAGTATAAAAATAATGAATAATTGAACATTAATACTTAACTCAGTGGTTGTTAATTCTGTTTAATTGATTTTTCAGAGTTCAGCCTCAAAAAGTCTCCATCCACTGGAGTAAATACATCAAGAAGCTACAGAGGTTCAAGTGGAAGAGTGAATTTATCTAAGGAACGCTTACCTGCAAGTGCCGGGGCTGAGAAATGTTTAGCCTGTTATGAATGCGGTTACAGCACTAATTATAGATATCTCTTAAAGCAGCACATACAGGTTAAACATTCAAATGACAAACTTCACTTCTGTCCCTACTGTGAACACAGTACTAGTTGGGCTAGTGCTCTAAAACTTCACATACAAGCTAAACATGTAAGTGTAAAACCTCACTCCTGCCCGTACTGTGAATACAGTTCTGGTCGGGCTGGTGATCTTAAAGTTCACATACAGGTTAAACATTTAAGTGTTAGACCTCACTCCTGCCCCTATTGTGAATACAGTGCTGGTCGGGCTGGTGATCTAAAAGTTCACATACAGGTTAAACATTTAAGTGTTAGACATCACTCCTGCCCCTATTGTGAATACAGTGCTGGTCGGGCTGGGGATCTAAATCGTCACATACAAGCTAAACATGTAAGTATTAAACGCCACTCCTGTCCCTACTGTGAATACAGTGCTGGTCGGGCTGGTGATCTAAAAGTTCACATACAGGTTAAACATTTAAGTGTTAGACATCACTCCTGCCCCTATTGTGAATACAGTGCTGGTCGGGCTGGGGATCTAAATCGTCACATACAAGCTAAACATGTAAGTATTAAACCCCACTCCTGTCCCTACTGTGAATACAATTCTGCTCGGGCTGGTGATCTAAATCGTCACATACAAGCTAAACATGTAAGTATTAAACCCCACTCCTGACCCTACTGTGAATACAGTGCTGGTCGGGCTGGTGATCTAAAAGTTCACATACAGGTTAGACATCACTCCTGCACCTATTGTGAATACAGTGCTGGTCGGGCTGGGGATCTAAATCGTCACATACAAGCTAAACATGTAAGTATTAAACCTCACTCCTGTCCCTACTGTGAATACAGTTCTGGTCGGGCTGGTGATCTAAAAGTTCACATACAGGTTAAACATTTAAGTGTTAGACCTCACTCCTGCCCCTATTGCGAATACAGTGCTGGTCGGGCTGGGGATCTAAATCGTCACATACAAGCTAAACACGTAAGTGTTAGACATCCCCCCCCACCCCCCCCCCCCCCCACCCCCCCCCCCCCCCACCCCCCCCCCCCCCCACCCCCCCCCCCCCCCACCCCCCCCCCCCCCCACCCCCCCCCCCCCCCACCCCCCCCCCCCCCCACCCCCCCCCCCCCCCACCCCCCCCCCCCCCCACCCCCCCCCCCCCCCACCCCCCCCCCCCCCCACCCCCCCCCCCCCCCACCCCCCCCCCCCCCCACCCCCCCCCCCCCCCACCCCCCCCCCCCCCCACCCCCCCCCCCCCCCACCCCCCCCCCCCCCCACCCCCCCCCCCCCCCACCCCCCCCCCCCCCCACCCCCCCCCCCCCCCACCCCCCCCCCCCCCCACCCCCCCCCCCCCCCACCCCCCCCCCCCCCCACCCCCCCCCCCCCCCACCCCCCCCCCCCCCCACCCCCCCCCCCCCCCACCCCCCCCCCCCCCCACCCCCCCCCCCCCCCACCCCCCCCCCCCCCCACCCCCCCCCCCCCCCACCCCCCCCCCCCATACATTATCCTAAACAAAAAGTATAATATACTACATTATCCTAAACGAAAAGTATAATATACTACATTATCCTAAACGAAAAGTATAATATACTACATTATCCTAAACGAAAAGTATAATATACTACATTATCCTAAACGAAAAGTATAATATACTACATTATCCTAAACGAAAAGTATAATATACTACATTATCCTAAACGAAAAGTATAATATACTACATTATCCTAAACAGAAAGCTTATCCTACGGAAAGCCGGAAGTGTTAATATGCAACATTTAATAACTAAAATATAACAATTCTGTTTGAGTACTTACTAGCAACAGGCATGCATTTTTAATAATGCATGATTTTTGACGGATTTTTTCAAATCGGGTGCTGAATCGAAATATGATACTTAAAAAGCAATATCGCCCACCACTTTTTCACATTATATAAATAATCTTATGAAATTAACCCAAATTTTTTACAGGAATTTAATAGGTTTCATAATAGTTTCGAATAAAACGTTGTTTTTTTTTAAAGTAGGTATAACTGAATGTAGAGGATGTTGGTATCACTACTGATTGTATTGGGCAGGAATTGGCCCTCCTGTGACGAGTGACGGATGAGGAGTATTTAAAAAAAGGCCCGTTCACGCACAGGTTCAGCCGTAAAATTAATTTAATACTAAGCAAGGATTTCCTATTTAAAGTTATACAATAGCGAAATCCCCATGTGCCAAACAGTTACGGAAACGGTATTTACTAGCAATAGGCATGCATTTTTAATAATTTTCGTTCATTTCAAAACACGATCTACTTCGTTTGTACTCAGAGGATTAGAAGATTCACTATTATAGGGTCATTTTTTATCCGATTGTTATATTCTAAGCCATCTTTTAGCAAGAATTTACCCTTAATGGGGTTAGAAAATCAAGATATTGGAGGGGTCGTACTCATGACGCGATTTTCGAAACATTTCTTCAAATGTCCATCGATCCTTTCGTCAGAGATGACGAATAATTAGGTCCGTTCAAAATTATTATATATATATATATATATATAATATATATATATATATATATATATATATATATTATCTATATGTGTGTGTCTGTGTCTACTGTCTGTTAACGCTCTAGCGGTCGCAATTTTCGTTTGATCGTAACCAAACTCTAAATATCGATATAACGTTTTATTTAAAAATACAGATCAAGCTCGTTAAAGGCTGAAATTTGACCAGTGGGAAGGGGGCGTTTAAACGGGGGGATTTATAAATATTTCTATATACATTTATTCTCTATGTTGAATATTAACCTAGATATTTGCATTTTTTTTTCAGTTTTCAGCCTTCAGCAAACCCCCACTTCTACTCATGTGACATAAACAATACTCTGTTATACAATAAACCACATTATTCGAAGCTTAAATACCATAAATTGTTTTCAAGAGACTTTTATTATACGAGATAAAAGCAAATATGTTATCGTGACCCCCTCCCCCCCTTCTTCTTCATGGACTACTAAAATTTGATTTTTTGTTTTATGTCCACTTTATGCAACTAGGCTAATCGGGATAGGTTATCTACAGGTTACCATCCTTTTCTAGGCAGGGTGGGCCTAAGGAGTTTATTTAATGAGGCTGTCATTAAATAAATTTCCACTGCCCAGGGCGGGATTCGAACCCGCCACTCTAGGTAAAATCTAAAATTCGATTGATTGAGATAAAAATTATTATGATCCATTATAAATTACATTACTGGATATAGTAAATAGTTTTCATTAAAGTTAATATCTCATATTCTGATATATTTCCGTAATTGTTTTTCTTTCCTGTGAGAAGTTGGTTTGTTTACGTTTGAGGTGCTTCCCTTCTGGAGGTTATCGTTTATATTTATTGACTTGATGTTGGCGATGCTATTGTCTTACAAGTATCTAGATTTATCTATTGTTAAACATCACGAGGAAAATCTGCTTAGTTTACGCAGCTCTTGCGTGACGGACTTTTAAAAAAAGGTAAGAAGATTTTGTGTTACTAGACATTAATGGACAACGTAATCACTTGCCTATTTAATTCTCTGTTGGCGTGTTACAACTCTTACCGTGTAAATTTACTTTAATCATGGAATGCTAGTATACTTCATATTTATCTATTTGGACAGAAAGCACGCTAGGAATATCATTTAAAAACATTCAAACGTGTTACGTACAGTGCAAACATATTGTTATATCCTTAACGAGCGGCATATCCTAAGGAAAATGGCGAATGATCAAATTATTATCTTGCGTGATCCTTAATGATTCTTGGTCCTTAGACGACTCAATTTATCGCTATTTTTGTGCAGTTCATATTTACTTAAAGCTAAATATAAATTCCCTGGAAATTTAACTTCAAGTGTATTTTGGAAATGAGCGTATTTTTGTATAAACGTCCGTCACGCAAGGGCTGCGTAAACTAAGCAGGTTTCCCACGTGAAGTATTACAATAGAGAAATCTGCCGACTAATAACAGTAGTAGTAACGAGTTTCTAAACCACTTTCACGAGAGTCGAACAGTTACGGAAATAATTTCATTTATATTCAAATAGATAGGTGAGGGGAAGAGATCCCTCCCTGCAAAATAAGTAATACTTTAAACCATATCAAATTTGAATGGATATTACCTTTTTTCATAATAACATTACCATTAACGTCTAATTATTATGATGGTACACGTTTGTTTCAATAACATCAAGATATCGGAAATAAGGTAATATATTAGCAGAACCAAAGAGTTTCCTATAACTTTCGCTATCGCTCCTTGTGCCAATTCAGCATGACTTTGTTTAAATATTACATTATACAAATTAAATAACGGAAATGCCCTTATAGTTTACATTTCTATAGGAAATAAATAACAAAGTTATTTTCTATGAAAAATAAATAAATTACAAGGATCATATTTAGAGTTATGTGACTACATAAAACATAAAATAATTTCTCATAATATGCATTCATTAAAACCACTAAAATAAACACTAATAAAACGCTCTAGCGGTCGCAATTTTTGTTTGATCGTAACCAAACTCGATATTTAAACGTTTTATTTAAAAATACAGATCAAGTTCGTTAATGGCTGTAATCGGACTAAGTGGGAGGAGGGTGTTTGGAATGGAGGATTTTGGAATATTCGAAATATCTCCGTTACTATACGTCGGATCAAAAAAGTGTGTAGAATTAATCTTATTGCAAATTAAATGTACTATAAATATTGTTATATACATTTATTCTCTATCTTGAATATTGACCGAGATATTTGAATATTATTAAGTGTTTGTGGTTAACGATCGAGATGAGATCAGCAAATGTGTGAGTTCTGTGATTGAGTTTCCTTCTAGTTCGGCTGTTTCCGTAACTGTTCGGCTCTCGTGAAATTGGTTTAGATTCTTGTAAGCTTCGGTTTTGTGAGATACATGGAAAAACGTTTTGTTGATCCCCCCCCCCCTCACTCCTCCGTTAGTTCTTGGGCTACTAAAATTTGAGTGTTTGCGATAAACATTATTCTGATGCATTATAAATTACGGGACAAGATATACTAAATAGTTTGCAATAAAGTTAATATGTTTTATTCAAAAATATTTCAGTAATTGTATTTCTTTCTAGTGAAGAATATGTCTGTTCAGCTCTGAGTGATTAGCAGACCCATTTGCTTACAATTCATAAGCCGTTTCCGTTGGGAGCTTATTAAAATTAACTGAAAGATTTCTCATTACTGTTTCTATTTAATGTGGTCTTAAGTGTTACTAGTATGCTGATGTCTCTATTGTAATAATTCACGTGGGAAATCTGCTTAGTTTACGCAGCCCCTGTGTGGCGGAGCTATTGTTTTACTCGACGACCACGAATGGCAAAAAGCCTGCCACGCGGATTTGTGTAACATAGATCGCTATTTCTTTATTCAAGTTGCTACTCAATTTTCTCTCGATGCTGAATGGGAGCCAAAAGAGCAGATATAATCCGCACGGTGGCGAATAATAGAAATAAACTTATGGGCCCTCTATAGCCACAACAATGCATAAAGGCCACCTCTTGTATCAAACACTAAGTCGTAAGTGTCAGTCGTGACACTAAGTCACTCAGTTCTCAAAAGGATCTTGGTTCTCAAGAGATCTCACTTCTCAAGGGCTTAAGGAAATGTAAGGAAGCTCTTTCACAAAGTTTATGAGGATGAGTTGCCCGATAACTTCAATATCCAGAGTGTTGTGGGACCTTTACTCAATAGGTAGTCTATCTATCTCATAAAGCTTCAGAAATCGAGTTATCACCGATCATCTTATGGGCAATTGAACACAGAGGGCATACTACACATAGGTTTAAATTATCCTTTTTATTTGGAGTTTGAAATCCAAAAGGCTTTTGTATGTGTGTCTTGAAAACACAGCAGTGTTGTCGGAAGTGAAGAATGTTGTGTACTTGGAGAGAGAAAAAAACGTCCAATTCTTCACAATTTTTTTTTTTTAATTTCATCGCTAAGCGCTTTCGAAGACTATTGTCTCGATCTTCAAAGCTACACATAAAATCAACAACGTCAACAGCGATAGCTTAGTTCATTGGAAGGTCTGGAGATTGCGATGAAGAAGAAGCTCATTGGTAATCGCTGTTTGAACAAGTAGACCGATTGCTATAAGTCTGCAATGGTGGGGGTACTGGACCTAGATCTTATCTCCCGCGCACCAGCCTGTCACTTGCTGTCTTTTCTTATGAGCACATACAAGTAGCTCAATAGATATTTTTTAGCTAAGCCACAATAGATCTCTCACCCTCCGTATTTTATTTGAAGATTTGACTCTAGTCAATTTATTTATATTCACTTCTTTTAAATATTTATTCTGAGTTTTTAGCAGATTTCTCTTAAGGGAAATCAGCTATTGAGGTCGTACTCTTGATGCGATTTTCGAAATTTTTCTTCAAGTGTCCATCGATCCTACCTAGGAGATGACGAAAATGAGGTCCGTTCAAAACTGTATATATATATATATATATATATATATATATATATATATATATATATATATATATATTTCTCTGTTACCGCTCTAGCGGTCGCAATTTTTGTTTGATCGTTACCAAACTCGATATTTAGTCGTTTTATGTAAAAAGAAAGATCAAGTTCGTTAACGGCTGAAATCGGACCAGTGGGAGGGGAGGTTTAGAGGGGAGGATTTTGAAAAATTCGAAATATCTCCGTTACTATACGTCGGACCGAAAAATCGTACAGAATCTATCTTATTTCAAATTAAATTTACTATAAATATTGTTATATAAATTTATTCCCTATCTTGAATATTAACCGAGATATTTGCATTTTTTTGAAATTTGGGCCGATAACGGATTTTTGAATTTCCCGCGAAAAGCTAGTTCGGCCCTTTACCGTCAACGTTTGGCTCTCCTATGGAGATTTCTCTACTGTATAACTTCATGTGGGAAATCTGCTTAGTTTACGCAGCCCCTGCGTGACGGACTTTTTATTTTTACTAGCATGATTAATGGCCCTATTGTAATATATATATATATATATATATATATATATATATATATATATATATTTTATTGACGTTGTTGCTTTTATGTGTAGCTCTGAAGATGATTGTCTCCATCTCTACTTGTCTCCAGTTCATTGAAAGCGCTTAGCGCTGAAATATAAAACTTGAACGTGAAAAATTGGACGTCATTTTCTCTATCCAAGTGTCTTGAATATGTTGCCAAACCCTGACATTATGAAGAACAATTTCAGGAATAGAACTACAGACTTGCTGTAAACCTAGGTCTCATGAAACAATGATGGGGAATATTTCTAATTGATTTTGGATAAAAATTGAACTTCTTTGTTGATTTCTTACATGAAAACTTTATGAAAACCATTTGACAAACTGTGAGTTTTACCTGAAATGGTGTATTTTATTTTTTGGCTTTATTGCTCCAGTTGTCATACCTTGTATCTTTAAAAAAAATGTCCGTCACGCATCTCGGTTAATTTTCAAGATAGAGAATAAATGTATATAACAATATTTGTAGTAAATGTAATTTACAATATGATTGGTTCTATACAATATTTTGATCCGACGTATGGTAACGGAGATATTTCGAATTTTCGAAAATGCTCCCTCCCACTGGTCCGATTTCAGCCGTTAATGAACTTGATCTGTCTTTTTACATAAAACGTTTAAATATCGAGTTTGGTAATGATCAAACAAAAATTGCGACCGCTAGAGCGTTAACAGACAAATATATATAATTTTGAACGGACCTCATTTTCGTCATCTCTTGGCTAGGATTGATGGACATTTGAAGAAAATTTTCAAAAATCGCGTCATGAGTACGACGTCAATAGCTGATTTCCCTTGAGGGAAATCTGCTAATAGGAAGAAAAAAAATATCGTTTCCTTACAATAATTTATAAATACACGCTGCATTTACATAGGCTCCTGCTTTAATTTTCAGAGCTGCTCTGCAGTTGACAGCGCCTAAGTTATCAACATAGCATAGCATTAAAGGTGGGTACAAGGCCGTTTGAACGTGAATAACGATTAAGGAATTTAAGTGATGGAGAAAGTGCTTTTCCTTTTAACCTGTACATCATCAGGGCCTTACACGATGTGTCAGGGTGACGCGCGTTCACGTTATAAGAAGTCGATGAGTATTAATCATCGTGCTCAGGTAACCCTGTTGATGAAGCCTTCAAGATCGATCTTTAACTCCAGGCACCTTCTTTTTGAAGGATCGTAATAGAATCAGCACGTCGGATAACTTTCAATAACTAATAGGACCTTCAGTAATAACTGTTGTTATTTATTGCGCTATTGAGCTCCGAAGTTATAGTTAGGTATAAAGGTACAACATACGTTTAACATTGTAAGTTAAGGCATTCGTCTTAGTTTCACTTGGTGACCTAGAGATGTCGGTTCGATTCCCGCCTAGAAAGTAGGAATTTATTTAGTGATGAACCCATTAAATAAAATCCTTAGACCTGATTTTGAAATTGTACAAAGTTAAAAAACAAAAGTAAAATAGATAGGATATAACAACATGTAACAATAAAAAATACCTTAGCAACAAGTAAGAATAATAAATACCGAAAATCAATGACAAATATCAAATACCAAAAAGCAATGATAAATAAAAAATGTGAAATAGATAATGATATTATAAGTGAACGTAAAAAAAAAAAAACAAGAAGTAGAAAAAAAATGGTAATGAGCATAGTTGGTGGATGATCAATAGGAAATGAATGGCTGAAAATGGTACTCATGACACGATTTACGTAATTTTTCTTCAAATGTCCATCGATCCTACCTAGAAGATGACGAAAATGAGGTCCGTTCAAAACTGTATATATATATATATATATATATATATATATATATATATATATATATTTGTCTGTTACCGCTCTAGCGGTCGCAACTTTTGATTGATCGTTACCAAACTGGATATTTAGTCGTTTTGTGTAAAAAGAAAGATCGAGTTCGTTAATGGCTGAAATCGGACCAGGGGGAGGGGGGGGGGTTTAGAGGGGGAGAAATTTGAAAATTCGTAATACCTCTGTTTCTATACGTCGGATCGAAAATGTGATATAGATAATCTTATTGCAAATTAAATTTACTATAAATATTGATCTATAGATATTTTCCGTATAATGAGTATTAACCGAGCTTTCTGTAAACCCACACTCCTACTAGTGTCATATTTCTAATAAGCTGTTATATCATGAAGCCCTTCATTGCAAGGCAAAATACCAAATATGGTTTTGATTGTACTTTTATTTTGTGAAATATATGCCAATAAATTCTGTTGACCCCTCCCCCTTTTTTTTGAGATAAACTGTTTCTGATTCATTACAAATTACAGTACTAGCTTTGTTTTCAATAAAATTAATATGTTATATTCAGATATATTTCGTTAATTGTTTGTCCTTCCGGTCTATGTATCTATTCAACGCTACGAGGTTGGCTGGCCTGTTTGTTTACAATTCAGCCGCTTCGCGTTGTAGAGATTACTAACTTTTATCGTAAATTGACTGAAAGATTTCTCATTACCGTTTGTATATGTCCGCTTAACATTCAAGGTAGTGTTGCCTGATTGCATATTTATCTATTGTTAAACATCTCGGGGAAATCTGCTTAGTTTACGCAGCCCCTGCGTGACGGACTTTTTTTCCTTTATGACTGACAACTCGGCGAGTGAAATATCGTTGAGTTATGGCGAAACGGTCAATACAAAGAGGCTTGAACACAGCTAACTATATGACATCTATCCCAGTTTTGCTATAAAAGCCAAGTTTATGATTCACGCCGGCCTTTTTATGGCTCAATAACACATTTGATGAGCCAATTAAAAATGTCAGAACTGTTCACAGACCTCAATGCTTACTATACTCAACCAACTCTTCCCGCGCAAAAAAAATTCTTTCACATTCATAATAATGATGACACGCATTTACGATCAGAACTTGCGGTACTGTACAAAAAAAAAAAAGTCCGTCACGCAGGGGCTGCGTAAACTAAGCAGATTTCCCATGTGACGTTTTGCAATAGAGAAATTTTCATACTGGTAACACAACACTACCGTGATTAAATACAAAGGGTAATGAGAAATCTTTCAGTTAATTAAAATAAATTCCCAACTGAAACGGCTCCTGAATTGTAAGAATAATTTATATTTTAATAACTAAAATTTGAGTTTTGAGTCCAAAAACTTAAGACGGGGGGGGGCGAATAAAACGTATTTGCATAAATCTCACAAAGTAACGTAGGTAAGGTAAGGTTAGAAACGACAGGTAAAGTTAGAAGAAGCTTCCACCTGAGCCGAGTAATGACGGAAATGGCCGACGTAATCCGAACTATACCCGACCACAGACTTCATAAAAATTCAAATATCTCGGTTAATATTCAGGATAGACAATAAATGTATATAGCAATATTTATAGTAAATTTAATTTGTAATAACATTGGTCTTATACAATTTTTCGATCCGATGCATAATAAAGGAGATATTTTGAATTTTCAAACCCCCCCCCCTCTAAACCCCCCTCTCTCCATTTCAGCCATTAACGAACTTGATCTGTCTTTTTACATAAAACGGTTAAATATCGAGTTTCGTAGGAAATTGCGACCGCTAAAGCGGTGACAGACATATATATATATATATATATATATATATATATATATATATATATATATATATATAGTTTTGAATGGCCCTCATTTTCGTCATCTACTAGGTAGGATCGATGGACATTTGAAGAAAAAATTCGAAAATTGCTTTATGAGTACGAGCTCAATAGCTGATTTCCACCAAGGGATACCTGCTAAAACACAGAAAATCAAATAATTTATTACCATAGTAAATTTGAAATTTGTCGTATAACATCCTCGGGTCATGTGTTTGAATAATATGGTAATCTATAAGGCGCCCTATCGCCATAGGGCAGGCACCATTGTTACTAATTTTCAGTTGTGACAATAATTAAACAAAGACTATTAGTGGAACACGTCTTACACAAGTCTCGCATTTTGGTTCTTAAATAGACCGAAATTTTGGAATGCTTAATATGGTACTTCTTGTTTTTGTAGTTTGTGTCAAGAATTAAATATTTATAGTTTCTTAGTAACTGTGAAACTATAAATTCATGTGCTACTGAAATAAATATTTTTATGTAATCAATGTTAATAACTAATTTACGAACGTTGTTTCAGGATTTCCTACCAAAAACGATATCGAAAAGAACTTATTTCTTCAAGGAGGTAAGCTAATTTTTTTCATCAAAGATTTAGAACTTTTTGAAGTTACGAGATAGAGTCATTAAAAAGTACAGCGGTACGAAAGTGTAAAGGTAATTAAATTTTAACTACCACTTACTTTTTTTTTTAACTAATATTTATCTTGAGTACTAATTTAGAAAATTACTAGTGATAAATACTGAGATCTAGGCTCAGAAATTGTTCCTGGAATCCAAATTATAATATTTTATCGTCTATACTAAAGAAAGACAATCTGGCAATTTAATATATATACGTAATAGTTTATAATTTATTATTGGAGTTACTCGCACAATAATGCTGATTTTTATTGAGGCGATGGATAAATGAGGAGTAAGATTATCAGCCCAGTGTTACAAACATTTTTTGTTAGGGCGTGCGGTTAGCATTTGCGGTAATACTAAGAGAGCATTAGACTGAAATAAAAGTATTAATGAGATAAATTCCTCATAAGAATGCAAGAGACTGAAATATTTACTATTTTATGTAAAGATGAGGGTGAATAATACAAGTAACTATTTGAGTTCTCCAAAGAATCGAGTATATATTGGATACGCAACATATAATAACCTTTATAGCAGGCAGCTAACTTTATACAACTTAAATCATAAAGAATGCTGATTTAGAAACTAACCTTATGTTTAATTGAACCAAACATTAACATTTATTTATATAGATGTTGAAAAAGAAACAAAGGAAATTTAACTTTATAAAATACTTTAGCGGCAAGCCAATAATATATATACAATATAATGATCGATCGGTCCTATATTATGAGTACTCATTTAATTGTTTGAGTAGATAATGCTAGCATTATAATAATAAGTAGGTACCTGCGGGAAACATATACTTTCCTAGAAGTGGAGTCTTCTTCCGGTGTTATTTTGTGTTCCTAATGAGATTCTGGTTTCTAGCTGGTGAAAACTGGTTGCGGTGATCCGTATATGATGGTAGTGTTGCGGGAGATGAAAGATAGACAATTACACTGTAGCGGTAGAACCAATACAGGAGAGTGGACGAGCCCCTACTCTGTGTAAGCCCCCAACTGTGTACTGTATCTTAGAAGCGGGGTAAACTTTTACTGTAGCTGTAGAAGCGACCCTGGAGAGGGTCAGAGCCCAACTGAGCGGTTAACTCTGAAGCGGGGTACACTATTACTGTAGTGGTAGAAACGACCCCGGAGAGGGACACAGCCCCACTGCGGATTAACTCTGAAGGCGGGTACACTATTACTGTAGTGGAGACACGACCCCGAGAGGGACAAAGCCAACATCTGCTCCGCTTGATACCAGCCGGTGCCTTCTTGAGCTAGCGCCGTAGTTTCCGCTATTGGCCACCGCCTTTATGATCTTTATCTATTGGCCACCACATTGGTGATCTCCATATGCGGCAGGTTTGTGAACTAAGCGAGCGCGGGAAATTCAATTCAAAGACGACTGAACATTTTTGAATAAATTTATTATTATTTCCTATTTCAGAGGCCTCATCCAAAATACAATATTCCGGGGTTCCCATCGAAGACAAATAATAGTAATATAATAAAAATAATAATACTCAAAAAATACATGGCACCCAGAAAATATAACAGACTTCTGATCTACGGATTTTTTTCACACACATGTGTAAGAAAGAAGTGTATGTGAAATATAAGAAGAATTACATGAATATTAATAGGAACCGAATGAAGATAACTTGAAGAGAGAAAAAGACGTCCATTTCTAATTGGATTGGTAAAATTTGTGAAGAATTTGACGTCTTTTTCTCTCTCCAAGTAAAAAAAGTCCGTCACGCAGGGGCTGCGTAAACTAAGCAGCTTTCCCACGTGAAGTTATACAATAGAGAAATCTCCATACGAGAGCCAAACAGTTACGGCAAATGGCCGAACTAGCTTTTAGTGGGAAATTCAGTCATCCGTTATCGGCCCACAATTAACAAAAATACAAATATCTCGGTTAGTATTCAAGATAGCGAATAAACGTAAAGAGCAATGTTTATATTAAATGTAATTTACAATAAGATTGGTTCTATACAATTTTTCGATACGACGTATGGTAACGGAGATATTTCAAAATTTCGAAAATCCCCCCTCTAAACCCCCCCTCCCACTGGTCCGATTTCAGCCATTAACGAACTTTATCTGTCGTTACGCATAAAACGTTTAAATATCGAGTTTGGTAACGATCGAACGAAAATTACGACCGCTAGAGCGTTAACAGAAAAACATATATATATATATATATATATATATATATATATATATATATATATATATATATATCAAGAAATTGGCAGATTAGAAGGCAGCTTATTTTGTGTGTGTATATATAAATATATATATATAATTTTTAACGGGACCTCATTTTCGTCATCTCCTGGGTAGGATACGGTATGGACATTTTGAAGAAAATTTTCGGAAATCACGTCATGAGTACGACCTCAATTGCTGATTTCCCGTAAGGGAAATCTGCTAATATTCTTTACCAACAACACTGCTGTGGAATGAAAATAACCAAATTATCGTATGTGGTGAGATATAACTCGTAGTTAAATCGTAAACTCATTAATCTTGAACTCTGAACAATATTTATAACAAATAGGAGTTTACAGTAGCCCTTAATAGTATTACAGTTATAACTACATTAAGAGCTTGACTTGTATGTTTACTACCTCAGTTAGAACTTTACTCGTGGATTATAAGTTTACTTATGGAGAGAAGGGAAAACGCAGATCATTCATTGTCTCTCACATTAAATTATTGTTAGAGAATATTGTCATTTGAATTTGTAAGGGAATTATATACAAATTAGGTCTATAGGCACACAATGATTATAAGTCATATGTTCTGTTTCCTTAAGGGTAGTATACCATGGCGCGATTTTCGAAAGGTTTCCTCAAAATGTCCATCGATCCTACCTAGGAGATCACGAAAGTGAGGTCCGATCAGCATTATATATGTGTATGTTTGTGCTTTTTGTTATTGTTACTTTTTGTTGAGGTATTTTAGCAGATTTCCCTTAAGGGAAATCAGCTATTGAGGTTGTACTCACGACGGAATTTTCGAAATTTATCTTAAACTGTCCATCTATCCTACCTAGGAGATCTCGAATATTATGTCCTTTCAAAACTGTATATATATATATATATATATATATATATATATATATATATATATATATATATATATATATAATGTCTTTTATCGCAATTATTGTTTCGCGTAACCAAACTCGATATATAAGCGTTTCATACCAAAATAAAAGTCGAGTTCGTTAATGGCTGACCTCTAACCAGTGGGAGGGGGATTAGAGGGAAATTTCGAAAATTCGAAATATTTCCGTTATTATATTATATTATTATCGTGTACACGATAAAAACGGCTATATTTGTTATTTAGTATTAAGGTTTTGAATTGTCAGCAGGCACTGACGATGGAGCGCTGACTCTGAAAGTGCACGTTGCATAAATTAAAACACTAGTAGAGGACAAGGCCTTTTTAGTAGACCTCCCTTATGAGAAATCAGCTATTGAGGTCATAATCATGGTGCGATTTTTAAAAGTTTTCTTCAAATTTCAATCGATCCTACTAAGGAGATGACGAAAATGAGGTCCGTTCAAAATTATATATATATATATATATATATATATATATATATATATATATATATATATACGTATGTATGTATGTCTGTTAATGCTCTAGCGGTCGCAATTTTTGCTTGATCGTTACAAACTCGATATTTAAACGTTTTATGAAAACATAAAGATCAAGTTCGTTAATGGCTGAAATCGGACAAGGGGGTATATGTCGGATCGAAAAATTGTATAGAATTTTATTGCAAATTAAATCTCCTATAAATATTGCTGTATACATTTATTCTTTATATTGAATATTAATCGAGGTATTTGCATGTTTATTAAGTGTGTGCCAATAATGGAAGATGAGATGGGCTAACGTTGGGTCTAGTCGTGAGTTTCCAAAAGCTAGTTCAGCCGTTGCAGTAACTGTTCGGCTCTTGTGAAATTTCTCTATTCTAAGACTTTATTGGGAAATTTTCTTAGTTTAAGCAGCCCCTGCGTGGCGGACTTTTTATTGATTGTAATCAATAGGCTCCTCCAGCATTTTCGGGATAAATTCATTATTGTTCATACGTCGGATCGAAAAATTCTGTAGAAACAATTTTATTGCAAATACAATTTACTATAAATATGGGTCTATACACATGTATCCTCTATCTTTAGTATTTCTGGAGATATTAGGATTTTTTAATTCTCAACCCCCGCTCCGACTCACGTCATATTAGCAATAAGCTGTTATATCATAAACCTCTTTATTCCAACTTTAAATACCAAATATTGTTTCTATTGACCGTTCTCTCCGTGAGATACAAGCAAATACTTTATGACATGTTTATGAAAGGTTAAAACCTTTAATAATAATTTTGAAAATGCTCGAAACACTAAAATGTAACAAGGAATATTTGTATCTAATTTCTCAATTTGCATTTTAAAATATAAACAAAAAGCAACAGGCTTCTAAATAATTCAGATAGAAACCAGCATTAAAAGAAAGCAATATCTTCATAATTTCTATAATGGAACAAATACAGTTGATGAGGAAATTCTTGAATAACAAAAGTGTGTGTATTACTAGTTAGTTTCCCCCTAAGCAGTTAATATTTTGAAACTCATTATTTGTGTAGTGGAAAACAAAACAAAATTGTTATTTAAAATTTGAAGTAGCATGAATACATTTTTTTCTTTTACAATTTACCGCAAACTCTAAGGTATATGAGTATTACTGTAATAGCCGAAAACAGTTTGAAAATATGAATGCTCAAAATTTAAAGAGTAATAATTTCATTGAAATTTTCAGAAAAAGTGAAATATAAGATGTGAAATGAACAAAATTAACCTACTAAACCCAACTCTTTCTGCATTCTAAACACAATACACACGTTTAAAATTTTTAAAAATAATTAGAATGGTACAAATATATGAAATATGTACTTTCATCACTGGAATTTAATTTTAATCACATTAATTGAAGAGAAAATTTCTTACAAAAATGCTTTAATAATTTGTTCATTAATTCGTAAATACTAAATATCATAATTGAAAGAAAATGTTCTTTTCTAAACATGTCCATGAGTGTTGGGGCAGAGATAGGTGGTATTTATATCATTTCTATGAAATATTATGCTCGCCTAATTTCCTTAAAGAAGGAATAGAAAGAGACCAGATAACAGTGGACATATTACTTGGAGTACAAAAGAACAGATTATCAAACAGAAGAAATCTAGTTGCAACAGAAACGAGCAGTTTAAAATGGTGTCAAATTCTAAAGGTATGTACTAACAAAGTAACTACTTTATTGGGGTTGTTAGAAGAAGGTGTTAGCCTATAGTGACCTATGTGAATTAGTTCATGAGCAGAAATTTTAGATTTATTTTAAATAATATATTTAAGTAAACAAATGTTAGCCCATGTGCCAAGATTGTACATGGGAAACCAGAGATTTCCTGGTAAAAGAGGGAGGGGGAAAGCCACCGGGACCTCATTCACTTTTTAGTTAGATGAACAAAAAAACACAGAATGTTTTTTGAGGTTATAGTACATACACAATCTAACAATGTTCTGCAAAATATGAATTTCCTGCCCTCCTTGATAGATAGAATCACACTACAATACACAAAATTTAGGCTTCTCCTTGATTTACTTAAAAAATGGAAATTTATCTAAAAACCTAATGTTACATTTTTTTTTTTTTTTTTAAATCCAGGAATCAGCTTAATCATTCGTCAGAAAATGTATCACTACTGTTCTTATATGACAAACAAACTATTAATGTTGCAGGCCCTTTAGGAAAAAGGCCTGGCATACAAAGAGCATAAATGCACCTAGTGTGTTTTGCAGTCTAGAACTATTTAACTCTCACCTACAAACTGCATAACTCCAAAAAATATATAAAAAAAAAATCAATACGACTAAACACACATAAATGAGACAAGTATATACTGATGCAGCACCCAACTGGGATATCGAAAACATGTTTTCACTCGTTCCATCAGACGCATAAGTCAAATGTCCCATCTCATATGTTTAGCCCGAAATTAAACATTTGATCATAAAATTGGAAAAATTAATTTGATAAGTTGAGGAGGGAAAGAGAAGTGGAGTAAAACCAAGAACTACCACCTAAATAAAGAGAGTTGACAAGCGTGAGTTAATAAGCTAACTAAATTCTGGCCATAGAAATTTTTTAAAAGAATAAATTAATCATTTGACCATTTTTCTAGAGCGTCTATAACTCCTTTATACACACTCTTACTCACTTCGATGAGCACACATATCTTCATATTTAACACATTGAAGCACACTACTTTCATTTAATTGAATATACTGTTTCATAACTTGAGGAGATTGAGAACCACTTCAAATGGTTTAAAATTAAACATTATTAAGAAGAAAAAAAAGAAGAAAAAAAAATAGTTTATCTATAACCATTCTCCATATTTAACTTTTTCGTTACACACTAAAGATCGTATTAGTTAATGGCTAAAATCGGTGGTGGAATTGGGGGGGGGGGAGGGTGCGAAAAAACAGAATTCGCCGTTATTATTAGTCCTATCGGAAAATGTGATAGAACTAATCTTGTTAACATATTCATGCTCTACAATTGTTGTTCTATACATATTTTCGTAATTCAAATATTGAGTGAGTTATTTGCACTTTTAGCAGATTTCCCTTCGGGGAAATCGGCTATTGAGGTCGTACTTATGACGCAATTTTCGAAACATTTCTTCAAATGTCCATCGATCCTACCCAGGAGATGAAGAAAATGAGGTACGTTCAAAATTATATATATATATATATATATATATATATATATATATATATATATATATATATTTGTCTGTTACCACTCAAGCGGTCGCAATTTTTGTTTGATCGGTACCGAACTCGATATTTATGGTTTATGTAAAAAGAAAGATCACGTTCGTTAACGCCTGAAATCGGACCAGTGGGAGGGGGGGGGGTTTAGAGGGGAGGATTTTCGAAATTCGAAATATCTTCGGTGCTTACAATACGTCGGGTCGCGACAAATCTTATAGAGTCAACTTATTCAAATTAAATTTACTATCAATATTGGTATAACATTTCATTTGTATCTGGTAGTGTCGGATAAGATTCGTACCATGTGTTCGGGACATTTCCGCCGAGTGCTCTGGCGGCCGTTTTCGGAACTATTCGTCCCTCCTGAATAGGTATAGAGGTTCCTTACTACTACAGATGTTATTAGGCAGATTTCGTTATTGTAAAACTTCATGTAGGAAATCTGCTTAGTTTACGTAGCCCCTGCGTGACGGACTTCTTTCGAGATTCTTCGAAGCAGTAGTAGGATCGGGATCGGATGAAAGGATTGTTGTGTCATCTGCTTAGGTAGCTAGGAGTGTTGTTGGTGAGGGAGGGATGTCTGATGTGTATATGAGATACAGAAGTGGTCCTAGGCCACTGCCCAGGGCAACTCCTGCATGATGGTGATGTAGGGATGTCTGATGTGTATATGAGATACAGTAGTGGTCCTAGGCCACTGCCCTGGGCAACTCCTGCATGATGGTGATGTAGGGATGTCTGATGTGTATATGAGATACAGTAGTGGTCCTAGGCCACTGCCCTGGGCAACTCCTGCATCCAAAGGATAGTTGTCTGAGTATTCATTTATTCCAGGACAACCACATCTAATATGTGTAAACCTTCAAGAATGTCTTCCCACAACTCAAATGTCTCTCTAGTGTTGGAGAATGTTCTAAAGCTTCAGAACAGGTTCAGTCCATTCCGCTTCAACGACAATCCACAAGTGTGTAAATTGACCTGGTGAGACCGATCACGTCAATAACCTACTCGATATCACGGTATCGATATTAACCACCAAATAATCGATTCCTCGTCACCATTACAGATTGCACTCAATCGGGGGGGGGCTACAATCTCTAAAAAATACAAATTAAATATCTAAATTTACTAATAAAGATTCAGGTTCCTTTCCTTTAAGAAATAATAACAAACAACCTATGTGAAATCTTGATTAACCATTTATACTTTGAAGGGAAATCCGCCAATTGTAAAACATCACTTTATCCTTTATTATTCCCCAGTTCGATTATTAGCAAATTTCCCTTAAGGGAAATCAGATATTGAGGCCGTACTCATGACGCGAGTTTCGAAAAATTTCTTCAAATGTCCATCGATCCGACCCAGGAGATGACGAAAATGAGGTCCGTTCAAAATGATATATATATATAGATATATATATATATATATATATATATATATATATATATATATATATATATATATATATTTATTTGTCTGTTAACGCTCTAGCGATCGAATTTTTGTTTGATCGTTACCAAACTCGGATTTTAATTGTTTTATATAAAAAGGAAGATCAAGTTCGTTAATGGCTGAAATCGGACCAGTTGGAGGGGGGGGTTTAGAGGGGGATTTTTGAAAATTCGAAATATCTCCGCTATTATGCGTCGGATCGAAATCTTGTACAGAATCAATCTTATTGAAAATTAAATTTACTATAAATATTGTACTATACATTTATTCTCTATCTTGAATTTTAACCGAGATATTTGCATTTGTATTCTGTGCGTGGTCGGCAGGAGTCGGCTGTTCGGTACTTTCCGAAGAGAAATCTGGTGGCCGTTGTCGTAACTGTTCGTCCCTCGTGAATAAGTTTAGAGATCCCTTCCTACTACGGTTGTTATTGGGCAGATTTCTCTATTGTAAAACTTCACGTGGGAAATCTGCTTAGTTTACGCAGCCCCTGCGTGACAGACTTTTATTTTACTTATGCCCTGAATAATTGGAGCTATCATATTCCAATATTACATGAGTATATTGTTTTGTAAGTAAATTTCTGGATTCCTGATAATGCTTTGGACGTGCAACAAAGCGGAGCTAACACTGAGTTATGCAGGGCATTATTACACTAGACATAGTTAGAAAACATGAAGAAGCGAAATAGTTTTTTGGTGACGGATTCACTACATTTATGTTATATAAGTTTACTGAACATTTATGTCCATGAAGAGGTGGCAAATTAGGCCTCAAAACCTGTAGGGCACAATATAATATACCATTGTTATTTCTGCTGGTGATGATGGAAAAAAATCAGGTGTATCACGAACAATTTTGCGTTTTCCGCAATTCACATAGCCATCTTCAAAGTTTAGGAACAGCCTGAGAGATGATACTGGCCAGAACTCTGCCCATGGAACGAGTAATATCAAATGATGTTAATTGCGATAACATATTTAATATACGGGGTTCGGGTTAGCCATGTGAGTTAAAGCTTTGGCCCAAATCTCACATTGTAAAACTAGAGTGGCGAGTTCGATTCCCGCCTGGGCAATAGGAATTTATTTAGTGACGGAATTAATTAAATAAAATCCTTAGTCCCACCCTGGCAAAAAAGGGTGGAAACCTGTAAATAACCTGTCCCAATTAGCCTTAATTGCAAAAAGTGGACGTCAATAAATAAATTAATTTATTATTGAATGTACAAAATTGAGAGATATGTAACTCAGTCGCTATAATAAATGAATCATTTAATAATATAATTTATTGTTATTATTAATTATTTTGCAACATTTCATGAATTCTTAAACATAAACTTTATCAGATTTTAAAGGTTTATTGAAACCAATTTAGCAATTTCATACCACTTGTGAAATTTGACAAAGGGGGCTTTTAACGCTAAGGGCTTAAATAAAAGTTTGTGATTAACTGGACGTCTTTTTCTCTCTCCAAGTAAAAATATTCTTCACTTCCAACAAAACTGCTGTGGAGGGGGTTTAACATTTATTTGTGAAGATTCCTAAGCTATTAAATATTGTTAGAAAACTTTACTCAAATTACATTCTGCACTGAGTTATGCCGAACCTCCATATAATCTGACCATGATCTGGGTTAATGCAGCTCAAATACTATTTTTTCATTTATAGCTTACAAGGATTTTCCTTATAGCAAGGAGTAGGCCTTATATAATGAGGTTTGTTTTACTAGTTAGAAGCTTATATATATATAAAATTGTAACCTCTGTCTGTACATTGATTTTTTTCTCAAAACTTCACAATAACTTTTCGTTTCACATGTCATAGACACCGTAACTGCATTTTGTTTCTTTCGTGTATGTTTGTTTGTTTGTTATCATTTCACGCATAAACGGCTGAACTGAATTTTATGGAACTTTGTATGTATATTACTACTAGCCCAACTTAGACTTTAGGCTATACTAATATTCTCTGAGACGAACAGGAGTGGGGGTTATAAGGGAGGCCTGCAATTAAAAATAGCGATATTTCGTTTCCTATTGGTTTTTCGGCAAGTATGAACAAATCCAAAGTAGTTTATTTTGTTATTTAGAGTAACTTTTGATATAAACACGTTTTTCTTATAACGTAATATAAGCGAGATATACGCTAAAACCTATAGACTTAACCGAACTAAATAAAACTCGGTATGTGTATTAGCACTAACACCTTCATTATAATAAGCCATACCAACATTTCTAGAGACGGGCAGGATTGGGGGTTGTAAGGGAGGCGTGAAATTAAAAATAGTGATATTTTGTTTCCTATTGGTTTTTCGGCAAATATGCATATGAGAAAAGTTGTTTACTTTGTAATTTAAAGTACCTTTTGTTATAGTCACTCTTGTATAACAAAGTTTAAACGAGATATACACTAAAAACTAAAGCGGGAGCCAACAATTTTGTTGGGCACTAACGATTGAACCGAATTTAACAAAACTCGGTATAATAATAATAAGCTTTATTGGCATCCTTTTCCAGGATAAAAGCCTCTCCCTTAGGAGGTATAATAAGGAGTCCATCCTAATTGTCATTGTTTTCCGATCGTCCTCTTCCACCATTCTCGATCTCTCGCCACTCTCCACCAATTGTTGCCAACGACTGCAGTAAGCTCGTCCCTCCATCTCAGGCACTGTCTTCCTCTATTCCTGACCATGTCCCTTGGGATCCATTCTGTGCAGACCTTCGCCCATCGCTTGCCATTCATTCTAGCCAGATGACCTGCCCAGCCCCACTTCAATCGGAGTGCTTCAACTCTGAGGTTATCCACCGGCACTCTTATTAAAATGTCCACATTCCTCTTCGTGTCCCTCTTTTTAACTCCAAGTATACTATTGAGCATAGCCATCTGTGTCGAGTTCAGCTTGGAATCTGCTCTGGCTGTAAGCGCCCAGGTCTGGGCTCCGTAGAGTATGGAAGGATCAACACACATGCTCAGCACCTTGCTTTTCAACTTGTCACTGAGCGAGCCTCTGAAGATCTTCTTGAGTGACCAGTACTTAGACCATCCTATTTTGATTCTTCTCTGAAGCTCGTATTCCATTCTTCATTTAAAAGACACACACTGTCCGAGGTAAAACTCGGTATGAGAGTTAGCATTCATTCTTCCATGATTATAAGCTATATTAACATTTGTAGGTCCAAACGGGAGTGGGGGTTATGAGGGAGGCCTGAAATAAAAACTCGCGATATTTCATTGTCTATTTGTTTTTCGACAAACGTGCTCATACCAAACGTTGTTTACTTTGTTATTTAGAGTAACTTTTGTTTTATACATTTTTTCGGGAACAATGTATGAAGCAAGTAATTCGCGAAGAAATATTGATATGTTCAACAATTCTTTACAATATCAACTACCAGGTACCTCACCTGGAATAATAAATTCAAATCTATGTTAATATTTTTTCCTTAATAATTCAAATCTATGCATAATACACAGGAGACGGGAAATATGACAATATGGAGGACAGTGAAGTCTTAAATAAGAAATGAATTTTATTATTAACAAATCCACAGCAACGACGGGTATAGACCCTAAACACTGGGACGGGTAAATGTCAAAATATTGTGCAAAATAAAGCCTTGCCAATAAAATACCATTGCCATTCAGCCTCAAATGAATTCCCAGGCGAAGCCGGGTATCTGAGCTAGTATATATATATATATATATATATATATATATATATATATATATATATATATATATATATATTTGTCTGTTATTTGGATTCTGGCAATGTGAATGATGTCAAGCGAGTTTTCCCACTTCAATGGCAACTATATCAGACTAATATGTTTATCCTTTTAGCAGATTTTAGCTAAAATTCAGGTCGTACTCGTGTCGCAATTTTCTACATTTTTCTTCAAATAACCATCGATCCTACCTAACGGATGACGAAAATGAGTTCCGTTCAAAACTGTATATATATATATATATATATATATATATATATATATATATATATATATATATATAGGTTAGGTTATGAAAACTGTTTCTTTGGGGCGAGAAACTAATTGGTTATTCCACCCTAAATAATGTTTGTGAATGTGTCAGTGTGTGTGTGTGTGTGTGTGTGTTTGATTTTACGTGAAAATGTAGTGCTCAAACAACTTATGTAGTTTAAGAAATTACTTCTTCATTATTGCAGGTTCTATTGTATGCTAGTAAATTAATGATAATATTTACTTAACATAATATTGAGTATACAGCTTATAAATATAACTTATATTAATATACAGCTTATATTACATGTTTACTTTTTCTTATTTATTTCTTGATATCTATATATTGTTTATAATTGAGTATATATTCATATTTTATTATATATATATATATATATATGTTTATGTATTTTTATATATATATATATATAATATATATATATATATATATATATATATATATATATATATATATAAAATTGTAACCTCTGTCTGTACATTGATTTTTTTCGCTAAATTTCACGATAACTTTTCGTTTCACATGTCATAGAGAACATGCACGCATAAATTTTATGAGAAACTTGGTATGTATATTACTACTAACCCAACTTAGACTTAGGCTATGTTAATAAAGTCCGTCACGCAGGGGTTGCCTGAAATTCAGCAAATTTTCCTCATGAAACTACAGTACAAAACGTCTCCTTATAATAAGCCAAACGGTGACGGCAAAGGGCTGAACTAGCTTTTCGAGGGTTGAAATTAAAAATAGCGTTATCGGCCCAAATTTCATAAAAATGCACAGATTTCGTTTAATATTCTTATATAGACAGGTATAAATGTATATAACTTAATTATAGTAAAATTACGTAACGGAGATTTTTTATTTGCACAAAACACTCAACCGAACTAAAAACCTCCCCTTACTCTGGTATGATTTAGCCATTAACGAATTTACAAATTTTATTATAACAAACAACGACGGGTAAATATCTAAACACGGGGGGAACGTTAAAAAAAATATTGCGACCGCGAAGCGGTATCTGAGATGTATATATACATTGTATTTTTTTTTATAATATATATATATATATTAATTTTATATTTATTAGTTTTTTTTTAATTATTTTTCTTTCTTACAATTGTGTAAAGAACATGCACGACATAAAGCTTATTACATACTTATATTTTTAAACCTATCATAGACTAAAATTACATTAAAATGAAAAAAAAAATTATATATTATTGAAAGCACAAATATTCCTTAATAAATTTAAAATATCATTAGCAGATATGGAACAGTCTCCATGTGCGAAGGCCATATTTCTTATTATAATTAGTTTCTTAAAATCTTCAGTAAGTGCTGGGCATTATTCTATCGGACAGTGGGCGAGGGGGGGGGGTTAGAGGGGGAGAAATTTGAAAATTCGAAATATCTCCGATACTATAAGTCGGATCGAGAAAGTTGATAGAATACATCTTTTTTCAAACTAAATGTACTATAAATATTGTTATATACATTTATTCTCTATCTTTAATATTAACCGAGATATTTGCATTTTTCAGTTTTCAGCCTCGAGTTAACCCCCACTTCTATTAGTGTTACATAAACTATACTGTGTTTTATAATAAACCACATTACTCGAAGCTTAAATGCCAAACATTGTTTTCCAGAGACCTTAATTGTACGAGATAGATGCAAATATGTTCTTGTGACTCCCCCTCTAAAGGCCCCTGTCTTAAATTATTGGACTACTAAAATTTGATTGATTGAGATAAAAATTATTCTGATTCGTTATAAATTACAGTACAATATATACTACATAGTTTTCAATAAAACAGACCTGTTTGTTTACATTTGAGACGCTTCCCGCCGGCAGGGGAACGATTTCTTATCACCGTCTGTATTTGCTCACCTAATATTCACGGTGGTGTTGTGTTAGCAGTATGTAGATATATCTATATTAATCTTCAGGAGAGAAATCCGCTTAGTTCACGCTGCCCCTGCGTGACGGACCTTTTTCACTCAAATTCATTTCGGCATTAACTTATCTAGCAGTTTTCGAAAAAGGTAACGATATTGTGGAACTTTATTAGTTTGCATGCTGAATTCTGATTAGCAAGCCACATTATTATGCCTTTGCATATATCCTGACCTGGCTTCTCAGACCCCCCTAAGTAATGTGCTGATTCTACTCCTATGGTTTATTGCAGACCCCGTTACCTATATGATACAGTTATTCTATAGCACGTGGCGTCTATAAAGTCGAGGAGGAATAACTCTCGTAGTTATTACTTGGCATTCGGTTTCCGAGAATAGTTCTGCCAAGTTTAGCTGCTCCAAAGACATTTATTTGTCTCTATCTACCTCAGAATCTATAAGCCATCTTTTAAGATTTTGTCTGAATTGCAACTCCAGATTGTTATGGACTCTCAATTTCATTGCTGTATTTCTTTCATCTGAGGTCGTCATTGCATTGTTTCTGTCTTGATCTAAAACATTTCCGTTCATCTTTTTCCTAATAGAGGCATAAATCCATATTTATCATAAATGTTGATAGGAAGCAGTGAATGTCCTGTCTTTGCAATAATAATGAAAATAAGACTGCTCCACTTTAAGTATATATTAACGTTAAATAATGTACTATACATTGATTTTTTAGCAGATTACCCTTGGAAAATGAACTATTGAGATTGTTGTCATGAACCTATTTTCGAAAAAGTTATATATATATATATTTATATATATATATATATATATATATATATATATATATATATATATATGTATATATATTTGTCTGTTAACGCTCTACAGGCCACTATTTTTTTTTTGATCATTACAAAACTCGATATTCAAACGATTTATTTTAAACTAAAGATCGATTTTCTAAATAGCTAAATTCGGGGGGTTTAGCGGGGGAGAACTGCTAGAATTCTAAACATCTCCGTTATTGTGCGTCGGATCGAAAAGTTGTATAGAAACAATCTAATCGAAAATAGAATGTTCCATAAATGGTGCCATGTACTTATTTTCTCCATCTTGAATATTAACCGAGATATTTGTATATTTTAATTATAGCAGATTTCCCTTAAGGGAAATCAGCTATTGAGGTTGTACTCATGACGGAATTTTCGAAATGTTTCTTCAAATGTCCATCGATCCTACCTAGTAGATGACGACAATTAGGTCCGTTCAAAACTGTATATATATATATTGTCGGTTACCGCTCTAGCGGTCGCAATTTTTGTTTGATCGTTACCAAACTCGGAATTTAATCGTTTTATGTAAAAAGGAAGATCAAGTTCGTTAATGGCTGAAATCGGACCAGTGGTGGAGGGGGTTTAGAGAGGAATTTTTGAAAATTCAAAATATCTCCGTTATTATGCATCAAATCGAAACATTGTATAGAATCAATCTTATTGCAAATTAAATTTACTATAAATATTGTTCTATACATTTATTCTGTATCTTGAATTTTAACCGAGATATTTGCATTTGTATTCTGCGTGTGGTCGGCAGGAGTCGGCTGTTCGGGACATTCCGCCAGCCGAGTGCTCTGGCGGCCGTTTCCGTAAACTGTTCGTCCCTCGTGAATTGGTTTAGAGAGCCATTACTATTACAGTTGTTATTGGGCAGATTTCTCGACTGTAAAACTTCACTTCCGGCACGGGGCCGGCCCTCCCCAGTGGCAGCAGTAAGCCCCCGCTGTGTAACTGCTGGGTAGGGGAACCGTAGGAACAGTAGGTCCTTAGTCGGCTTTGCTGTTCCGGGCAGGGGATCACTCCTGCCTTAATGGGGTAAGTTCTAGCGGCTTACTCAATGTGAACTACGGGCTGGGTGGAGTCCGGAGTGGAGGCTTGCCTTCACTGCCGGTCATAGACGTAGTGGTCGTGTGTTCAAAGCACGAGGACATACAGGCCAGGAAACTGGTACATGTGCTCTTCGTGTGGGAGCTGGGTAGTAGGAGACTGTCCCTTCCATAGGATCGCTTCTGACCATCGTAGCGAATGGATAAACAGTCAATCTTGTTAAACTATTGATACTCTACAATTGAAATACTATGCAATTATTCGTATGTTAAATATTAAGGGAGTTATGCCTACTTTCTTGTTTTCACCTTCAGTAAATGGCCACTTCTACTCATAGGATTTTTATTCGAGTTAGTTTAGAAATAGGAAATATATGGGGAGAAGAGTTCAATAGTGTGCCATAACAGCAATTGGGAAATCTGCTTAATTTACGAAGCATCTACGTGACGGATTTTTTTCTATTTTTTTTATTTTATTTATCTATCTCTTAACTCAATAGGTCGAGCATGACATACTTTTTGATTGTATAATACTCCACCGTCATTAGCTAAATCATTATTTAAATTTGACCGGAGAGGTTTTACTTCACGATTATATTTATCTATAAGATATTTTCTCCAGCATTGTAAAGAAGGCTCTCCAGCTTCTAACTGAAGGTAATCAATAGATGAAATGGTATTCAACATGGAATGACAGGTTTGACTCCAGACTCTGTTTGACAGAATTTTTTTACGGATTTACCGTTGTTTAATGTTTTTAAACGAGGCTCGCCGTATATACAAAAGTCCGTCACGCAGGGGCTGCGTAAACTAAGCAGATTTCCCACGTGAAGTTTTACAATATAGAAATTTCACGAGAGTCGAGCAGTTAAGAAAACGGCCGAACTAGCTTTAGGCGGGAAAGTCACCCGTCCATTAGCAGCCCAGATTTAATTAAAATTCATATCTCCGTTAATATTGAAGATAGAGAATAAATGTATATAACAATATTTATAGTAAATTTAATTTAAAATAAGATTGGTTCTGTACAATTTTTCGATCCGACGTATAGTAACGGAGATATTTCGAATTTTCGAAAATCCTCCCCTCTAAACCCCCCCCCTCCCACTGGTCCGATTTCAGCTGTTAACGAAATTGATCTTTTTTTTTTTTTACATAAAACGACTAAATATCGAGTTTGATAACGATCAAACAACATTTGCGAACGCTAGAGCGTTAACAGACATATATATATATATATATATATATATATATATATATATATATATATATATATATATATAATTTTGAACGGACCTCATTTTCGACATTTGAAGAAATTTTTCGAAACTCGCATCATGAGTACGACCTCAATAGCTGATTTCCCTTAAGGGAAATCTGCTAAAAAAAAAAAATCATCAGTTTTTATAAAGTAGGAGAATTGTGTAGTTACTTTTGAAAGTTTGTATTTTATCTTATCCTCGTAAAGAGAATCCTTTGTGTTTTATGTGTTGAGAAATTTACTGAATTTTTTTTCGGCCCATTATTCAAGTAAGTCAATAGCATTCTGTATTCGGTCTTGAGCATTTGTAATAGAATTAGTCTAAATTCAAACAGTGGAGTTTTGTATTGTCGTTTGCTGCTGTATATTTTATCTGGAGGACTGCTTTTATTGACTGACGGTAGGGGGCGTTCTCTTTTACTCTTCAGTTTTACGCGGGGAACGACTGCTTTAGCTTTTTCATTGGCTATAAAGTGAGTAGGGGTTGGATGTCGTTCAAATTTGTTTAGATCCAGGTGCACATCCTTTCGGAGAATGTCTATAACTATCATTCTGCCTAAGCACCTCGGAATGATTTCTTCATTCACTTCCAAAGTCCGTCCTGCAGCTGCTGCGTAAACTAAGCAGATTTCCCTCGTGAAGATTATTAATAGATAAACCTACATACGGAATTTGACAATAAATTTGCAAAAATCAAAAATTATGATATTCAGAAAAGGAGAAACGTTGTCAAGAAAAGAAAAATGGTATTCTAGGGGCTCAGAAATAGAGGTAGTAAATGAATATAAATATTTAGGTATACTACTCACTCGTCAACTGGTAATGAAACATCATTTCAGGGAAAAGATCACTGCAGCCAAATTTGGAATTAATTCAACATGGCACACATTTATCACTTATAGTATATGAAGTCCGTCACGCAGGGGTTGCGTAAACTAAGCAGATTTCCCACCTGAAGTTTTACAATAGAGAAATCTGCATATTGGTAACACAATGCCACCGTGATTAAATACAAACGGTAATGAAAAATCTTTCCGTTAATTAAAATAAATTCCCAACTGAAACGGCTTCTGAATTGTAAGAATAATTTATATTTTAATAACTCAAATTTTAGTAGTCCTATACCTAAAGAAGGGGGGGGGCGGATGAAGAGAACGTATTTGCATAAATCACACAACGTAACGATCGTAAGGTAATGTTAGAAGAAGCTTCCACCTGAGCCGAGAAATGACGAAGATGGCCGACGTAATCCGAACTATACCCGACCACAGACTTCATAAAAATGCAAATATCTCGGTTAATATCCAAGATAGAGAATAAATGTATATAACAATATTTATAGTAAATTTAATTTGCAATAAGATTGGTTCTATACCATGTTTCGATCCGTTGCATAATAACGGAGATATTTTGAATTTTCGAAAATCCTCCCCTCTAAACCCCCCCCCTCCCACTGGTCCGATTTCAGCCATTAACGAACTTGATCTGTCTTTTTAAATAAAACGCTTAAATATCGAGTTTCGTAACGATCAAACAAAAATTGCGACCGCTAGAGCGTTAACAGACAAATATATATATATATATATATATATATATATATATATATATATATATATATATATATAATTTTAAACGGACCTCATTTTCGTCATCTCCTGAGTAGGATCGATGGACATTTGAAGAAAATTTTTCCCTCATGATGCAAATTTTCGACGACTTTCCGATCATGTTCATCGGGCAAAGCGGTCGCTTTTCGCCGGTTTAAAGGTGAAGTTCGGGGAGTGAGATGTGTGCTCCCTTCGCTGCCCTTTGTACTCCAGCCGAAATACCGCCGCGGTTTGGCCCGCTAGATTTATTGTCCGAAATCGGACCTCGCTATCTCTCCTTTCCACACAGCCGGAAGGCTGATATCCTACATACACTATTCATTTTGTTATCTATTTGTTGGATCTCTAGCTCTTCTAAAACTAGTTCCCCACTTCCCAGTTTTATTCTTCGCGTTAGGTTAGAGCCATGTCAAATACTATGGCGAGAGATGTTGGCTTTAGCGACTATTTTAGTCCAATCCGGTTTCAGGCAAAGACTAAATATCTGGAGGTTTAAATATATGCTGGCCAGACTCAGGATCGGCCACGCTTACCTCACTCATTTTTTATAAGCAGATTTCCATTAAGGAAAATCAGCTATTGAGGTCGTACTCATGACGCGAATTTCGAAAAAAAATGAAATGAAATGAAGGCCACACATTTATATTGAGGATACTATTCGCTGTAATACTATTTCTGAAGGACTTTTGTAAATGATGGGTTCTTTTACATATGAGAAAAAAAAAGGCTGTTTACACCTTATAAAAAAGTCCGTCACGCATGGGCTGCGTAAACTAAGCAGATTTCCTTCGTGAAGTTATACAATAGACACATTTCAGCATAGAGAGTCAAACAGTTACGGGACCGGCCCGAACTAGGATTAGGATTAGGATTAGGGTTTATTGGGGCAATAAACTGCAAGGTTATTATGCCCTTCATCTTACTCAACACCGTCATATAATATTTTATCATAATTATTATAATTTATGTAGTTCACTCTGACTTTGTCCATTGCATCAGCTTACTTTTTTTTTTTTTTTTTTTTTTTTTTTTTTTTTTTTTTTTTTTTTTTTTTAAGTCCGTAGATACTCATTCTTTTATTTATTAAAAAAATTTATTTTATTTTATATATATTATAAAAAAACTTTAATATAAATTTATAAATATTTAAACATCAATTTTTTTTTAACATTTTTTTTTATTTTTTTTTTTTTTTTTTTTTTTTTTTCCCCCTCGTGCCTTACATGTTTATACTTTCTATATATGTTTATATCTATATTTAAGAATTATTAATATGTGGCCAGACAAATCCACTTTCATGTACCTTATATAACATATCAAAACTTACTTCTAACGTAACATTTAATTATACAAAAAAAAAAAAAAAAAAAAAAAAAAAAAAAAAAAATAAAAAAAAAAAAAAAAAAAAAATATATATATATATATATATATATATATATATATATAATAAATATAAAAATTTTATTATATAAGTTTATGTCTTTTAATAAGTTTATTAATGCGCCTATGGATTTTCCTGAATCTTGTATTGCTGCTTCTGCATTTCGTGGAACCCCATGCTTAGAAAAAAACTTATCTAGGGTTGGGCACTCTTAATAATGTGCTGAATGGTAAACAAGCCTCTTTAGTCTCAGATTCTCATCCTGGCGCCTACTACTTCCTCCCGGCGACGCCCCCTCTCTGCAGGCCTCCATGGTTTGGTTGTAGCCTTAATGGTCCTCAGCTTGTTTGTTAGAGGCACTTCAGACCACATCGAGTCCCAGTTTTCTCGAACTCTGCGTCTCAGCCAAGATTTCACATCATTGACTTCGTACAGTTGAATAGGTGGCTCATTCATTACTGCAGCCTCCTTGTCAGCCTTATCTGCTTTTTCATTCCCAACTACTCCAATGTGGGGCGGAGTCCATACAAATATTACTGTTTTTTTCAGTGTTTGTTCTATGTCCAAATAGTTGTTAATTTTGTTCAGTGTGATTCCGGATTTATGAGTTGTTTTTTTTCATGCTGTGTATGGCAGAAAGAGAATCAGTGCAAATAAGGATTTTGGTATTGAAGCTATTGATGGCTTGATATAGTGCTGCAGCAATGACTTGTAATTCAGCACTATAAATGGATGCGTATGGAGGTAATTTATACTTCATGGCAGTGCCCCTGTGAATTATAGCGCAACCGACATTATCTTTGTTTTTGGAGCCGTCAGTGTATATCATCTCAAAGTCGGCATACTTTTCCAAAATGCTGGTCATATTTGACTAAACTAATCTCCATATTCTGTAAACTTAAGTCTACTCTGGGAGGTATATGCATCCATGAGGGTTTATCCTGGCTCAAGTCCGCTTCTTCTATAGTAATTTCATGAATTTCTCTTGTGAGCCTTCTTTCTAGTGGGGCAGTGCATCGTTGATTCTCATCGTATAGTATCATACGTGTAGGGTGGAAGAGAGTGTTATATGCAGGGTTTGAGGGCTGTAGTTTAATCTTAGCGATGTATGAATTGATTACTTGTTGCCTTCTAAAAACTAATGGTGGGAATGAAGCTCCTGAGCAAATGCTTACTATTGGACTGGTCTTGAAAGCTCCAGTCACCAGTCTTATTCCTGAATGAAGGATAGTGTCGTGGAGTAGGAGGTGAGTGGTTTTAGCTGATGAATAAACCTGACAACCATAGTCCTGCTTGGATTGGGCCAAGCTCGTGTATACCGTGGTCATTGCTTTGCGGGCTGCACCCTAGGAGGTCTTTGCTAGGCCTTTCATTATGTTGATTCTATTAAGGCATTCTGCTCTAATATACTCAATGTGGGAAACCCAAGTTAATTTTGTGTCAAGGACTAAGCCTAAGAACTTGACTTCTTCTTCAAAAACTAATGCCTGCCCATTCAAATTCAGCTGTGGCTTTTCACTCGGTGTCCTTTTGTGAGAAAACTGAAGACATTTGGTCTTGTCTGTGGAAAAATGGAGATTATTGTCTTCTGACCAAGCCTAAAGATTGTTTAGCAAATGTTGCAATGTTCTTCTCATCCAGTCATGGCACCTATATCTTAGAAAAAAATTCAGGTCATCCACATAAAGAAATGCCTTGACCTGTCTAGGAATTACCTCCACTATAGAATTTATCTCAATTGCAAAAAGCGTGCAGCTCAGCACACTTCCCTGGGGAATGCCATTCAGCACTCCCTGCGACTAGATAACGAATCTCCTACACGTACCCAAATATATCTTTTAGCCAAAAAGCTTTTCAGGAAACTGGCCAGTGTTCCTCTGAATCCCCACTTGTACAGTGCTTTTAAAATGTTTTTTCAACTTGATAGTGTCGTATGCATTTTCAAAGTCGAAGAATATGACTATGGCTTCTTTATTTTCAACAAAGGAATTTAATATCTCTTTTTCCATATTCACTAGTTGGTCTATTGTAGATCTCCCCTTTCTGAAGCTGCATTGACTTGGAGATAGGAGGTTGAATTTTTCGATCATCCATGTGAGTCGGTGATTCACCATTTTTTCCAACAGCTTTGATAGGCAACTGGTCAGAGATATTGGCATATAGCTATTGGGACAATATTTGTTTTTTCCTGGTTTGATGATGGGGATGATTATAGATTCTCTTCAGGCTTGCGGATATGTTGATGATTTCCATATTTTGTTGAATAGGGTAAGTAGTACTGTTTTTGCTGGTTGGGGAAGTTTTTTGATCATTTGGTTATGTACTTTATCTGGTCCAGAAGTAGTTGGTTTTAATCCTCTCTGTGCTCAGCCTCATCAGGATGGATATTAGGATTATTTGGCAAATTAACGTTGGAGATTTCAGCAAAATGGCTCACAAAGCATTCTGCAATCACTTGGGTGTCAGTGATTACTTCATTTTGAATATTTAGAATCGGAATTCTAGTACTGTTTCCCAACCACACTATGAATTTTCTGCCAAACTTGTTTTATTGGAGTATGCATGCTAATTGTCTCAATATATGCTATCCAGGAGTTATTTTTCAGTTTCACAAGGTTTCGGACTATGGCTTTGTGCTTTTTATAACTTATAAAGTTATCTTTTGTTGATTCCGCTGGAATATTTTTAGAGCTTTGTTCTTGAGTTTTATTGCTTGACGGCAGTCGTCATTGAACCAAGGTGCGTAATTGGGTATAGGAAGGCCTTTTGATTTTGGAATTGTTTCAAGAGCAGGCTCAAAAATACAGTTTTTATTTGCTCAACCTTTCCCTCAATATCGTCTGAAACATCCTGGATATTTATGTTGATTAAATTGCTAAACTCATCCCAGCTAGCTTTATCAATAATCCATCTAGGGTGCTTCTTGATTCTTGGAGCTTCCTCTTTAAACGTGAGCTTTGTTGGGAAGTGGTAACTTCCAGGTCTTGACAAACCTCCCAGGTTAAGTGGTTGAATAAAGTGGGGGAACAGAATGCCAAATCTATTGCTGTAGAAGTTCCTGTTTTGGGGCAAATGTGAGTGATTTCACCATTGTTGAGGAGTAATGATTCTCAAAGAGGTTGAGGTATTAACCTTCTCAAAGTATTTCCTCTGGAGTTGGTTGTATATGGGTGCCAGGTCTGATGGCATCCATTTATGTCACCTACGACGATGTAAGGTGAGGGGAGCCTGTCAATTAGCTGCAGCATGGCTGACTCGTTTATGGCTTCATTTAGTGGCAGGTAAATGTTACATATTGTAAATTCAAAACTGAGTTTTGCTCTGCAAAGGTGTTGCTATTAGTATTTCCTTTGAGAAAACATTATTCGAAACTGCGATAGCAACTCCTCCGTGTGCCCATTCTCCTTCTCCAATCTCTTTATCTTTTCTGTAAATAGTGAAACCTTTTATGTTTTGTGATATGTTGGATTTTAATTTGGTTTCTTGAAGACATAGTATGAATGGGTTGATTTGTTTCAGTATAATTTTCATTTCTTCTAGCTGTGTTCTAATTCCGTGGCAGTTCCAGGATATTATAGGCATGGTGCATGTTGAAAAATGTATTTAGCGTTCATTATGATTCCTAATTACAATAATGATGCATATCTTTAAAATGAAAATATGTAAAGGTATACAATTACAATCATTGCCTATCTCTGTTTTATATTTATTTAAGTATAAATTTGTATTTAAATATAGATGTGGATGTAGAATATAAACAGTATGGATATGCTTTGTAATAGTAACCTGATGCGTTGTAAAATGAGATAAAGTTTTTGATGATTTATTTCCTAAGTTGCTATATGTATAATTTCGAGCAACTGAGTTTATGTAAGAATAATTTAATAGGGAATTACTGGTTGTTGAACGTTTTGTATTAAATATCTTATTAACTTTCATTCTATATCTAGTTTTAATCTGAGTAAAGAATAAATAAATGTTAAGTTTATTGTGATAGACGTGTTGAAAGGCACAAAAAATAGCATCAATGATTTTAGGTAGTTTCCATTTCTCCGTCACTAAATTTATTTTCATATTTGGAATTTTTATTTTTATGCTTTTTACGGCTTGTCGAGTTGCGCCTAGGCAAGGGAAGAGCTCGACTTCCCGCAGGGCACTTCCTATAACCCGGAAGTATAGGTTCCAAGGAAGTGCTAGGGTTAGTAGGAGTGATGTGGGTGGGAGGGGAGGGGAGGGGTGGAGGGGAAGAGCCACTAGGGAGGGGTAGGGAAGGTGAGAGGCCCTTCGCGAGGGGTAGGGATAATCCAGTACTAATGCTAACCTTTGGCAAACTGGGCCTTATCTCTACTGTGGAATTACTCTTGTTGCAAATAAACGAGTCAGTTTGGCAGCCTACTTCCATACATTTTTTTGCGCTTATTACAACATCGGAATATGACCTGTTAGCAGTGGTAGGTCTGTTTTCTTTATACATCTTCTTTGCAGCGAAATATGTTATCTTTTCTCTGAACTGAATACATTTAATTTCCCTTTCTTCTTTAAATTTTGGACACTTTATATCAAGACTGTGGTGTGAGCCCTTACAATTAACACTTGGGGAACTATTGTATCATATGGCATATCCCTGTGCTCTGGCTTTGCACAGAATGAGCATATGTGAGCATTTGAGCAGGAATCTGCAAAATGCCCCAATCTAAAACATTTCCTGCACCTAATTGGGTCAGGGACGTACATTTTTATTCTGAGCTTATGACAGTCCACTTTAATACTTTCTGGGAGAGTTGGGAGTGAAAACGTAAGAATATATAGATGTGTTTTGTTTTCTATTCCTGCCCTTTTTGATATTATTCTCTTTAATTCTTTAACTTGGTCGTTTTTTAGTTCTAATATTTCTGCTTCGTCTACCTGGTCTAAATCAGGACAAAATATGACCCCTTTACTAATGTTAAGTTTTTCGTGGCTTTGAACAGCTACTGTAACACTAGGTCCGAAAGCTTTAAGGTTTAAAAGTTTGTCTGACTGTTGTTTTAGTTTCAACCAATAATGTGCCATTCCTTAGTTTTTTTATATTATGGGGCTCACCGCAATAATTATTTGTAGTTTTATATATTAAAAAAGGCGAGATCGCTTTAAGATCTCCCTCATTATCTCTTTCAATAAGCAGAAATTTACTGCCATTAATGACTTTTTCTATATTTTCATTAATTTGAAATTCCTCTGATCGATTCCACGTTCTTTTGGGCCTTTTTCGATTAGGTGATCGAATATCAGGCGGTTTATTCATTTTTGGGTTTTACTAAGTGGACCTCCTCCCAGGGTAAATAAAATAGAATACTTAATAATAATAATAATACGTATCGTTATGTAAAAAAGAAAAAAAATAGAACAAAGAAATAATAATGAAAATAATAACTAAAATCTTCTAATTAAATTAAAGAAAAAGCTACTTGGTAGCAAGACACTACTGCTGTCTTGCAGAGAGAGAGTAATAAATAAAATAAAATAAATAAGTAAACGATAGTCTATTAGGTATATGCCCGGTTATAATCCTCAGCTCTAGCTCCAATCCTTTCAGGTCAGCAGCTCCTACATGACTCGATTTTGTTCCAGTAGTCATTTCTTTACAATTCTGTTAATATTTTAGTTAGTAGTGTAAATATATTGAATAATTGAACATAAATGCTAAACTCAGTGGTTGTTAATTCTGTTTAATTGATTTTTTCAGAGTTCAGCCTCAAAAAGTCACCATCCACTGGAGTAAATACATCAAGAAACTACAGTGGTTTAAGTGGAGGACTGAATTTATCTAAGGAACGCTTACCTGCAAGTGGTGGGGCTGAGAAATGCTTTGCGTGTTATGAATGCGGTTACAGCACTAATTATAGATACATTTTAAAACAGCACATACAGGTTAAACATTCAAATGACAAACTCCACTCTTGTCCCTACTGTGAATACAGTACTAGTCAGGCTAGTGCTCTAAAACTTCACATACAGGGTAAACATTTGAGTGTTAAACCTCATTCCTGTCCCGACTGTGAATATAGTGCTGTTCGGGCTGGGGATCTAAAACGTCACATACAAGCTAAACATGTAAGTATTAAACCTCACTCCTGCCCCTACTGTGAATACAGTGCTGTTCGGGCTGGTGATCTAAAAGTTCACATACAGGTTAAACATTTAAGTGTTAGACCTCACTCCTGCCCCTACTGTGAATACAGTGCTGGTCGGGCTGGGGATCTAAAAGTTCACATACAGGCTAAACATTCAAGTGATAAACCTCACTCCTGCCCCGACTGTGAATACAGTACTGTTCGGGCTGGTGATCTAAAAGTTCACATACAGGTTAAACATTTAAGTGTTAAACCTCACCCCTGCCCCTATTGTGAATATAGTGCTGGTCGGGCTTGGGATCTAAATCGTCACATACTGGGTAAACATTCAAGTGATAAACCTCACTCCTGCCCCTACTGTGAATACAGTACTGCTAGGTCCGGCAGTCTAAAGCTTCACATACTTTCTAAACATTCAAATGATAGGCCTCACATACAGGATAAACATTCATACGAAAAAGCTTACTCCTGTCCCCATTGCGAATACCCTGCTGTTCGGGCTTGTGATCTAAATCGTCACATACAAGCTAAACATGAAAGGGTTAAACCTCACTCCTGTCCCTACTGTGAATACAGTGCTGCTCGGGCTGGTGATCTAAAAGTTCACATAAATGTTAAACATTTAAGTGTTAGACTTCACTCCTGCCCCTATTGTGAATACAGTGCTGGTCGGGCTGGGGATCTAAAAGTTCACGTACAGGTTAAACATTTAAGTGTTAGACTTCACTCCTGCCCCTATTGTGAATACAGTGCTGGTCGGGCTGGGGATCTAAAAGTTCACATACAGGGTAAACATTGTAGAGATAAAAAACTTTACTCATGCCCCCATTGCGAATACACTACTGTTTGGGCTAGTGATCTAAATCGTCACATACAAGCTAAACATTCATACAAAAAACCTCACTCCTGCCCTTATTGTGAATATACTGCAGTCCAGCGTGTTAATCTAAAGCGCCACATACAGGCTAAACATTCATATGAAAAACCTTACTCCTGCCCCCAATGCGAATATGCTACTGTTCGGGCTGACCATCTAAAGGAACACATACTTGCTAAGCATTCAAACGACAACTCATCATTCCAACCTCACTCCTGCCCCCATTGCGAATACACTGCTGTTCGGGCTTGTGATCTAAATTGTCACATAAAAGCTAACCATTGTAGAGAGAAATCTCCCTTATAGGTAAAGAGGTAACAGGTTTACTGAAATCTTGTTCCATCAGTGCCTGAGCCTTCATCCTCTCTACTCCTAGTACAACATGCCTAATGCTCCTTTACTTACAACTACTCATCTCTGTAACATTGCACACATCTTTGTAATATCCAATTTAGCATACATCTATGTTTTTTTTATTAAATAATTATTAAAATGTATATTTACATTAAATATATTATGTTATTGTAATAAATGAATTTTATTAGTACCTTTTATCAATTTTCCCTTCGAGTCATTAATGCATCGCCTGGAGTTTTAGTCAAGCCAACAACTTGATGTTGGTATTTCTAAATTCTAAGAAATACACTGTATTAAGATATCTATTTATTTATTGGAGCTTCACAGCTGTGCCGATGTTGCTTAAAATGCAAACCAAAAGTTGCAAAGTTGCTTCATAAATTAAAAACCAAAGAAATGGAAAATAACAAAATACAAGAAAACAGAAGTGGAAAACATGAATAGAAACGGAACACAAAACAGAAATGAAAAACAAAGTAACACAGAAATGGAACACAAAACTGAAATGGAAAGAACAAAGAATATAACAAGGGAACAAACAAAAGACAAAATCCTAAACTAGAACGTAATAAGTGAAAATATTTAAATGATAAATAGATAAATGAACAAATGAATCTGGGTTACCAAAGATCCATAAGAAAGAGACTCCATTTAGACCGATAGTATCTATGATAGGAGCATCAACATACCAACTCAGGAATGGTGTTATCCTGCAATTTGTGTTCGTTTGTAGGACATTCACCATCATATGTTAAGAATTCTACCCACCTAGTGGACTACTAAAGAATGTTGAAATAATGAATTCTGACATATTGTCTAGTCTTTATTTACTAAAGTCCCAGTACAATACTCCATTGTACCCGGAGGGTCGGGTACAATGAGGCCCGCCAGTTTACTGGAGGCAACCCATTCCTGGTCCCCTTTATATGACGGGGGTTGTACATCGAGTTGATCACTCACTACGAAAATAAAACCCTCATCACGAATCCCTTGAGTCTTGCTCGGCAGTGGCTAAGGATCTTAAAGGTCTATAATGCCGACCGAAAAAAAAATAAAATTGAAAATCCGAATGGGATACGAAGGCTGAATTGGGAATACTACTAGGGTATTCTGATATTGGTTATAGAATTTTAATTAATAGAGTAGTTTTTGCGAGACGTGTTGACATTGGAAAATAGACAAGTTATTAGATTCATTAAAGAAAATTCAAATGAAGAAGAACCAGTGAAAATTAAATCTGAAGATGACCTAGGTGAAGGATATATCAAAATCTCAAGAAGAAAATTTGGAAATGGTTTTATCTTATTTTTTGCCATATTGTTTTAACATTGATTAAAAATGGATGTAGAAACAGCCTTTATAAATGCTAAAGGGGTTTCAAAGGTTTATGTTAAACAACCAGTCGGATGTTAATGGTAATAAAGTATACTGATTAATTAAGGCATAATATGCACTTAGCGAAAGTCCTCGATCGTGGTATGGATGTTTTAATTATTATTTAACGTATTAAAGTTTTCAAAGGAGAAAGTTTTACTATTGTTTATATTATATAGAAGAAAATCGCAGCCCTTTTCCTGGGCGCTTTACAATTACGCTGAAAGTGGCCGACCTTACCGCAGTTGAAGCATTTGGCGCGCGATCTATTCATTTGATCCTCCAGTACTTGCTTGACTACGTCTTCTATGTCACTCCTTTCGTCGCCGCCACTTCCTGTTTCAGCAACAAGACTTCGCACATTGTAGACTTGCTGCTTTGAAATGACCTTAGCAGTCTCCTGGGCCAGCGCGTAAGAGACGGTTTCAGCAAAGGATGATTTTTGCATAGCACACACCGCGAATTTAACATCTGGGTCTCGTATACCATTAAAAAATGCTTCAATTTTAAACTGATCTAGGAAGGGATGATTCTCACTTGGGTAAGTCAGTTGGACCAGACGTTCAATTTCCATGGCAAAATCTTGGAGCATCTCATTCGGTTTTTGAACTCTGCCCCGTAATTCCATCCTGTACAGTTCTCGTTTATGTTCAACACTGAACTTGCCATCATAATGTCCTCGTAATTATTCCTGCAAGCTGAAAGTAAACTCTCCAGGATTTCTGAAGCAGTTCCCTTCAGTGCCAACATCAGTTCTACCGCTGTCTCTTCATTATTCCATCCGTTTCTACTGGCCATCGTCTCAAATTGGTATTTAAAAACATTAAATGGTACGCTACCATCAAAAGTTGGGGTCTTTATCTTGCTGGAATGTTCTGAACTGAGCCTCACCGAACCCTCTCGAACTTATCATTTGGAATTGTAGTTCTCGCATTTCATCGTCTATCTTTCGTTTTAGGTTGGTCAGTTTCTCTTCAACATTCTTCTTAATGCCGCAGAGTTTTTCATCAAACTCACATACCCTTTGTTTATTGCTAACCTCTGACATTTCGTGGAGTTTTTGGATTGTGGTTCTAGAAGCTTCCTAGAATTTTTCTTCTAACCTCTCGCAATTAGCTCTAGAAGCTACCTGGAATTTTTCTTCTAGCCTGTTGCAATTAGCTTGAGAAGCTTCTTCTAGTCTTTCGTAGTTAGCTCTAGAAGCTTCCTGGAATTTTTCTTCTAACCTTTCGAAATTAGCTCTAGAAGCTTCTAAGAGCTTCTGGCTATTTTCCATCATAGCGGCTAAAATTGCATTTAAGTCCAAATTGCTACTTGAGATAGGATTACTTGCAGCAATGTCTTCTTTATCGTCAAACTCGTGTGTACTTATATCGATTCCTCGTCTTTGGAATTCATCTGTCAACCGTCTTTGTAGTTCAGCCATATTTCCTGTTGTTGGCAGATCCAGTTTAGCCAGCTCCTTCTTCAGATGTTTCACTTCTAGTTCTTCAAACTTCATTTTTGTTGATTTTAATTTAGCAATCCCACTTCTGACAGCAGTTGTTACGTTTTATTACAAAACCAGTAATAAACGTTGTTGATAAGAGTTCTTTTTGGATTGCAAAATTAAACACACACAAGTTTCACAGTTTTTATCACTGCACAATTTATTTAACATTGCACAGTACACTTGGTTAATTATTCTTAATTACTACTATGCACTGATAGCGTCACTGTTCTTGTCATTACAGAGTCCAATAATTCACTCACGGTCACTGAATGTAACATAAAGGGGGCACTGCTCTGTCTCAAACACGGAACTAAACTGTTACTTACAGTCACGGCACAACACTGTTCTTCGCATAAAAACACTTTATCGCACTGCACAGAGTCTCACTGTAACACTAAACGCACATGATGACAGCTGAGAGCTAACTGACTGTCGGCCGATTTGCACGAGCTTATATATAGAGGGCAGCAACATCAAAGGCGCGGTCTCGAAGGTACTGGACTAATTTTGCCTTCAATGTGGCTTTAGGATTCTGGCAATTTATCATATAATTCAGCTTCTCTTGTACACTTACGATTGCTCCAGATTTTTTCAATTCATTGTTCGGATTTTCATCATCAAAGAAAGCATCAACATCAGAATAGTTTACAATTTTATTCTCTCTAGATTATTCCTACATATTCTACATAGATTCTTTCTAATATATTTTGCCAAATTTCAGCATTATTTCACAAGCAGATTCAAGTTCACTTACATATTCCAGCTACTTATTCATGATGATGCTATAAATGTAATTTATTGTTTTGATGTCCATATATTCCCCATTCATCGGCTGTTTTTCTTCCAATGACTATTTAACATCTTTTGAATTGAAGAAACTTCAAAACACGTCCCTCCAATCAAATATTGGAATGGCGACATCATGTATTACAAAAGCCATGACTTTGAAAAACAAAAGTTTGCAGCGACACTCGATCTTTAAACAAAACTATTGACTAGCTACCATGTTATAATATGTTCGGATAATCAAATAAACACATCTTCTGAACTGTAAAATACTTTATTAGCATGACCTCAAAATTCACACTCAAACAAGACGCAAACCGACAAAACACTCCCTACATGAACATTCCCCATTACAGAGAGATACATAAAAATGTTCGATTTGCAACAGTATAAACACATTTTTGAATCAAGATTGTAAATCTTATAATTGATACCCATATCACACTTGTTATTTTCATGTATTTTACAAAGTAAAAGTTCAATTAAAACAATATTTGGTATTTAAGGTTAGAATTAAGTGGTTCATGATATATTGGCTTATGTTTTACTAATAGCAGGGGTTTACTCAGGTCTGAAAATTAAAAGTCCAGCAGGGGCTGCGTTAACTAAGCAGATTTCCCACGTGTGTCACGTTTTTGCATTTATCTCAAAAATAAACAGTTCCATGAGAACAATATTTGGTATTTAAGCTTCAAATAAAGTGTTTCATAACATAATAGAATATTTTTAATATGAGATGAGTAGGAGTGTGGGTTTACTGAAGACCGAAAACTAAAAAATGCAAATATCGCAGTTAATAATCACGGTAGTGAAAAAATGTACATAACAACATTTATAAAACATTAAATTTGCAATAAGAATAGTTCTATACGATTTTTCGATCCGACGCATAATAACGGAGATATTAAGAACTTTCAAAATTCTCCCCCTCTGGTACCCTGGTCGGATTTTAGCCGTTAACGAACTTGATCTTTCTTTTTTTATAAAACAATTATATATCAAGTTTGGTAACGATAAGACAAAAATTGCGACCACTTGAGCGGTAACAGACATATCTATCTATCTATCTATCTATCTATCTATCTATCTATCTATCTATATATATATATATATATATATATATATATATATATACAGTTTTGAACAGACCTCATTTTCGTCATCTCCTGGGTAGGATCGATGGACATTTGAAAAAAAAAATCGAAAATCGCGTTATGAGTACAACCTCAATAGCTGATTTCCCTTAAGGAAAATCTGCTAAAAAAAACTGCAAATATTTTTGTTACTATTCCAGATGGGAATAATTATATATAACACTAGCAAAGGTACCCGGCTTCGCCCGGAAATTCATTTGAGGCTGAATGAAGATTGTATGTTTTTGGCAAGGCTTTACTTTCCACAATATTTTTTTTATTTCCCTGTCCCAGTGTTTAGAATTAATACCCGTCGTTACTGTGGATTTGTTAATATTAAAATTATTTGTTATTTAAGACTTCACTGTCCTCAATATTTTTATATTTCCCGTCCTCTGTGTATGTAGTTTTTTTTTTTTTAAAGTGATGGACATATAATTCATAATCCTAGAATGTATTCTATCTTCCAAACCACGTATGAATAAGTTTCTTTTCCTTCATGCGGTACAATGTCCAACGGTGACAGCTGTTTTAGGCAAGTCATACCCTCTATTAAAACACTCTTTCATAAGTCTCGATTGTAAACTGTGTATTCATATTGGTTTTCAGTAAAGTATATCATAATACATTAACGGAGCAGAGTTAATAAATACCAGAAATACCTGAGTGCACCTCCCTAGCGTTTATTCATGTAAATTATTTATTTATGATAATTAAAGAAATTCACATTCTTGAGAATAATAATACATTGCTATAAGCATTAATTAACATGTAAACATAGACCAATAAGAGGTCGGAAGGGAAGCGGCAGAACTGATAGGAAAAAGGAAGTAGCTCGACACTTACATAGCCTCAGTGCTGCCAACCTGCAATGCATTTTGGATAGCTATCCTCTAATACATTCAAATATATTAAAAAATCATATTACATTATCTTCACAATTCTAAAACTGTTTCAAATATTTTTCACGTTTTAATTAAATAATGTATTAAATACACTTAGAGAAGGGTGGGGGCAGTATACCTTATTTGGTACAAACTGTTACTGGCATTAAAAAATAACATAGTTTTGAATTATTAAAGATAAAATTCTAACATGGATTTGAATTAACTTATCCAGGTGAGATACCTGGGTAGGTCATATTGGAATGTATTGTTGAGCATATCAATATTTCTAAGCAAATTACTTGCTTCATACCTTATTTTACGAAAAAAATAATTATAAAACAAAATTTACACTAATTAAAAAAGTAAACAGCTTATGTTATGTGCACGATTGCCAAAAACCAAATAAACGATGAAATATCGCGAATTTTTATTTCAGGCCTCCCTTATAACCCCCATTCCCCTTGGAACCTAAAATTTTTAGTATAGCTTATAATCATGGAAGAATTAATGCTAATTTACATACCGAGTGTTGTTAAGTTCGGTTCTACCGTTAGTGCCCAATAAAATTGTTGCCCCCGCTTTAGTTTTTAGCGTATATCTCGTTTATACTTTGTTAAAAAAGAAAAGTGTATATAACAAAAGTTACTCTAAATAACAAAATAAACAACTTTTGTAATGTTCATATTTTCCAAGAAACTAATACGAAACGAAATATCGCTATTTTTAATTTCTAGCATCCCTCATAACCCCCACTCCTGCCCGTCCCTAGAAATATTGGTATGGCTTGTTATAATTAAAGTGTTAGTGATAATACATATACCGAGTTTTATTTATTTCGGTTGGATCTTTTGTCCCAAATAAAATTGTTCACTTTCGCTATTGGTTATATCGTATATCTCGTTTATAATTCGGTATACGAAAAAAGTGTATATAACAAAAGTTACTCTAAATAACAAAATAAACAACTTTTGTTATGTTTATATTTGCAGAAAAACCAATAAGAAACGAAATATCGCTATTTTTAATTTCTGGCTTCCCTTATAACATCCACTCCTGTTCGTCTCATAGGATATTAATATAGCCTAAAGTCTAAGTTTGGTTAGTAGTAATATTCATACAAAGTTTCATATAATTCGGTTCAGCCGTTTATGCGTGAAAAGGTAACAAACAAACAGACACCAAAGAAACAAAAGTCCGTCACGCAGGAGCTACATAAACTAAGCAGATTTCCCATGCGAAGTTTTACAATAGAGAACTCCGCCCAATAACAACATAGTGAGGAATTTCTAAACCTATAGATAGTTATAGACGAATAGTTTCCGAAACGGCCCGCACTAGCTCTTGGCGGAGAGTCCCGAACATAGCCGACTCCTGCCGACCACACACATGCATAGAAATGCAAATATCTCGGTTAATATTCAAGATAGAGATTAAATGTATAGAACAATATTTATAGTAAATTTAATTTGTTGATAAGATTGATTCTATACAATTTTTCGATCCGACGCATAATAATGTAGATTTTTCGAATTTTCAAGAATACCCCCTCTAAGCCCCCCCCCTCCCCCAGGTCCGATATCAGCCAATAACGAACGTGAACTTTCTTTTTACGTAAAACGCTTAAATATGAAGTTTTATATCCGTCATTATAAGTTGGATTCAAAAGTTCTATAGAGCCAATTTTCTATGAAATTCAATGACTTATAAATGCTATTATTTACATTTTAAGGGAAATCAACTATTGAGGTCATACTCATGACGCGATTTTCGAAACATTTCTTCAAATGTCCATCGATCCTATCCAGGAGATGACGAAAATGTTCAAAACTGTATATATCTATCTATCTATATATTTCTATATCTATCTATATTTCAAAAATTATATATATATACCTATACACACACACACACACACACACACACACACACACACATATATATATATATACACACACATATATATATATTAACGCTCTAGCGGTCACAATTTTTGTTTGATCGTTACCAAACTCGGAATTTAATCATTTTATGTAAAAAGGGAGATCAAGTTCGTTAACGGCTGAAATCGGACCAGTGGGACGGGGGGTATTGAGGGGGGATTTTTGAAAATTCGAAATATCTCCGTTATTATGCGTCGGATAGGAAAATTGTATAGAATCAATCTTATTGCAACTTAAATGTACTATAAATATTGTTCTATACATTAATTCTGTGTCTTGAATATTAACCTAGATATTTGCATTTGTATTGTGTGAGTGGTCGGCAGAAGTCGGACATATTCGGGACTTTCCGCCCGAAAGCTAGTTCGACCGTTTCCGTAACTGTTCATCCCTCGTTAATTGGTTTAGAGATTCATTACTACTGCCGTTATTAGTAGGCAAATTTTCTATTGTAAAATTTCACGAGGGAAATCTGCTTAGTTTACGCAGCCTCTGAGTGATGGACTTTTCTTTATCTGAAATAGTAACCGAGATATTTGCACTTTTCAGCTATCAGTAAAGCCCCAATCGTATTTAAGTAATAATAAAAATAAACTATAATATCATGTAATATATAATTTTTCGATTCCACTTATAATAACAGAGATTTTTTGAAATTCCTCCACTCTAAGCCTCTCTTATCTGATTTCAGCCACTAACGAACTTGATCTTTAGATTTACACGTAAAGCTTAAATATCAGGTTTAGCAACAATACAGCAAACATTACGACTGCTAGAGCAGTAACAGACAAGTACATACAACACACACACACACACACATATATATATATATATATATGTATATATATATATATATATATATATATATATATATATATATATATTGTATTCGTGTACAGTTAAATACTTAAACTCACTTTTAAATTCATCGCTGTAACTCATTGTCTCCACTCCAAGTCAGGAAGAAGGCAGCTACAAGGTTCCATATGAGGGAACTGGTCGCAAGCAAATCTAACTCAGCGGTAACAGTTTTATTCTCTGTGGACACTATCATTCATTCTCAGAGAGTCCGTGACGCAGGAGTTGCGAAAACTAAGCAAATTTCTACACACAAGTCATATCAGAATATGTTCTCTGTTTATACTAAAAAATCTGATAGTTAAAATTGGGTAGTCAATAAAATATTGTTGCGAAAACTAGGCATGTGAAAAATTAAAGTAGGGCCTATTATAGGGACTTTTAGCACATTCCCCTTAAGGGAAATCAGCTATTAATGTACTCATCATGCGATTTTCGAAAGAGTATCCTGAAATGTCCATCGATCCAAACAAAAGATGACGAAAAAGAGGTCAGTTGAAGCTGATTTATATAGTGTTGCGAAAACTATGTACATGAAAAATTAAACTGAGTTAATCACATATTTAAGAAGCACGAAGTAGATGTAAGGAGCCGACGGATGGCCTAGATCGTTCTCGGCAATACGCGTCCGGGATCTAGACGTGTCTCGGCATTTCCAGTTTGAAGTTTACCGCCCGGCTGGGCCAGGCCGCCCCGACAGTTTAGTTTGTTCTCAGCTCTCTTCAAGTGAACAACAGTGCGGCTTAAGTGAACAGTGCGTTTCAGTTGCAGTGTTTTTATGTGATGAACAGTGTCGTTTCGTGTTTCTGTAATGAACAGTATAGTGCTGTGTTTAAGTAAAGGACAGTGCAGAGCCGGTATCTTTGCAAAGATCAGTGCAGTGCCGTATTTTGTGAACTTTAGTGTTCATGAGTGAGTTATTGAACTGTGTAATAAGAACAGAGAAGCTATCAGTGCATACTGTGAGTAGAAGCTATTATTGTTATCATATGCAAACATAATTTTAATTGTTATTATGTTCATTGCATTCATTTTTCTTTTAAAGAAATATAATTATTAACCATGGGAATAACCAATCTACCATCTGAGTTAGTGTGTAATTTTTCAATTATATTTTATAATCGAATTTGTATTTCCCTTTTTTTTTTAGTGTCTTATAATAGAATAATATTCAGCCACTACTCTTCCGGTTTTCACCTGTTTATTATTTTCAAGTTTTTAGCCTTGCTTTTTTTCTAGAAGTTTAGATTAAACAAGTCCCACTCGCAGGAGATATGGAATTCGTGGATTTTTATGAGGTGCCTAGAATTTAGGGTATATATTTTAGTACATGAATAGCTGTCTTTAATCCGGCTCAATGCTGAAATGATTGTGCAGATAATTGTCTGTACTAGCAGAATGTTAAACATGTTATAGTATATTTATTGATTTGAAATGAGTAATGTGAATGTATTCATTGAAAGCAGCTGTACATGTTTATAATAAGTGGCAGGCAAGGTATAAACAAGAGCATATAAAGCAACTCTGTAAAACCTCATACAAAAATGCATAAAAGTGCCTGTCTAATTCAATCTGCTTTGTTATTATAACTAGCCGTGTTAAACCATTGTTAGTGAGTTCAAATAGAAATAGTTTCTTCTGAAAATATAAAGATTGGATATACAAAATCATTCTGTCATATTCATTAACAGTTCGTCCCTTAACCCTTCGACTACCAATTCTATATTTTTAATTAAAATTTTATTTTTTCTTGTTAATTATGGTTTGTAGAGGTCACTCTGACATGGTCATATGGTCTTTGCAATGGGGAGGCATTATTTAAAGTATGGGACATATGTGTCTCACTGGTGTTCTAGCTACGGAACAAAGGAATACAGCTGGTACTGTTTGTAGTAGTTTATTGTGCAGAATACCTACAAACATGGAAGAAAACAATACAGAATGAAGGTAGGGGAGAATGGGGTACAGTGGGACATGGGGCACAGTGGGACGATGGACTTTTTTTATTTTATTTCTAACAATACCTGAGAATTTACTAGTGTGCAAGTTGGCAAACCTGCATCTGATCATGTGATGAAAAGCCCATCCCCTCCCCACAAGCACTTTTGGAGGGAACAACATAAACTCATTTTCTGAAGCCTACAGTAAAAGAAGGAAAGCTAAGATTCTTACTATAAAACACTTACAAAAATTATAAATGCCTAAACTTTTAGCACTAAAAACAAATTTAGAATGTACTTAACTGAATAAGGTATTAATTTTGATCATATTTCAAGAAAGAGTTTTTATATAATGATTTAAAATTAAAAGTACCATATGGGGCACAGTGGGACAGCATCAGACACACCAATTAAAGAAAGGATAGAGAGAGAATTTGATGAAAGAGAAAAATAGACGATCATGAAAGAATAGGGTATGATGGAAAGAAAAAATAAAGTTGGAGGAAAAGAAAAAATCTCATGTTAGTAAGAAACTGAAGCTAGAAGAAAGCTCTTCGGAGGATGAAGATGTATGACAAGAGTCTGAAACTGATGATGATTTGCAGCTTGAAGAACTTTCGGATGAAGATAATCGATCATAATTGATGTCAGTGATTTTGTATTGCTAAAAGTTTGTGGGAAAAACATTGCAAATTATTATGTAGCAAAAATATATACATAGTTGAAAAAACTAACTACAGTAATTACTGTGTTAAATACCTAAAGAGAATCTTGCCTGGGTTCAAATTTGTCAAAGGAGAAGAAAACCTTACTTGGCATTAGAAAGTGACGTTAAACTGAAACTTATTCCTCCTACTAGACATGGTGGCACCGGAAGAACAATGCAACAAATGTCATTTAATGTTGTCTAGTTTCTCATCTAACTTATGTAAAGGGTGTCAAATAAATTTTTTTTTTTTCCATAAACTGTATTTTTATTTCAGCGTCCCAGTGTACCCCAAAGGCTGCCCCACTGTGCCCCATTAAGGGGCACAGTGGGCCACATCGTAAGGGTTTAAATTTTTTTTTTAAAATTAGGCGAATAAAATAAAAATATAATTATGAATGTACGATTTCCACATTACATGTTAGTATATTTTAAACTAATGTTTTAATAGAATTAAAAATTCAAGACGAAAAACTGTCCCACTGTACCCCATTCTCCCCTAATCATGTTTTTACTTGTGAAAGGGGTCAAAACAGTCCTTGCACAGTGGTACCTGGAACATGGTTCTGGTTCTCTTTTCGATGTGGCGTTGTGCGCACCTGGAACACCGTCGCACACTGGAGCGCGTGATAGGGTAAGCCGGACATTCAATATCTCCGTTTCTATTGGTCCTAGAATATTGATTCTGGTGTCATTTTAAAGCACATCGAATACTCTATTGAACTACCTGATCAGCAATTTTTTAAGCAATTTTGCCAGATGCGATATAATGGTAGGAACAATTTTAAATGAGTACATGCAGATTATGTATCGCTTACTAAGTAGAGAATTGTGATTTGTAGACACATATTATCAACATATGTTTTATAAATTTTTATTTTTTTAATAAATTCAAGTTCACAAACGCAATACTAAAATTGTAAACAAAAATATATCTAGAATAAAAATTTAAAAAAAAAAAAAAAAAAAATTGATGTATTTAATTTAATAATGAGAATTTGTAAGCTGGAAGAATATCTAACATTTCTAAAAATTCATTTTTTTCAGAAATAAACACTAAATAAAAGTAAAACTTACAAAATGATCTGTTCAATTTAATAGTTTAAAATTATTACCAGCAAGCAACTCGGGAACAGGTTTGCTTGAATATAAATTTTTTTCTTCTGTAATTGAATCTTCTACTATTCTTAGAAAAAAAAATCAGTTGGTCATTTAAAAAGTTTCTTCCTAATATCCTTCAAGGAAATAACAACAAAAACAAATACTACTTACTTTGAAGAATACGATTAATGAATTTGCTTCCTTTAATTACATTTATTCTTTTAATCAATAATGCTAACTTTAAAAGGAGTTCACTTTATGACACCTTGGACCTTTTTAAAAGCACAGTAAAAATATTTAGACAAGAAAAACACGTATTTGACTATTTCTTCTAACGTGAATGGCGGCGTCAGTTGCGTAGAGGAGGAGTTTTACACTGTACGTATAAAGAGGTATAATACGTCTTCCACACCGAAAATGTTAACACTGAAAGTGAAATATTAAATGAAATAGGCAAGATCTGAGGGCATTGTAAATAAGACAATATACTCCTAAAAGCATGCCAAGTGGTATTGTTTCAAGCAAATACAAGCGATTTGCGAATTCAATTAAATACAATTATTTTTAACTCGATGTAAAAAAAAAAAAAAATAGAGGAATTTTAAAAACCTTTTGTGCTATTTTTTGATTTGTTATAATACCCTTAATGTGTACTGGAAGCAACAATAATTTATAAAATGAAATAAGAGTTGACGACGAATTTAATAAGCCAAGGCTTTTTTTAACATAGCAATTATAACCAAGCATTATGTAAAAACCATTTCAATAATATGACTAAAAATCAATCTGCTCAATTGAAAATGGTTTATGTGGTACTAAAAGTACAATCAAAATCCCAAATTAAAACTTTTATTTTTTCCCCCAATGTCCAACATTACTGAAGGATCGCTCCAGTGTGCGTCGTGTGACGGCGGGTAGAGGGTCAGAGTGATCCTTTCCTAGCCCAATCCGTCTCACCATATGCTGGTGTGTAGAAAATTAAAAAAAAAATGTATATATGTATAATAAAAAAAATGCCAGGTTGTTGATAAACATTGAATTATATTGTACTTATTTACAAAAAAAAGAAGAGTAATGATAAATATATGCTTATAAATAAATGAAATAAGTTAAACTCAACTGAGTTATAAAGGTAATTTAAGAATTAACTGCTAATTCCAAATATTAAAAAAAAAAGGATTATTTGAATGAAATAATGTTATTTCATTAAAAGAAGAAAGAAAAAATACATTAATGAACATTCTTAAACGGTCTTGGACCTTGAATAATTTTCCTTCTTTTGGATTATCTAAAATTACTATATATTATGTACGTATATAATCTCTAATAACTAATGTTACTATACAAACGAACAATAGAAAAATGTTGATCGCCTTGAGCGAGAGTCGATTCACGTCAATGAGGAAGAAGAAACTCACAGTCAGGGTGAAGGTGGACGGAGGAATCAGGTACCTGATACTCTATTTTAATGGAATTACATCATTTTTCTTCCCGACGACCGTCCTGGAACTGCTGGGCTCCAAGAAGAATGTTTTGTCCAATTTGTAAAATAGCCTTGGGCTTGAAGAGGTTCTTGGAACGGGAGGACGTTGGAGACTGCAGTCGCTTGGCCGGTTGAACAACAGACTCTTGACGCACGTCAATTGTCATCAGCTGGCTGCCGATACGCGCCGAGCGATCCCGACTACTGCCGATTACCGCCTTTCACTACTTAATAAACTAAACACTTATATTAGTAATACATATAACTTACTATTATTATTTAATTAATAAATATAAATTTTTACATAATGTGTTGGCCACAACACGTCGTCTTGTAGCACTCTCAATGGGCAAATGATCACCAAGGTTCAGCATCAGCTTTGCTGCATTACAAGGTCTGCCTCAGCATTTATATCGTTTGACAGGGCTTTTCTACGAGAGGGACAATAAAGGCTCATCAAGTAGTTGCTTCAGAACACGAGGGACAGGAGTCTGAGGGTTCCTGCGTTGATGTTTTCCCATTGGTCCATGATTCTTACCTTTGTGGGACATATGTGTCCCTTAGGTAGTCTAAGGGTTAAGGGAAATCTGCTAATAACACAAATGCCCTTAAATATGAACAGTAAAAGTGGTGTCATTCCTGTGATTTATCCATGATATAAGCAGTTGGAAAAATTTATAATTTCAATAGGTGTTATTTGGATGCTAATTAATATAATAATGGTTTCCTATCGAAATATAAATTTTCAATAATCGGAAGCACGAAATAATCCATTTATTACCTTCAAATTAGTCAGATTTATGCATTCTAAAATTGTTATTCTATACACAATTTGATTTATATGCATTTCACACAACACCCCTTCTCCCAGCAGAAACTTTTAATACTCATATAGTCTATGTTATACCATGGGTAATTGCCTCAAAAATATAAAAATTCATAGCCATTAATGAGCCATTCTGATGATATTGTGGCCAGAATTGTTTGAAATGTAAAAATATTGATCCCACCAAGTTTAAAATGAAAATCATACAAAACTTAGAGTATTATTTATATAGGTTGATGTACTACCTTCACAAATGAAAATCTCATTTAAATGAAGTATTATTGCGGTAGTAGACAGATGAGAATGGCAAGATGAAGGGAGAATTAACTCCTTAAGCTGTCCATAGCTCTCGTTGGGATGTTTCCTAATTATGAAGTACTTAGTTAACCCTAGAATAGTACCTATACACAACAATAGTGAATGGTACCTATACGTCTTATAGACGTACAGCCCTGAAAAGTGCCAAAAAATGGTATAATAAATATTTTAAATTCTGTAAATGTCAATAAATCTTAATTTCTTCTTCTATTTGCATACTTACTACATATCATAGAATGAAAAACTGCTCTTAGAATTAAAATATTAAACAAAACTGCAAGTAAGAAAACATCATTATAGAAAATAAATTTGAATTCGATTCCCAGGAATTTTTTCAGGTTTTTTTTCAAGCAGGTAAAAATGTTTAAATGAAAGGATGAGGTGTATAAAAAACACTTTAATGAGATTTAAACAAAAATTAGTCATAAATTCATTATTTTTTACAAACTTGGAAAATTTTGAAACAAAGTTCGCCACACACTGGTTTTCTGCAGTTGCAGCAGGTCATTTTACTCATTCTTTTCTTCTTATAAGAACAGTACGTACAATACTGCCTTTTTTCAGATTTTGATACCGCTTGTATTTCATCAGGTGCATCCGTCACACCGAGACAATCTTTTATGATGCTTCGTAGGTTGTGAGGCATGTGTGACTGTTTCAGTCTCTCCATCATCCAAGGAATCGACAGTTGATCGCCATTTGTGTTTTGCACTATAATGCTCAACATCGATGGAGTAAAAACTAGGGATGAAGCACCCAAGAGGGTCGGAAACACCTACAGCATCATTTTTGGTTTTTCGTCTGACATGTATAATGTTTTTAGCTGCGGTTTTGCCAGATGATCATGGAAAGGGAGTAGTTTTCCAGGAAAAACCATTACGCCCAAACATATTGTCACAATCAGGGCGCAGCTTTTTGTTCTGATGTGAATGGTCCTCACAATCTTGGCCAGACCTCTTCCGCTTTTTAGATGATCTTGTGGCTTGTTTTACTGGCCCTGACTTTTGAGATCTATGTTTAGATCCAGATGGTGTTGAAGTTGATTGAATCGTTTGAAGTATCCTCTCCTCTATATCTTCATCTTCAGAAGAAGCTTCGTAGTCTGGATCTAAATCAGAATCATCAGGATCCTCGGGAAAAGCATCCTCATCTACCTCAAGATCGTCTTCTACCTCGCTGCATTCTGATTCGGCCCTCTGACGAAGTAATTCTTCTAATTCTTCCTCATCTGTTGTGAACAATTTGCGTGTCTTGGACATCTGAAACTTTAGAAAAATTGCTGTGAATGTGAAGATTCTAACGTATCAATGGTACCACCACTACGCCAGTCAGACGTGTAAAAATAACCTCATAAATAGTATCAATACGTCTGAAGGTAACCCTGTGAATGGTATCAATACGTCTCCAGGACGTATAAAAATACATCAAGAATAGTACCAACATGCCTGAGAGGCGTGGTAGGATTTGTTAGAAAAAATGCACTGACCTTGATGTGAACACTTCTGAGGTTTGAAGTACACTAATCCTCCAATGGAGAGTCAGGTGTAGTATATCTAGAAGGCAGGGGTATTATTCTCCTCCAAAACAAAATGGCGTCTGTTCAACTACTGAACTACGTCTAATAGGCGTATACGTACCATTCTAAAGTCCTATTTTACTATATATAATATTTTGGAGAAAATAATTACCATTTACTTATTTTATTTTTTAAATGTAGAAAAGGCTATACAAAACTCATCTACTTAAATATTGAATGTAATGACTTCACTCTGAAACAGGTCAAAAATTAAAACAACTACATTCGTATTACATATTTTATTTGCTTATTGCATACAAGTAGAGAGACAGCAACAATAACACAGCAACTACATTTTGATATATTTTATTTGCTTATTGCATACAAGTAGAGAGTAACAATAACACAGCAACTACATTTTGATATATTTTATTTGCTTATGGCAAATAAGTAGAGAGTAACAATAACACAGCAACTACATTTTGATATATTTTATTTGCTTATGGCAAATAAGTAGAGAGTAACAATAACACAGCAACTACATTTTGATATATTTTATTTGCTTATGGCAAATAAGTAGAGAGTAACAATAACACAGCAACTACATTTTGATATATTTTATTTGTTTATGGCAAATAAGTAGAGAGTAACAATAACACAGCAACTACATTTTGATATATTTTATTTGCTTATTGCATACAAGTAGAGAGACAGCAACAATAACACAGCAACTACATTTTGATATATTTTATTTGCTTATTGCATACAAGTAGAGAGTAACAATAACACAGCAACTACATTTTGATATATTTCATTTGCTTATGGCAAATAAGTAGAGAGTAACAATAACACAGCAACTACATTTTAATATATTTCATTTTCTTATTGCATATAAGTAGAGAGACAGCAACAATAATACACTAAACTCAAATGCAGAATATATATATATATATATATATATATATATATATATATATATATATATATTTATATAAATAAAACGCACTATACCTCAGATCTAGTATTTTTTGTAGCTAATTGGTAGTGGCACCATTCAGCTTAAGGAAGTCTGCTATATCTTGATGATGTTGCATCTCAGCATAATGAAGGGGAGTAGTACCATCTGATGACTTACAGTTGATGCAACTCTTCAATGCGGTAAGTGTTTTCGTTGCATTCAATTTTCCAAAATATGCAGCTGAATGAAGAGGTGTCAATTTGTTATCATCAGTAGAATTGACGTTCAGACCCTTCTCAACCAGCCAATGAATTGAGTTTACAGAATCAAAAGTTGCTGCTACGTGAAGAAGATTTATGTGAACACTGTGGAATCTCTTCTGCACATCTGCTCCAGATTCTAAGAGCAGAGCAGCAATAGCAGTGTGGTCATTCGCCACAGCATTTCGCAACGCTGTAAATCCTTCTGAACCCGTACAGTCAATACAACACTTCAGTTCGATAAGTGTCTTAGTTGCATTGAGTCTTCCATTATTTGCAGCATAATGAAGAGGTGTCCATTTGTTATCATCAGTAGTATTGATGTTCAGACCATTCCGAAGCAGCCAGTGCATCGACTTTACACTGCCTATACCTGATGCCTCATGAAGAAGAGTTCTGTGGTTATCGTATAAAGTCTGATGCACATCTGCTCCTGATTCTACTAGCAATGCAGCAATTTCAGTATAATCTTTCGCCACAGCATGTCGTAGCGCTGTATATCCTTCCAAGCTCTTGCAGTCGATACAACACTTCAGTTCGAGAAGTGTCTTAGTCACATTCAGTCTTCCATTATTTACAGCATAATGAAGACATGTCCATTTGTTATCATTAGTAGCATTGATATTCAGACCATTTTGAAGCAGCCAGTGCATCGAGTTAACACTACCTGAAGCTGATGCCTCATGGAGGAGAGTTCTGTGGTCATTGTATAATCTCTGATGCACATCTGCTCCTGATTCTACTAGCAGTGCAGCAATAGCAGTGAAGTCTTTTACCACAGCATGTCGTAGCGCTGTGTATCCTTCCAAGCTCTTGCAGTCGATACAACACTTTAGTTCGATAAGTGCTTTCGTTGCATCCAGTCTTCCACTATTTGAAGCATAATGAAGAGGAGTCCATTTATCATTGTCAGTAGAATTGATGCTGAGACCATTCTTCACCAGCCAGTATATTGAGTTTACAGCATTCAGCCACGAAGCCTCATGGAGCAGGTTTCTGCGGTCTCTGTATAATTTCTGTTGCACGTCTGCTCCAGATTCTACGAGCAGAACAGCAATAGCAGTGTGGTCTTTCCCCACAGCATATCGTAGTGCTGTATATCCTTCGGAAGATTTACAGTCGATACAACAATTCAGTGCGATAAGTGTCTTTGTAGCATTGAGTCTTCCATTATATGCAGCAAAATGAAGAGGTGTCCATTTGTTATCATCAGTAGCATTGATGTTCAGACCCTTCTGAAGCAGCCAGTGCATCGACTTTACACTGCCTACACCTGATGCCTCATGAAGGAGAGTTCTGTGGTCATCGTATAATGTCTGATGTACATCAGCCCCTGATTCTACAAGCAGAGCAGCAATTGCAGTATATTCTCTCACCACAGCATGACGTAGCGCTGTATGTCCTGCTAAAGTCTTACAGTCGATACAACACTTCAGTTCGAGAAGTAACTTAGTCGCATTCAATCTGCCATCATTTGCAGCATAATGAAGAGGTGTCCATTTGTCATTGTCAGTAGCATTAATGCTGAGACCACTCTTCACCAGCCAATATATTGAGTTTAGTGCATTCAGCCTTGAAGCCTCGTGGAGCAGGTTTCTGCGGTCTCTGTATAATTTCTGTTGCACATCTGCTCCAGCTTCTACGAGCAGAGCAGCAATAGCAGTGTGGTCTTTCTCCACAGCATATTGTAGTGCTGTGTAGCCTTTGGAAGATTTACAGTCGATACAACACTTCATTTCAATAAGTGTTTTAGTTGCATTGAGTCTTCCACTATTTGCAGCATAATGAAGAGGTGTCCATTTGTTATCATCAGTAGCATTGATGTTCAGACCATTCCGAAGCAGCCAGTGCATCGACTTTACACTGCCTAAACCTGATGCCTCATGAAGGAGAGTTCTGTGGTCATCGTATAAAGTCTGATGCACATCAGCCCCTGATTCTACTAGCAATGCAGCAATTGCAGTGAAGTCTTTCACCACAGCATGTCGTAGCGCTGTGTGTCCTTCCAAGCTCTTGCAGTCGATACAACACTTTAGTTCGATAAGTGCCTTCGTTGCATTCAGTCTTCCACTATTTGAAGCATAATGAAGAGCAGTCCATTTACCATTATCAGTAGCATTGATGCTGAGACCATTCTTCACCAGCCAATATATTGAGTTTACAGCATTCAGCCACGAAGTCTCGTGGAGCAGGTTTCTGCGGTCTCTGTATAATTTTTGTTGCACATCTGCTCCAGCTTCTACGAGCAGAGCAGCAATAGCAGTGTGGTCATTCACCACAGCATTTCGCAACGGTGTATATCCTTCTGAACTCGTACAGTCGATGCAACACTTCAGTTCGATAAGTGCCTTCGTTGCATTCAGTCTTCCACTATTTGAAGCATAATGAAGAGCAGTCCATTTACCATTATCAGTAGCATTGATGCTGAGACCATTCTTCACCAGCCAATATATTGAGTTTACAGCATTCAGCCCCGAAGCCTCGTGGAGCAGGTTTCTGCGGTCTCTGTATAATTTCTGTTGCACATCTGCTCCAGCTTCTACGAGCAGAGCAGCAATATCAGTGTGGTCTTTCGCCACAGCATTTCGCAACGCTGTATATCCTTCTGAACTCGTACAGTCGATACAACACTTCAGTTCAATAAGTGCCTTCGTTGCATTCAGTCTTCCACTATTTGAAGCATAATGAAGAGCAGTCCATTTACCATTATCAGTAGCATTGATGCTGAGACCATTCTTCACCAGCCAATACATTGAGTTTACAGCATTCAGCCCCGAAGCCTCGTGGAACAGGTTTCTGCGGTCTCTGTATAATTTCTGTTGCACATCTGCTCCAGCTTCTACGAGCAGAGCAGCAATAGCTGTGTGGTCTTTCCCTACAGCATTTCGCAACGCTGTATATCCTTCTGAACTCGTACAGTCGATACAACACTTCAGTTCGATAAGTGCCTTCGTTGCATTCAGGTTTCCATAATGTGCAGCATAATGCAGAGGCGTCCATTTGTTATCATCAGTAGCATTGATGCTGAGGCCTGCCTTCACCAGCCAGCGAATGGAGTTTACAGCTTCCTTTCTTGCTGCCTCGTGGAGAAGATTTCTGTGCTCTGCAAAGAATGTCTGCTGCAAGTCTGCTCCTGCTTGGAAGAAACTATCTGCAATGTCTGCGTGGTCATTGGTCACTGCCAGGTATAATGGTGTGAATCCTTCTGCATTCCTGGCATCAATAATATACTTCAAGTTGGGGCGACTCTTGCCGACCTCTGCTCTTCCATTAGCATCATTGAATGTAGCATTGAGCCCAGGACTTCTTCTGGCTCTGGGCAACTCCGATTGCAGAGTGCTGTATGCAGCTACACCTTGCGACTGATTCTCCTCCATCTTGACCCTGTTTTCCTCCTTCTCGGTCAATAGATCTGCTTCAGATTCTAATTGATAACTTTTCAATCCCTTCATTACAGCTGTTTCTTCATCTAAGCCCTTCCATTCCTTGTCAGTGTTTAACGGGTGGGTGTGTGTATGCCTGCCTATCCATTTACTATCTAGTCTGTGGTTATATTGCAAGTCTGAAGTCTTCCTCATTCCGTCTAAGCTAGCCTAAAAAAAAGAAAGATATAAAACACAATTGAGGAATACCTATATATATGTGTGTGTGTGTGTGTGTGTGTGTGTTTGTGTTTGTGTGTGTGTGTGTGTGTGTGTGTGTGTGTGTGTGTGTGTGTCTGTGTGTGTTTGTTTGTATGTATACATATTTTTCAAAACGTTCAAGTAATAGATAAAGAAATGAATAATAGTAAACATAAAATAAGAGAGAATATTCACATCATAAAAAATGAAAACAGAAATTAAAAATGACCTTAACCATATATTCTTCTACAATATTTTATCATAAAATAATCAATTTTAAATTCTGACATGAAATAATTAAGTTCAAGGTTGAAAGAGAAAATAATTGATCTATAGTCGACCTCCCAGTGCGGAAGGGTTGCTTCAACAAAGTTGGAAGGAACGCACACTTCATAACTGAAAGTAAAGAACTAATTCTATTTAGTGAATATATTATTTTAGTAGAATGCTGTTTTCAGTAATAGATAATCATTGGGTTTTTAAAAATTAATGTTAAAAACAACTAAAGCTGAAGTCATCAATTTTATTGGGCGCTAACGGTTTTTGGCGGGAATGAGACAGACGGTGAATAGAAATGAGGAATCACTGATAGGATTAATATTTACATTGTCCTAATTTTTATGATAACTTTTTTTTTTATATATATGAACCAAGTTTATTATGCAAGATCATAGAAAAGTATAAAAGTTGCCATAGTTACCAGAAAGCTATGAATGCATCACATATAAATACTGAGATTTAGATTACATTTTTTCATATACACTCTTATGGTGTAATAAAAGTAATGAAGCTAAGCTATTTGCGTTTCATCTACAAAGATTTTCCTGAGCAATGCTACGTGAGTGATAGTATGAATGAATACTATCTAAGGTTATCATTTAGATTGTCCACGATATTTTGAACAGTACAGATGTACGTCATAGATATATCAAATAATATATAAGCTAATACCCCCAAACAATAAAATGGAAAATTGTAAAATTATTGTGAACAGAAAAGCATTGTCCAGAAAAATACCATCACCATTCAACCTCAAATGATCCCCCCTTTATTGTTCGATTTAGGCTGTTAAATATCTTGAACTTTAATTTTACGTGAAATGCATAAATATCAAATTTGGTATTGATGAAACACAAATTGCACCACTAGAGCTGTATCAAACAAGAATATGTGTGTATATATACTAGCAGAAGTTGCTCGGGATATGTTAATCATAAAAGTATTTGTTACGTAAGGTTTCACTATCCATAATACTTCTATTTTGCTGTGAAAGTAATTTTTTTTCAAAACAGCATGGACCATATTATTTATAATCATGGACAGTATTCTGTGTTTCATACTGTGTCAGAATAAAAGCTTATTTCCTCAAAAACGGCCCTAGTTTGGGAAAAACGTTAGTTATTTTATGTAAATCATAACCAATTATTAAAACTACTCTTAACAAATGTAATAAAATATACATTTGTATGTTATTATTTTATTTATGGTATATTTGTTCTCTATCTTGAATATTAACCGGCATATTTGCATTTTTCTGTTTTCAGCCTTCAACGAACCCCCATTTCTACTCATGTTACATAAACAATACTCTGTTATATAATAAACCACATTATTCGAAGATTAAATACTAAATATTGTTTTCAAGAGACCTTTATTATATGAGATACATGCAAATATGTTCTGATGACGCCCCCCCCCTCTTAAGTTCTTGATTTACTAAAATTTGATTGATTGAGATTCAAATTATTCTGATTCATTATAAATTACAGTACTAGATGTAATAAATAGTTTTCATTAAAATTAATATTCTTTTATGTTCTGATATATTTCAGTAATTGTTTTTCTTTCCGGTGAGAGGTTAGCAGATCCTCTGCTGATCTCTAAGAGGGAAATCTGCTTAGTTTACGCAGCCCTTGCTTCACGGACTTTTAGTAGATTTCGCTCAAGCGAAATTTGTTATTGAGGTCGTACTCACGACACAAGATATGAAAAATTTCCTCAAATGTCCATCAATCCTACCCAGGAGATGTCGAAAATGAGTTCCATTAAAAACTGAATATACATATATATATATATATATATATTTGTCTGTTAACGGTCTAGCAGTAGCAATTTTTGTCTGATCATTACCAAACTCGATATTTAAACGTTTTGTGAAGATCAAGTTCGTTAACGGCTGATACCAGACAAGTAAGATGGGGGAATTTCAAAAATTCCTAATATCTCCGTTGTTATGCGTCGGATCAATGAAAAGTATATAGAACAGTTCTTGTTATAAATTAAACGTTCTATAAATATTGTTATGCATGTTTTTTTCACAATCTTGATTATTAACCGATATATTTGCATTTTTTTTAGTTTTCGGCCTTCAGAAAACCCCCTCTCCTACTCATATTAACATTAAGCTGTTATATCATGAAGCACTTTATATTGTTTTCGTTGAACTTTTATTTTTTGAGATAAGCACGAGGGAAATCTGCTTAGTTCACGCGGCTCCTGCGTGACAGACTTTTAAATAATGTTAACAATTACAGTTACAATATCTTCAAAATACTGAAAGTGAATTAATTTTGATGTTTTCATTAAATACATTTAGGAGAAAACTGACAGTTATGATTAATACATTTTTGGGAGAGCGGAGGTGTCAACATTAATCACCATTAGTACTCTTACTCATGTTCATGCCAAAGAAATTAATACAGCTTATAATCTAATTACCTAGAGTTGGAAAAATGTATAGAACATAAATTGAAGGTTATTATTTACTGAATCAAAAGGCAGCTTATACTTTTTCTGTAGAAGAGTATGACTTTAAGGTACATCTTTCACAAGTAACTCTCAAATAGATAAAATTTCTGTAAGGGGAGAGGAAGCCAAATAAATGGATTTTATGTGGATATGAAAATAAAAACTTTTTAGAACAACTATTTTTTGTATTGAGAAAGCAAAATATTTTTGACAGTGCTACATTATTATAATATTACAATAGATTTAATTGTTTTAGAAAAACATATAGCGTCCAATAAAGAAGAAAATAAAAACTGAGATAATATAATACCGTTTTCATCCATCTATTTAACTACAATACTGGAGTTTAAATTTCTCTTGTTTTTTTTTCCCAATCAGACAGAAAATATTTTGATCATATGGTGCAGAGAGTAATGCTAATTAAATTATTATACCACTGACTAAATAAATAACTGCAATATTAAAAAAGTTGAAAAGAAGTTACTCTTCATTCATAGAGAATTACATAAGCAATATTGGAAATAGTCATGGAATGCTCGATAGAGATCTGCCCTTCCTATTCCCAGAGGCAGGCAATGTGTTAATCTAGGCTAATTATAAGAGAGAAATCTAGAGTACTCACCAGTTGCAGGCTAGAGAGCAGAAGGAACGCCAAAACATTATTCATCATTCCCATTTCAGCAAATATCTGGAATAAATGTATTTATTTAATTGATGTTTAATCATAAATATATAAATATAAATTCTCGTCTCATTTATACACGGAAGGCTAACATGGGCTAGTTACCAACGTTTTCATTAACCATAGAGTCTAATTAAGTATTGCTCTATCTAATGTTAACAACTAGAATAGAAATCGATACTTTTAAAGCTATGTTATTTTACCACTTAATTTAAAACCAACGATTTGTCGTTCATCTTATTTTTACAATTGTACAGTCTGTCCTGACATGAGGACTGCTCACTTATAGTACACATTGGGCACCAATTATACAATTGGTAATATTAATTATTGTGAAATATAATTCCATGCAATTTTAATTAATTACTAATTGTGATGCATTACACTATTTGATCTGTCTGATTATATATATATATATATATATATATATATATATATATATATATATAGAGAGAGAGAGAGAGAGAGAGAGAGAGAGAGAGAACGAGAGAAGGAGAAAGAGAGGTACTTACACGCCAAGTGGATCAGGAGCCAACTGAATACTATGTCTAGCCCTTGCTCCAGTATATATATTTATACCATTGAATGGGGGCAGGCTGAAGATAAGTAGTCAGGCAACCAGTATTTCCTTGTAGCACTGCCTTACTGATAATGCTGTGGTTTGGCTGGACTCTACTATATCACTATACTGATATCAATACCAATGTTGGTTACCGGACACAAGATATGAAACCATCCGATCACTACTTCCTACAAATACTACCTTCCTGATTAGATTAGGGAAAGTAAAAATGGGAACATTCGTTTATCAAAGGTTCAACGGAATTGTAATCTTTCATTGTTTTAAAATGTAATGCATTTGAACAGATTTTAATATATATTATGTTCTACGAAATTTTTGACACAATATTTGAACTTGAGAGAAAGAGTGCATGCAAAATATGTGTGACAGGAGGGGTTTAAGAAAATAAAAAATAAATAAAAATAATTAGTGTGAATTCCCAATGAAAAAAAATATGCACTAGTGACTTAATATCTAAGCAAATAGAGAATAAATCAATTTTTAATTTGAATTGACTTTATGTGGTGAGCTATAAATGCTTTGGGACCAAGCTAGCTGAGAGTCCAGGGAAGCAAGGTTCCCATGGATATAAGTGTGATTAAATATGATATTCAGATGAATCAGCAATCTTGAACAGTCTACTGAATAAAGTGAAATGAAAATTGTGGAACCTTTCTATGATAAGTCCAACAGACACACACGAGTGGATTTAGAAGAAAAGAAAGTGGAGAACATAGAGAAGAAAACAATAGAGGATGGTGTGTTATATTACCTGTAGACATAAGCAAGGCTTTCTTCATCTGAAGAATGTTCTTGTTAATTAATGGAGCTCAGCACAAGATCTACACCTCCAGCAGCTGCTCAGAAGACAACATTATTATCAATCACTTATATAGCCTTTAATAATTATTTATTCTTAAAATAAATAAATAAAATTTAATATAATGGTCACTCTAAATGACATTGGCAAATCAGGAGGAAGTAGCTATTAGTTAGGAAATATATAGCTATATCGAAATTACTAATTAGTAAGCAAAGATGTTTCGCTATACGTGATTCCAGCTTCCTCAGGGCTTCTCTGAAACTAACGAAGAATCCTCTTCTATTTTAAAGGAGCTGAGGACAAAATATACACCTCCAGCAGCTGCTCAGAAGAAAGCACAATGTTATTAACAATCTTTTATAACCTTTAATATGAATGTCACTCAAAATGACATAGGCAAATGGGGAGAAATAGCTATTCAATTAACCAAAGTTAGTAATTAGAAAACAATAACACCCAGTGTGTTCTGTATTTACTAATGTTTTAGAAAACTCATATTTATATCAAGGTATTTGAGAGATAGTTTTCACTCCCCTGCCATGTTCACTCTACTGAAGAGTGTTTCTCTCAGACTTAAGAGTTCTGAGAGAAACACTCTTGTATTATAAGATACATTTAAGAATTACAATATTTAACTATTAACGCATTTACCTGAAACCTCTACATACTATATATAAGAAGTAAACAATTTTATCAAATTTGTAGCATATTCATTCTATAAATATCTACCTGAAGTAGAAGGTAAATTATCCAAACAGTACTCAGGTTCTTTCTTGACAGGAACTCCATCAAGGCTAGATCCCTGAGCAGCTACATGAAAGAAAGGAAATAATTCATAACGTTATGCAATATTAAGTATAAATTAAAAATTATAAATAAGTTGAAAGAATGATAAATACTTAGCAAACCATCATCTAAGCAATAATACACCAAAAAACGAAGGAATACATATCATTATCCTTTCAAATAAAATTAGGACTTCACATTAAAGCCCTTCTTTTGTTTTAGGTATCTATCATTCAAAAATTAATATAGGGAGAAGGGGTAATAGAGAATAGTATAATAATAAAACAGTTTGGTCATCTCGAAGGTTAGATCAATTCGACATTTGAAGAAATATTTCAATGTTTTTAAATCAAGAATTCAACCTCATTACCTTTGAGAGAAATTGGTGAAAAACTAAAAGGTTTTACTTCTGTAAGATTTAAAAAAACAAAACAAACAGACTAAAATTATTTGGAATACACTAAGGTCAAATATCCTGCATGCTACAGATCAAATAAACATTTTCCAGTTAATGAAATAAATTCCCAATCGATGGCACCATCACATAATGTATTTGCATACATCTCACATAGTACAGGGAGGATTAAAAAAAAATATCATATTTAAATTTGATTCTGCTCACTTCAATAGCTCATTTACCTTCGAGAGAAATATGCTAAAACCTAAAAGGTTCTACTTCTGTAATTTCTTAAAGAGAGCCATCCGCCCAAAAATATATGGAGAATAATAAGGAATAAACTTATAACAGATATTAGTTATAACATGGACTCGACTCATTAATATTGATTAACCTCAATAAACACTCCCACTAGAATTGATTTATTGACATCTGTAACATATAAAATATTTATAACATTCCTATAAATTTTATAGCTTAAAGGATTTCTCACATACTAAGAATAAATACTAAGAAAAGAAAACGGCATTCTTTTTGAATTAATAAAAAATCATTGAATTTGGCAATAAAATGATTGGGAATATTGTATAAAAAGAAGCAAAATATAGACAAAGGGAGGGAGCCCTGTGTGGCGTGGGTTAGTAGACCATTGTCTTACTGTAAATTACTTGGAATGATCATTTTGGAGAAAAATAATTGAACCAAAATTTCAAAAGCACTAATATATAGCTATAAAACAACCACTCACCATTCAGATTATGGGTGGAATTCATTTTTGAGTGTGAAGACACAGGAGAGATGTGTAAACCCCAAGGAGCTAAGAGAAGTAGGGCGTAACCTGACTTTCTTCCGAGATAACAATGCTTGTAGGCTTGCTCAAGGTAAGTATAGTATAATTGGACTTATTAACCAGCTCTCATCACCTACTAGATTTCCTATAAGTGATATAGGCTATTGAGGTTGTACTCATGACGTAATTTTTGACAAATTACTTCAAATATCCCTCCTTCCTATCCAGGATATGACAAAAATGAGGTCCGTTTAAAACTATACTTACATGTATGTGTGTATGTGTGTGTATAAATCTATATATATATAAAATTGTAACCTCTGTCTGTACATTGATTTTTTTCGCGAAATTTCACGATAACTTTTCGTTTCACATGTCATAGACACCATAACTGCATTTTGTTTCTTTGGTGTCTGTTTGTTTATTTGTTTGTTTGTTTGTTACCTTTTCACGCATAAACGGCTGAACCGAATTTTATGAAACTTGGTATGTATATTACTACTAGCCCAACTTAGACTTTAGGCTATATTAATATTCTCTCAGACGAACAGGAGTGGGGGTTATAAGGGAGGCCTGAAATTAAAAATAGCGATATTTCGTTTCCTATTGCTTTTTCAGCAAATATGCACATAACAAAAGTTGTTTATTTTGTTATTTAAAGTAACCTTTGTTATATGCACTTTTGCCGTATACGGAAGCATAAATGAGTTATACGCTATCTACTAAAGCGGGAGTCCACAATTTTATTTGGCACTAAAGACTCAACCGAATTAAACCAAACTCGGTATGTAAATTAGTACTAACGCCTTCATTATAATATGCCATACTAACATTTCTAGGGACGGGCAGGAGTGGGGGTTATAAGGGAGGCCTGAAATTAAAAATAGTGATATTTCGTTTCCTATTGGGGTTTCGGCAAAAGTGCACAAAACAAAAGTTGTTTATTTTGTTATTTAGAGAAACTTTGGTTATATACACTATCGTCGTATACCGAAGTATAAAGACGTTATACGCTAAAAATTGTAGCGGGAGTCAACAATTTTATTTGGCACAAAAGACTCAACCGAACTAAATAAAACACTCGGTATTTGTATTAGCACTAACGCCTTCCTTATAATAAGCCATACTAACATTTCTAGGGATGGGGAGGAGTGGGGGTTATAAGGGAGGCCGGAAACTCAAAATAGTGATATTTCGATTCCTATTGAGGTTTCGGCAATTATGCACATAACAAAAATTGTTTATTTTGTTATTTGGAGTAACTTTTGTTATATGCACTTTCGTCGTATACCTAAGTATAAATGAGTTATACGTTAAAAACTACTAATTCAAATCTATGCAGAATGCACAGGAAATGGGAAATATGACAATATGGAGGACAGTGAAGTCTTTCATAAAAAAAATAATTGTATTATAAACAAATCCACAGAAACGACGGGTATTTACTCTAAACACTGGGACGGGTAAATGTCAAAACATTGTGCAAAGTAAAGCCTTTCCAAAAAAATACTATCACCATTCGGCCTCAAATGAATTCCCGAGCGAAGCCGGGTATCTGAGCTAGTATATATATATGTGTGTGTGTGTGTGTGTGTGTGTGTGTGTGTGTGTGTGTGACTGTGTATATACGCACCAGTTAAGGTACCCGGCCCCGTTGGGAAATCATTTGAGGCTGAATGATGATGGTATTTTAGCAGATTTCTCTTAGGGGAAATCAGCTATTGAGGTGTTACTGATGTTTTTGGCATGGATTTATCGCGAGTTAATGAGAAAAGTATGAAATGGGTTTATAGGTTATTTATTGTGTACAGTACATGATGGAATGAATACATGAACAAGGTTAAGAAAAAAAGGTAAACAAAGTTAATAATTAAAAACATGCGATTTTTAGATAAAATGTAGGCAGGCGGTGAGGACAGCCACAGCTTCACTTAGCACAATATTTTACATTTCCCCGTCTCAGTGTTTAGGGTTTATGCTTGAATACCCGGCATTGCTGGGGTCATGTTAATAATAAAAGATTTGTCATGTACTTAATCCTTCACAATCCGCTATATTTTTATATTACCCATTTCCTGAGTATGTACTTTTATAACATTCATAGAATATTGTATTTACCACATAACTAATATTTATAGAAAGTATTCTGTATTCCAAACCACGTATGAATAAAAGTCCATTTCTCCCAAAAGTGGTCCATTGCACAATGTTGGCAGCTGTTTTATGTAAGTACGTAATAACCACTAATAAAAATACTCTTTTGTATCTGGAAAGTAAACTGTTTATGTATAATGGTACAAGGTAAGTATTCTATAACAGCAGAGTTAATAACTTCCAGAAATAACTGGGTGCTCCACTCCAGCGTTATCCTTTTAAATTATATATTTATGAGTCTAGAACAAATTCACATTTCACGTGTATATCTTATTTACAATTCGGTATACGACAAAAGAGTATGTAATAAAAGTTATTCTTTACAACAAAACAAACAACTTTTGTTATGTGCATGTTTGCCGAAAACCCAATAGGAAACGAAATATAGCTATCTTTCATTTCAGGGTCTCCCTTATAATCCCCACTCTTATTCTTACCTAGAAATTTTAATATAGCTTATAATCATGGAAGAGTTAATAATATAGCGAGTTGTGTTAAGTTCGGTTAAATCGTTTGTGCCTAATAAAATTGTTGACTCCCGCTTTAGTTTTTAATGTATATCTCGTTTATAATTTTTTATACGACAAAAGTGAATATAACAAAAGTTACTCTACATTACAAAGTAAACAACTTTTGTCATGTGTATATTTGCCGAAACACCAACTGGAAATGAAATATAGCTCTTTTTAATTTCAGGCTTCCCTTATAACTCTCACTCCTGTTTGTCTCAGAAAATTAGTATAGCCTATAGTTGAGTTAGTAGTAATATACATTCTGAGTTTCATAAAATTCGGTTTAGTGGTTTAGGTGTGAAAAGGTGAACAAACAAACTGACACCAAAGCCAAAAATTGCTGAGATAAATTTACAATTTTATGTATGCATGTGTGTTTCTGTGTGTGTGAGTGAAATCTCAAATGGCAAAACTTGATTGGCGAGTTCAACCGAAACCTCGTATTCCGGTTATTATTTAAATTTTTTTTTTTTTTTAGGAACGAATAGGTTTGGGGGTTGTAAAGGACGCATGAGATGAAAGATCGCCATATTTCATTTCCTATTAATATTTTGATTTTTTCGGAAATGTGCACATTCCAAAAGTTGTTCATTTCGAAGTTTAAAGTAATTTTTTGTTATATTTAATTTTGTCACCTAACGAAATATTAACGCTTTATACACTAAATACTGTTGCAGGAGTCACCAATATTATTAGTCCTCATTAAAGTTTATTTGATGTAGTCATATTTTGACAAACGTGGTTATGTTATTAGACTTGTTGGTAGTTCTAAGTATGATTCGGATTTTTAAGGTTATAAATTCCACTTCATCTAAGTCAGTTATTTATTTTCACTAGAAAATAACACTGTTATTTATTAACCTTTTACATGACGCTCTGTGATTCCAGTAAAAATTTTATTTATTTTTTCTCCAATATTGGTCTCAACATGTTTCAGTTTAAATAGTTAATACAAAAAATCTAAAAAAAAATAATTTTTTTGGTGGTTTTCCAACTTGTTCCAGAAGTGGAACATTGGCAGGTTCAGGTTATGCAAAGAAAAACAACAAACTTTTTCTTAATACTTTCATTAGAATGTTCGATACAATAAGAATAATGTTGTTTTTATTAATATTAAAAAAAGTAAAAAATGTTATTATATTGTAATAAAACATTGAAACTGTTTGTAAAATAATAAAAAAATGCGTATGAACAATAAGAATACGGAATCAAACAATTTTGTTCTGCAAATATAAGATTTAAAATCCGTGATATTACGGAAAACAATCAATATGAATGCGTTTCATAGCATAGGTTCTGGCATTCTTTGCATAGATATTTCGTGTTGGTGCCACAATGAACACACCTTCCTTGGGAAGCCGAAATTATATAATGTCCATCTGTCTTTCGCCTGCTAGGAGGGATGGTATTCTTCGGCCCTGTCCGCGGACCATCTTTCCGTGGTAAAGCCCGCATTAGTGCCATAGCCACCTAAGATATCAATTTATTATGAATAAGTTTTGTAATAACTGATAATAATTTTTGGAAAACAAAAAAAAATAATAAAAATGATTATGATTTTACCTGCCGTCGAAAATCTAGATGAGTAATCTGAGGAGACGACGATTTTTTGTGGATTTCTTTGTAAAGTAGCCAGGATGTGACTACGGCCATGTTGAGAGCATTGGAAAATAGGTTCCACCACCATTTTTTTGAGCGAAGCTTAGGACGATATGACCCAAGCATATGGTCTAAAACATCCACTCCACCCATCCCACGATTATAATTTGCAAGAATGTTTGGTTGGTCTATGGATGTTTTAGTTTTCTTCTCTGCTGAATATCTAAACAAAAAATAAAAACAGTCAATAAGGTTGATGGAAAAAAAATGTAAATGAAATGTGCATTGGTCGATAATATTTACCTTTTGGCGGATCTCAATGGTAGATGGGTGTCATAGTTTGAAGCGATGGTGACCACGGCGTTGTCGTTCCATCGGCATATGTATACAGACATATCCATCTTGAAATCAAAAGAACCCCTTTTTGTTTTTGGCATTTCTTTTGCAGACATCAGTGGGCATTTCCCGATTCTTCCTTCCCTAGCAGGCCTAGTAGCTTTTATATTTTTTTCTAGAAGCTCTTTCAACAAGTCATACGACGTGAAAAAGTTATCGAAATATACCTCGACTTGCAGTGGATTGCTGACAACGGAGAGGAGAGAGGTAACAACACGTTTACCTAACTGGACTATTGGGCCTTCACAATTATTTTGTTTGCCTGCGTAGATTTCCATCCTATACGGGTATCCGTTCGAGGAACACATCATCCATATTTTGAAACCAAATCTTATTGGTTTGCCTCGGATGAACATCTTACACGAGTGATGACCATAATAAGGCACCATTGATTCGTCAATGCTAAGGGTTTTGTGAAAAATACCAAATTTCATGAATTGTTTGTTCATTTCATCGTAAAGTGGCTGGATTTTTGCCAATTTATTCGTTGCATCAAGTTCACAATTATCCATGACATGAAAATTATTTTTTATTTCCCGGAATCGATTTCTTGACATCACTGTAGGTACTATGGCAACTGAAATGTCCTCAGCCGTGCTCCAGTATGACTCCTCCGTGGGAACCGAATGGTAACCGCTTAGAAGTAATAGGCCCAAAAATTGTTATATATCGCTCCATTCAACCGATAAGTTTGTCCCGTGCTGGGCTGCATAAATAAACTGCTCAAAAATGAATAGGGATATTGGCTGTTTTGTGGTATGTATGGGGCCTAGCATATTTTTTTTTTTTTTATTATAAATATCATTAATATTTATTAGAAATTATTGTATTTTTCCCCCATAAAAAAGAAATTTAATTAAGATCGATTTAATTAAAATTAATAGGATAAGAAAAAATAACCAATATCCCTATTCATTTTTGAGCAGTATAGTTGTCATCCTAGCAAGGTGGCTTATATAATCTTTAGTAAAATATTCAAAAAAAATATCAATAGGCTCCGCATTTATAAGGTAAGGATGTTTGTCGGCAAGGTTCTCAATTTCCTCAGTCGGAATCTTATTGTCAAATCGGGTTCTTTGGTTTCTTAGAAGTGGTTGCTTTAGGAGCGGGTGTTTTGGGAGAAGTTTTAGTCCGTTTCCGTTTTTTATTATGAGTAGTAGAAGAAGAAGGTTGGTCGAAGGAAGAAACAGGCTTGTCTTGGGAGGAAGAAGGTCGATCGTCTAAAGTATAATTTTTATCAGTACTATTTTTTTTTATAAATAAAGCTACTTGCCCACAAACATCCTCGGGAATGACTTGCTCCAAACAATTTTCGACGATGTCTTCTTTATCTTTTAGGCGTTCGTTTTCGTCAGGAGGAAGCTGGCAAATATCTATTTCTTCATCTGAACTGTTTCCCGATTCAGGATCACTCAACGATTTTAGGTAGTCCAAATATTCCACTGCTTCTTCCACGGTACGAAATATTTTTTCCATTTTTAGTTATAGATAATTTAAAAAAAAATCCACGAATAAAATACTTAAACTATAATAAAATAAGAGAAAGAAACGCGATGCGGTTACGACAAGAACAGAGTAATAACTGAGATAACTACACCAAAGTATGTTTGGCGTAGTATTTCCAATAATATGTGTTCTAAGAAACTAAAAAAAAAAATACGCAGATTTTCTCTATCGCTAAGGAGTTATAACAAAAATTGAAGATCTTAGAAAAGCAATTAGTAGTTCCATGAATTTTCGTGTTCAGTTTTGTACGAAGAAAACAACGTAGGAAACAATGAATAGAACGATCATTTCTATAGCGTGAAGCTGCCATTGTTCCATATGTGGAACATTAAATTTATAATAAGTAAAACTGATTTTTACCATTTTTTTATTTACATTTTCTACAATGCATTATATTCAGTAATCTATCACAATTAATTAAATCGGTATTAAAATTAAATTTTATTGCTACAGAATTAAAACGAAAAAAAATAATCAAGATGCCTCTTGACATTGAAAAATCATAAACTTTAACTTTTTTTACCGAACTAAAAGTGATGAAATCTTTATTGAAAAAATTTAAAAAAAAATATTTCAATCTTTGTTTTGATGGGAAAAAATTGTTTTTGCAAAAAAAAATAATAATTAAGTTGGTCGAAAAAATTGTTTAAAATATGTTCCACTTCTGGAACAATGACGTGTAAAAAGTTAACTTCTTTATTTCGTCCAAACAAAAATGTAAACTATAATAGAATTTCAATTATAATATATTTTCAGAATATATTATTAATACAAAGTCATGGTGAATTTTACACGCTGTCCAACGTGTATTAGAGGAAGTTGTGGGGGTCAACCACTTTACATCTGGTTTATATTGTCTTATTTCCTTTGATATGTTGACGCTATTGAACAATTATATACTTTCTATTGCTATTAAACGTTGCTTGATAATGTCATGATAGTGTCTTTCAGTGACGATGATAATCCTTTGTTTATGAAATCTTCTATCGCTCTTAACTTAGCCATAGCAACTTTTGCAGTAGTTTTATGAATTAATACTTAATTAAAATGAAATATATTACAATTATTTATTTATTCCTCTATTAAAACACATAACTCAAATAATTTTCAGCAAAGTTTATTGAGAAAAGCTTGAGAAGTCATCATTTTAAATGAATATACCATTTATAACTATGCGTATATAATAATTTTTCATGAAGTGCATCTTCTCTATTTAGTGGCTTTTCGCAATTTTAATTAGTTACCGACAAAACTTACCTCATTGACCATGAATCATAATATGGAGTGTTTTAAAATGGCGATATTCAAATAAAAAAAAAATGTATTTGTAAACTTTATTTGTTGCGATTATCATATGCTGAACAATAGTCAAGGGATCTGTTGATAATCCATATATACTGCTCAAAAATGAATAGGGATATTGGTTATTTTTTTCTTATCCAATTAATTTTAATTACATCGACCTTAATTAAATACATTTTTTATGGGGGGAAAAGACAATAATTTCTATTAAATATTAATGATATTTATAATTAAAAAAAAATATGCTAGGCCCCATAAATACCACAAAACCTACCAAAACCCTATTCATTTTTGAGCAGTTTAGTTACCATAATAACAAATATTAGCTACTCTTAAACAAATAGAGTCTCTTTGTCATATGAGAGTGTTTAATCATTCGAGTGTTTAGCCTTAATATGTTTCTTTAAATTGGAAGAGCGAGAACAGCTGTGATTACAATGGGGGCAAGCATATGGTTTATCATTACTGTGCTTAGTCATGATGTGCTTCTTTAAATCAACAGCCTGAACAGCACGATAATCACAATGAGGGCAACGATTAGGTTTGTCGTTGCTGTGCTTCGACTTGATGTGATAATTCAACGCGTACGATTGAACGGCACTGTAATCACAATATGGGCAAAGACGATTTTTTTCATTTGTGTGCTTAGCCTCTATATGAATCTTGAGGTGAGCTTTTTGGACAGCACTATACTTACAATGTGGGCAAGTGTAAGGCCTGTCGTTGCTATGCTTGGCTTTAATGTGGTATTTTAATGGCGTCGAATGAACAGCGCTATAATCACAAAGAGGACAAGCATAACGCTTGATGAAAGTATGCTTGGCCATAATGTGCCTCTTCAAATTGCCCCGTTGAGCAGTGCTGAATTCACAATGGGGGCAATCATTGCTTGTTGTGCTGATACTTGACGATGTGAAGTCTTGTTCGTGGCTCGAGCAGCTGGCTGCAATCTCTGGCGTTTCAACACTACATTCTGAATCAGCATCACCCACCTGTTGATCTGCAACAATTAAACAAAATAATAAGGCTGGACAATTTTCTAAAAAAAAAAAAAAATAGTAATTTAGTTATTGAATTTAGTCAAATTTCTCCACTCCCTACATGCATAACAATCCATCTCGCAGGGGATGCGTCAATTAAGCAGATTTTCCTAACAATAGATCAATCTACATATTAGTTACACAACACCACAGTGAATAAATACAAACGGTGATAAGAAATATTTCAGCCAATTGTAACAAACTCCACACGGGAAGAGTCTGAAATTGAAATGTAAACAAACAGGCCTGCCAACCTCATACTGGAAAGAAAGATATTATAAAGAAGATTATGTACTGAAATATGCCAAATATAACCCCTTCCCCTCTCCCCGTCTTAAGTTCTTGGATTACTAATATTTGAGTGATTGAGATAAAAAATATTCTGATTCATTATAAATTAAAGTACTATATATAGTAAATAGTTTTAAATAAAATTAATATGCTATATTCAGATATATTTCACTAATTGTTTTCTTTCCATATTCTTATATTTCTAGCTATCTGTTCAGGTCTGAGAGGTTGGCCCTCCTGTTTGATTACAACGCTTTCTATTGGGAGGATATTAAAATTAACTGAACGATTTCTCATTACCATTAGTATTTATTCACTTAATATTCACGGCGGTGTTAAGTGTTAGCAGTTTGTAGATTTATCTATTGTAAAACTTCACGAAGGAAATCTGCTGAGTGACAGACTTTTTGGACGTCACGTAGGTAAAATTTATGGACATTTGAAAAAAAAAATTCGAAAATTGCGTCATTAACACAATCTCAATAGCAGACTTTCACTAAGCGAAAACTACTAAAAGTCCGCCATGTATGTACTACATAATCTAAATAGATTTCCAACGATACTGAAATGTCGAGTTAATTGATATCCATAATAATGTTCTTATGAGAAATTAAATTCTCATAAAATCTATCTGACAGATAATAAATATAAGAAAATACTAATTATACATTTATGAGCACTATTCAGCAAATTATAAACAATGTTTTTCAATAAAAATGTAACACTATTATTAGCAAATAGGGAATTCAGTAATAAGATCAGTTTTGAATTACCAGGAGTTGTTTCCAAATCCACGTCAGAAACATTTTCTTCTTTAATGAAAACACACTCCATAATGGCTTCTTCACCACCTACGAAAGAAGGTATTTAATCTTCAAAAATAATTTCCATTACCAATAATTATTAGACTGATAAGAAATTATATAGTCACAAAACTGCTCAGTGGAAAATGCTGAAAATTCTAAATATATCCGTTATTGCAAGTCGGATGCAAAAATTGTATAAAGGCGATCTTATTGCAAATTAAATTTTTCATAAACGTTTTTATGTTCATTTTTTCTCTATCCTGAATATTAACCAAGATAATTGCATTATTTAATTTTCAGTCTTCAGTAAATCGCTACTTTTAGTAAAGACAAGCCCGTCAAGCAAGCTGCGTTAACTAAGTACATTTCCAACGTGCGTCATGTATTTGCATATATCTCAAAAAATAAAAGTTCAATGAGAACAATATTTGGTATTTAGGCCTCAAATAAAGTGTTTCATAATATAAGAGCTTCTTGTGAATATGACATAAGTAGGAGTGGGGTTTACAGAAGCCGAAAACTAAAAAATGCAATGAAAAGTATCTCAGTTAACAATCGAGATAATGAAAAAAAATGTACAAAAGAACGTTTATGAGAAAATACCTTGCAATAAGATTTCTAAGATCTTCGTCAGACATAAATTTGATTTGAATGGCTACTTCAATTATCATATGTTTTGGAGTTTTATTTTATTTCAGTATGGCTTTCCACATTTCTGAACGTATGACACCGTCCACGCCGTTTATAGTATTTGTCCTCTTATTTATTTCTAGATCTTCCAGGACTAATCTTTTACCGAGGTGGTCCTCTCTGTGTAAAACCTTTGTCTCGTCAAATTTAATTTGGTGGGGACAAATACTTGCGTGTTTGGCAATGGCGGATGTTTTTGTTCTGTTATGTTTTAGGTCAGCCATGTGTTGGTTGACTCTTGTAGCTGCCCCACATAAGCCATACTAAAATAAAATAAAACTCCAAAACAAATGATAATTGTAGTAGCCATTCAAATCAAGTTTATGCCTGGCGAAGATGGACGCATTTTCATTGAAAATTTGCAGAACAAAAAATCCAACCGCTGGAGCAGATAGCCGAAATCCTGACAATGACGATACTTCCCAGCGATGCAGCCTTAAAAATAGAATATATATATATATATATATATATATATATATATATATACATATATACACATACATAGAAATATATTAGTCTGTTAACGCTCAAGCGTTCGCAAGTTTGGATTTATCGTTACCGAACTCCATATTTAAATTTTATGTACAAATAAAGATGATGGCTGAAATCGGACCAGTGGGAGGGGATGGGTTTAGAGAGGGAATTTAAAATATTTCCGTTATTATAAGTCGGATTGAAAACTTGTATAGAACCAATCTTATTGAAAATTACATGATCTATAAATGTTATTCTATATATATTTTGTTTATCATGAATATTAACCAAGATGTTTGGATTTTATAGTTTTCGGTTAATAGCAAACCCCCACTTCTACTCATGTCATATTAAGAATAAGCTGTTGAACCATGAACCACTTCATTCCATGGTTAAATAACAAATGTTTTTCGTTTTTTTTTAAACAAGCTAATACGTTATGTGTTAGCGTCATCAATTAAGAATCTTCTTTTCTTTTCTTAAAAATGAATGAATTTTACCATACTCGATATTAAACAGTTTCATGCAACTCTAAAAATCGTATTTGGTATTTGCCTGAAATAGTCGGAGCTTAGGGGGGGGGGGGGGCTCAACAATTCAAATATTTCTTTTATTATGAGTAGCAATTGAAAATGTTATAGAACCAGTCTTGTTAAACTATTGACGTTCTACAATTGTTGTTCTAAGCGTTTTTTGTAACTCAAGTATTAAACAAGTTATTTGTACTTTCTTGCTTTCTGCCTTCAGTAACCCCCCCCCCCCTCCTTATACTCATCGGGGTTTTATACATAAATAGGGAATATGTGGTGAGATTAAATCAAAAGTGTACCAGCAAATGGGAAATCTGCTTAGTTTACACAGCACCTGCTGCTACTGAATTAAATGAGACTCTGAAATTGACTGAGCACAAAGTAATGAATACAATTATTATATTAGCCTTTTATAATATGTAACTTAAAATGGGACAACTTAAACTTATAGAAGAAGAAGTATATTTTTAGAATTTAAGTACCTCTATGTTTTAGTATGTAATTAGAAACATGTCCAAAAATAATAACTCAGTAAATAATTTTCTTTTCATTATAATTTAACCATAATATATTCATGTATAAATAGGTGTTTCAACACCATATTCAGCACAATCCAGTCAGACTTTTTACTGTAGGTAAAAATGGGGGTGGAGGTACTTTATTAACAAATTTCGATTGAACACGAAAAATATACAAGCCTAAAATATTGCTAACACCATGTTCAAGCCTTTAAATAGAAGCATTGGACATTTTTTGTACGGTGTTAGGAGGTTTTGTTGAAAGGGAATGCAATTTTTTGAAGGCGTCAACAGATGAGAAAATGTAATCGACACAACCGCATTATGAGAGACAACTGAAGAAAAGGATGTAATGTTTTATAAAACGTAACTACAAAATGAATACTCACATTCGAAATCCTTATTGCAGCTCATAATTCCTTTAGAAAAGTAGCAAAGAGTTAAATCACAAGAAGTACTGGAGGCCAACCTTCGTCCAGAATAACCTGCTATATTTATAGCCCCTAAAACTGCAAGTCAAACAACATACCTCTATCATAGATTGAGTTGTTCTTTATAGCAGATTTACCTTAAGAATCGCCCTTTGTGTGAGCTCAATACCATTTTAGCAGATTTCCCCTTAGGGAAATATATTCGTCTGTACCGCTCTAGTGGTCGCAGTTATTGTTTAATCGTTACCAAACTCGATATTTAGTAGTTTTATGTAAAACGAAAGATCAAGTTCGTTAACGGCTAAAATCGGACAAGGGGGAGGGGAGGTTTAGAGGGGAGGAATTTTGAAAAGTTTATATATCACTATACGTCGGATCGAAAATTTATATAGAAACAATCTTATTGCAAATTACATTTACTATAAATATTGTTCTATGCGTATTTTCCGCATAATGAGTATTAACCGAGATATTTGTATTTTTTAGTTTTACGCTTTCAGTATTCCCCCCCCCCTCCTACTAGTGTCATATTAATAATAAGCTGTTATATCATGAACCACCTCATTACAAGGCTAAATACTCAATATTGTTTTCATTGAATTTTGGTTTTGTGAGATATGTGTAAATACGTTCTGATGACCGACTTTTTTTTTGTTCTTGGATTTCTAAAATTTAAGTAATTGAAATAAAACTGATTCTGATTCATTACCAACTACAAAACTAGCTTTAGTAAATTGTTTTCGATAAAAACTAATGTTATATTCAGATATATTTCGTTAATTGTTTGTCTTTCCGGTCTGTCTATCTATTCAGCGCCACGAGGTTGGCAGGCCTGTTTCTTTATAATTCAGCCTCTTTCCGTTGCAGAGATTAATTACTTGTACTATAAATTGACTGAAAGATTTCTCATTACCGTTTGTGTTTATTCACTTAACATTCAAGGTTACCTTGATAAGATTCTAACGAAAAACAAGGGCTCACTTTAAAACTTTCTTTTTAATAGCTCCATTCTATAGCACAAGACAGAACACTTTCTTTTTATTTTTGAACAACCGCATTCATCAAATTCTTTGCTGCCTGAATGAGAGATTTAGCACTATCCAGTCCCGAAACAATCAGTTCTCCACTAATATTCTGAACATCAGCTTTGACTTTTGAAGTAATATTCAGCTGGTGCCAATACAAAGCAATGCGCTGAAGGTATGCAAGAAGATCTTTTTTGTATTGGTTTCAGGACATTGGTCAGCAATTTGTCAAGTTAATTTATCAAGTTTTGTTCCTGCTTCTTTGGCAGGATTTATAATGTCCATTGTTGTCTTTAATGGTCCACGACTCCTAGTAAACTCTGCCATTTCCATCATTATCATGCACATATGTTTAGCTAAAACAATTATATCATTTCCAGTATCATCCCATTTTGCTACTTCACGGTCAAATTTAAGTTTCTCAGTCCTGAAATATTCAACTTGCTGGGCTATTTTTTGTTTGTCCTCTTCTATCATCTTGCGCATAGCTTCTCGGCCAGTTGTAATTCCACTAATTTCAGGATACTCATCAACCCCATGTTCTGTGTCTACACTAAGTCTGGTAATAGGATCAAGAGGCATATCATCACAAGTTTTAAACTCGGTATCTGTATCTAAATCTTCAGAACTCCTGTTCTTAAGATCTGCTTTTCTACCAGTCTCGATGTACCAATAAATTCATTCTCATCTACGTCTTTTGGTGGATTAAACGACAGAGCATCAACAGCTAACTAAACTCTTTGAGCAAAATTGGGCATCACTTGGTCTCTAAGAACCTTGATAGCTTCAAGAACTCTCTCAGTATAAATTCCTGGTTCATAGTTGTCCATTTCAGCAGTGACAACATTAGCTACACGAGCAGACCTGTCCCTAATACCTCCAGCTGTTATGTCAAGTGAATCACCATCACCACCTGAAACTGCCAAGAAATCATCAATAGTGGTAATATCATCAACTGCCTCAGTCAAAACTCGAACTTGAAGTTCCCATGAATCTCTAAAAACATCCATGTTCTCTTGTGCTACTTTAGACTTAGGGCGTGCACCAAGAATTCGAGCTGCATTGATAACTTGAGGACATAAAGCATCAATTTGAGCTGCAGCATGACGAACCATCTTTACACCATCCTCATTTCCAGACATTGAGCATGCTAAATTAGCAACCACAACAAGCTTATTTTCATGTTCTGTAAAAACTAGAGCATACTCTCCAACTTCTTTTTCATTTCCAGTTCTAGCAGCGTGTATAATAACCAAGAGTGTTTCCAAGAAACTATCAGATACATGATCAACAACAGCCTTTCTCAGCAGATCCCTAGTCTCACGGCACAGGTGGTCAATCGCCCTTTCAAGATCCTCACCTTGCTCTTTTACACTCATATTAGCCATGTACTCGGAAAGAAGATCTTGTAAAGCCTGCCTCACAGCATTGCATTCTGCAACTATCCGTTCATCTCTGGTACAAGAGGAGTCTGCTATTAGGGCTGCTCCTCTAATAATACTTTCTAAACGTTCTTCAAGTGGAGGCCTAGTTGCAACCTCTGAGTATGCTAGAAGCTCCATAACCATTCGTTCATCAAGAGCAGCTGCAAGTTCTCCAGGGCCTTCATAAGGGTTGGTTGTAACTGAAGGTCCCTTTTCTTGAGCCCCATCACTGATTGTATTAACTGCTTCATAAACTTGCTTGAAGACATAATCTCTGTTGGCTTTGGCAGCAGTTAGCTCAGGGTGACGGACATACAACTTAGATGCAGTCAGTAGCATAGTAGAATATGTTTTGATGACATCACGTTCAGCAACTAAATCATCTCTAAGCTGTGTTAATTCAAGTTGGCGTTTTGCAGCTTGTGACAATAATTCGGAAGCATTTCGTCCAAATGTTTAATATTTTCTAATAACTCTGGTTGATTAGATACATTTTTTAATTTAATAAGATCATCTTCAACAACTCGAATCGATTTTAACAAGAGATGTACATCAACCATGTCAGCCAATATTAAGAGCCGTGTTACAGCTGACTGTAAATTTCTAGCTGCCCACACCATATTACCACGCTTCATTGATGCTCAACTGTAGCAACAAGAACATGGGCCCTTTTAGATCTTCCTTTTTTCTTTTTGCTCGGACCTTTAGCATTAACTAAAGTAGTAGCCTACAAAACTAGAGGTTCTAAACTTTTTTCGACAGATATAGTCCGAATTTCCAAGTTTTTTTAGGATCCCACTTAAGGGTAATTCCAGGTCCAAAGTGATCTGACTTGATCATTTGAACTGAGAAAATGTAGTACTAGTTGTGCAACAATGTAAACAACCCCTACTCTAAATCCTTACGTTGAAGTGTTTTTATCGAAAAACACAAAAAGCTGAAATAATGATTAACTTAATTGTGAATAAACTTGATAATTTGTACCTTCATTCCCTCGCTGGCTAGAAATATGTTGTAAATATGTTTTAAGGGAAATCTGCTAGAACTGAGGATATTTGCTGAATGTGGTTTAGCTCTGCTAAAACCAGTTTTCATTCAAGGAAGATGCAGCCATGATCACTACATAAAAATCCAATGGACCTGTAAAGTCATGTAATGGTAATGACTATTGGTCATTAGCTATCTGAAACAAATTGAGGCAATTCAACAAGCACCATTTTATGCACATCTATTCAACTCTACAACTGCTCACAGCGAACCAATGTAACTTTAAATCAAGTCTTAATAAAAAAAAAAATGAGGTGTGGAAGAAAAATGTACACTTATACGAGTATATCATAAACAAATGTTATATTCATTTAAATATAAAACTCAAAAACTTTCTATGATGTTCATAGTGTACACATTATCAATTAATACAGTTTAAAAAAAAAAAACAATAATAAAAACTGTAATCAAGTATAGTGGAAATTTATAATATGTAGAAAAAAGCTTATCTTTTAAAGAAATACTACAGTGGCCAGCATAAATAGACCTTCAGCATAGTTCTAAACAATCTCAAATTTTTGCGGTTTTATAATAAGCGAAAATGGAATAGGGTTGTCATTGTAGAAGTATGCCTCTACTAAACCAGTGAAAATCTTTTCATTAGACAAATAGACTTAAATGATAGTGTTGGATTAGTGGAGAGAGTGCACTAGTGAGCCATCAGAATGGAGCCATCACTGTTATCCCGGAGGAAGGTCAGGTTACGTCCCTACTGCTCTAGGCTCTTCTAGCGCTGCTGCTAGCTCCTGTATTTTCACAATTAAAAATGAGTTTCTCCTATAATATGAATGGTGAGTAGTTGTTTGATAGCAAATATTAGTGTTTTTGAAACGTTTAAGCAATTATTTGTCTCCAAAATGGTTAATTTAAGTAATTTACAGAATGGCAATGTTAGGCTAATGCATGGCCCAGGGGCATCCCTTTGTCTTGCCTTTGTTTCTTTGTGTACAATATCCCCAAGCATTTTATTACAAATTACAGTAGCTTTGGTTTTGTTTTCAGATATTTTAGCAATACCTTAATTTAATCTTAAACAAGAAAGATTCGTTTTGTAAGATTTTTTGATGTCAATAATAATTGAATAAATTACGACTCCCCTGTCCTCTCAGCCATTAAGGAATATGAAATGAAAGAATGAACTGGTGATCAAATAACAATTGTTTAGTCAATAATCTAAAATTATAATTGATGATGTTATAACATAATGGATAACTATTGCGTTTGTATGTCACTTAGTAAAAGATCCTTTGAAATTAATATTAAATTTTACATAGTATTAAATAATGAGTTTCATGATATATTGACTTATTGTTAAGGTTTGATCACTAAAAGTGAGGGTTCACTGAAGGCTGAAAACATAAGAATGCATATAACTCCCTTTATAAATTAAAATTATTTATTAACGTCCATTTTTTGCAAATAAGACTAATTGGGACTGGTTATCTACTGGTTACCACCTTTTTTTAGCCAGGGTAGGACTCTGGATGTTATTTAGTGAATTATTAAATTAGTCTAGTGACTAAATAAACTCCCATTGCCCAGGGTGGGAATTAAACTCAACTCTAGGTTTACCAACTCCCTTAATATTTAAGTTAAGAAAAAAGTTTATAGAACTATAATCAGAGATAATCAACTGATTACATGTTTGGTTTTATATGATTTTTGTTCTGACATATAATAACTCAGATATTGAGAGTTATATTTTTCTCTCTTCCTAGTCCAATTTCAGCTATGAACCAACATTTTCTTTCCTGTTAAATATCAAGTACTGTAATGATCAAATAAACATTTTTGAGGTAAGAATATAAAATCGTTATTGATGACATCTTCCTTACACAACATATTCGCTTGTATCTTCCATAGTAAAAGTCTGCTGAAAATGATGTTTGGTTTGATATGTTGATATATCATGATACTTATTGTTGACTTGCTGTGAGTAAAAGTGAGGGTTTGGTGAAGGCTGAAATGAAAAAAAAAATACAAATCAGTCACTTGATATTCACATTACAAAACAAAAGAAATGTATAGATCAACAACTTTTTTGACCCGTCATAACAACAAAGTTATTTTGAGTTTTCAATTCACCCCTGGACATCCACTCCCCCGGTCTGATTTTAACTGTTAATGAATTGATCTTATATTTAAAATCTTTAACTACCCTGAACTGAGACTCAAAAGATTGTGATCAGAGATTTGTATAGAGAGTGATAAAATCCTTCCCTCAAATGGCCATTGATGCTTATACATATGTACACACACTCTCACCGTTTAATATTTATCAAGGTTTTTTGAGACTTAAAGCCAGAGAAATAACAGTTTCTTCATACAACTATTTATTTTATCCTTGGCGTGCTTCGAGTGTCCACCACTCCTTCTCAAGGGGTTATTTTTATGCCAATTTAGAAAAGAAGTTTGTTAATTATATTGTTTCATACCGTCCTAACATTTAACTACTTTAAATTTTCTCTACTTACAACTATCGACATTATTATTATTATTACTATCAAAATAAAAATAATCCTTATATTACTATGATATTATTCTCTAATATTTACTTATATTATTCTCTGATATTATTGCTCTAATATTTACTGAGTTTTCCATTTTTTTAAATTTCTGACCCATGTACCCATATAGAGGGAGAAATAGGGAATAAAATATAGATTAAATCATCAGTATGTCATTCTAATTCAAGGGAAATTTACTTAATGCAGTCCCTATGTAATGGGATTGTTAGTTATATCCTTTAGTGAATTCCTATTCCTATAAATCCTGTCTCTACTACAGATCATGTATCTATTTTGTCTTGATAGGTAAAATAATGGAGTGGCATTGCCACTTTTTAATCATATTAAATGCTCTTGGCGAAGTTTGTTATTGACCAAAATTGGCCTAGATTTTTAGAAGGTGGGACCCTAAATTATAAATATCTTTATTATTATGTATCACAATTAAAAATATTACCCTAGTTCTTTTGATTCAGTAGTTTCTAACGAATGTTTTTCTATGTATTTTCTTTTTTTAAAGTATTAATGTTCTGACAATTTTTTTAAAAGTCCATGTTGTGAATTTGTTTATTTAATTACCTATGAATGGCAGACTTTTTAATTTATTTTATCCATTTAGCGGTTCATAAATATAATATTTCTTTGGATTATTTCAAGCTCAACTACTTTAGTATTATACTATGTTACAAATTAAACTTTGCACTGTGTGCAATAGCAAGTCTTGGCTTTATTTTATATACGATACATATTCCTTCGGTTTATGTGTGGAATTGCTTTGCTAATAACATGTAATGTTTCTTTCTTAACTTCTTTAGCATTTGTTATTTGTTTCTAATATTAATACATAATATATTTTATTTCCCTTCATGCAGCTTCTCCAGGACCTAACCTTGATCAAGTTCCTATCAAGAAAGAACCGGAGTACTATTTGGATAATTTACCATCCACTTCACGTAAATATTAATAGAATAAATATTCTACAAAATTTGTTAATTACTTATTTCTTTATTGTATAATGTAGAGAAATTATTTAAATAATTTAAGTTATTAATATTGTTATTCATAAATGTACTTTACAATACTCAAATTCTTATTATTTCATTTAAATTTAAAAGCACAAGAAATTTTGTTTATTATTATTAATGTCCACTACTGATGGCTAATCGAGAGACGGGTTAGCTACAGGTTACCACCCTTTTCTAGCCAGGGTGGGCCCAAGGAGTTTATTTAATGAGTTGGTCACTAAATAAATTTCTACTGCCCAGGGCGGGAATCGAACCCGCCACTCTAGGTCTACCGTGCGATACAGGGTCCAACGCCCTAACTCACACGGCCAACCTGAGCCCCAAACAAGAAATAGTAATATCTTTATTCCTTTGAGTCCCACTTGGGGGAGCTAAAGATTTTAAGGGTCAAGAATGCTAACTATTAAATTAAAATTAAAGATATATATCTGTGTGTGTGTGTCGGCTGAGAGTTAAGGTATTCCCATAGGCAGGGAACAGACAAAAATGAGCCTTAAGTTGATAATTGAAATTATGATGAATCAGCAATCTTGACTTTTGGACTTTTTTCGGTATTATCCTTGATAAGAATAAAAAAAAAAATCCTTGGAATATAACAAGAAACAGTAATATCTATATTCCAAAGATTTTTTTTTATTCTAATCAAGGATAATACCAAAACAAGTCCAAAAGTCAAGATTGCTGATTCATCATAATTTCAATTATCAACTTAAGACTAATTTTTGGTCAGTTCCCTGCCTATGGGAATACCTGAACTCTCAGCTGACTCTCACACATACACACACACACACACACACACACACACACACACACACACACACTCACACACACACACACACACACACACACACACACACACACACACACACATATATATATCTTTAATTGTACTTCAATATTTAGCATTCTTGACCCTTAAAATCTTTAGCTCCCCCAAGTGAGACTCAAAGGATTTTGATCAGAGATTTGTATAGAGAGTGATAAACTCCTTCCCCCGAATGACCGTTGATGCCTATACATATATACACACACTCACAGTTGAATATTTATCAAAGTTTTTTTAGCCTTAAAGCCAGAGAAATAACAGTTTCTTCATAGAACTACTTATTTTATCTTTGGCAAGTTTCGAGTGTCCGCCACTCATTCTCAAGGGGTTATTTTTATTCCAATTTAGAAAAAAAAATTGTTAATTATATTGTTTTATACCTTACTAATATATAACTAATTAATACCGAAACAAGTCCACAGATCATGATTGCTGATTCATAATAATTTCAATTATCAACTTAAGACTCATTTTTGTCAGTTCCCTGCCTATGGGAATACCTTAACTCTCAGCTGACCTCTTCTTAAAGCATTTATATCACAGAACAAAAAGTCAATTTAAATTAAAAATAGTAATGGCATTTTACCCTCTATTCAGTAAAAGCTGATAAATATTTAACATGCATATACTTTCCATAACTGTCAATGTCATTGAGACTACTAATTTTATTAAAGTTTATAAAAGTGAGTTAATAAAAATATGTTTTCTTCTGAGCAGCTGCTGGAGGCACAGATTTTGAGCTGAACTCCATTAAAAAAGAAGAGGATTCTTCGGAGGAGTTAAGCCTCATATTGTCTTCAGGTAATATAACACATCATCCTCTTTTGTTTTCTCCTCTACTTTCTCTTTCTAAATTCACAAGTGTGTGTGTCTGACTTTTCATAGGAAATTTCCACAACTTTCATTTCACTTTGTTTAGACAATCACAGGTAAATGGAAATAGTCACTGTCCATAGTTCAAGATTGCTTATACATCTGAATTTCATATTCATTTACACTCAATTCTATGGGTCCTAGGTATCAAAGCATTTATTGAAGAAGTCATTTCTAATTTAAAAGATAATATGTGAATGTTTTATGTATTTTTTTTTCATTTGTTTGTTTATGTTTATTACCTTATAATTTCATTTCCCATCAGGAAAGAACTTTATATTCAGCGAAAATACATGTAGAAGGTTTGACAAATGTCTTTGCCCTTCGTCTATCCAATTTCATAATTCATTTAGATGGAATAAGATTAATAGCTATATGATTTCTACTCACTAGGTCCTGAAGGTGTAAATTTTTTGTTGAGCTCTGTTATGAAAGAAGGGGATTCAGAAGAGGAAATCCTTAAATTGTGTTCTGATAATATACACTTCATCATCTCTTTCTTTCTTCTCTATTTTCTCTCTTTGAAATTTGCTCATATGTGTTGTCTTAGGAAATTACCACACCTTTTCTTATTATTTAAATTTTTAACCCCCGTGTAACAACAATTTTAATTATTGTTTTTTTTTCATTAAGTATAATTTGGGGTTTGTTTTGTAGTTGATATTTACTTTTTTATGTATATTCTGTTTTCTGAATTATTTACATTATTTAAGTAGCCCCCAATATATATTTTTATTTATAATTTAAGCAGCTATTTCAGAGCTATTTTTGATGTTCTAGTTTGAAGATCTTTTATTCAAAAACTTAAAAAGAAATAAGTGCAAATTAAATTCATTTATTTTAATTGTTTTCCAGCAACTACTGTTTACTGTTGACATATGTATATTATAGTTGCATTGCTTAATAATTTTTACTCTCCTTTTTTCTTTTTTTTTAAATAACCCAATCAGAAGCATTTCGCATTTTTTTACCTTACCATCTGAGTTTCTCAGTACTAACTTCTACTGCAGTACTGATAAATCCAATCAGCAAAACCATACTTCACCCTCACTCCCGGGGGAGGGGGGGGGGCTCACTCTCTCTCTCTCTCACACACACACACTCTCTCCACACACACACACACACACACACACACACACACACACTCTCCCCCCCCCCTTAAAATTAATAGTTCTTGAGCTGTGTACTGACGGCAACCCAACTTTGTCATGGTACTACACTTTTTTTACTTTTGGGATCGAATTTGTTCCAAGTATTAGATTGGAAATTGCACCTTTGGGGTGTCTCATTAGCAATCTTTAGAAGTTTATATTTTATTTTTATAATTTTCTATGTATGTTTGTATTTATTTGATTGATTTAAACCATCCATTTTTGTTCAAAATAGTCTGTTAGCTTATGAACCTTATGGACTAATACTATTGACCTTGCTCTACATTTATTCCAAAATATCTATCTATTATTATGATGTAATATTTATTTGTTAATCAAACGTCTTAATTGATTTATTTTTCATTTAATATGAAATTTGATTTCTTTCTGAACAGCTTCTGCAGGAAGTAGCCAGGAATACGACATTGTCAAAATGGAGCCTCCTTACAGATTTGTGAATGAACCTTCTACATCAGGTAATCTTTTATTGAATTCTTAATAATCCTCTGTTGTGAGTCAGATATTTTATCCTATGATATTATTATACTTGCATGGTCAGCAGGCAAGAATGCCTAAATGGTGTGTTTATGTACTCATATTGCCAGATGTTTCAGAAGAATTGAAAAATAAATAAGATAGCCCTTTAAATTTCTTGTTAAAAATAAAGTTCTTTTGTAAATGAATAGGGTGGTATTTCATTCTACAAATGGCCCATGTTAACTGGAATGACAAGATGGATGAAAAAGTGCTGAAGGCCATATGTGGTTAATTTTAGCTACAATATATTTCTAATAAAAGAAAAATATTTGATGAAAAAACGTTTTCCTTTATAGAACAAGTTCTTGTATCATTATGGCCTAGAAAACTTTTCCATGTATTGTTAAAGTTTTTCTTTATATGCATTCTAGAACCTTTCTTCTAGTACCACCTGTACTTAGTTAATTAATAAGATTGTTGTTTTCAGGAATAGGATGTTCCCTGAGGCATGTAAAGGAGGAAGCTCCTCTAGAACTGCCGCTAGAGCTGGAAGGTAAGGACAATAGGAACTGTTACAATCCTCTCTTGACGAATAGTTAGCGATGGAGAGAGTCTGGGCAATGTCACTCCTAAATCATCTCTCTCATTATATATTTCAATAAATCTCCTCCAGTGTAATTTATTATTTTGATATGAATTCCAGATCGAGAGAAGGCAGTCTACGTTTGCTATTACTGCCAGCGAGATTGGGATTCCTTTACTGCTCTTAAAGCATGTGTCAGGAGCTGCTTTGATCGCACAATCAATAGTAAGTTCTATTACATATCACAGTGTGATCAATTGTAAATCTTTTGATTACCTTGGATGTGTTGGTTTTGAGACATCAAATGTCAATCAGGGTAGTAGCAAATTGGTAATTACAGTTTACTGTCCTTAAAAAGAATGTGGTATTATACTTTTATTTCTTATCTGAACTTTTAATAGTAAAGTTTACTTTCTTTGTTAATTGCAGTTGGTTTGAGATTTGAATAACATGATGTGGTTTCTGGGTCACTGGCTATAAATCAAACAAAAATATAATAATTAAAAGGTTTTGCAAGATTTCCAATTTGGTTACTCTATATTTACAAATTTATTTAGATGTAAACAAATCCATTCAACTATGCTCCATTCATTTAAATAAATAAAGTCAAATTTTAGGCAATATGTAATTAGAGTATATACATATATATATATATATATATATATATATATATATATATATGCATATATATATATGCTAAGGCTTTGCTTGGGAAATTATTTGAGTTTGAATGATGATGGTATTTTTTTTTTGGCATGGCTTCAATGTTTACTACTACACATCCCGTCTGGGCGTATTGTTTTCCCGGAATGGTCAGGTAGAACATTTATAGAGTATAAATTGTAATTTAAAAAAAAAATAAATGAAAATAAGTCCCTAATCAATCCCTATCCACTGTTTGACACACCGTGAATAATTCAAATCATAATCTAAGCATTTATTATAAATAAATAAATATCATCTATAAAGTACCCATTTCCATTCAAAAACCTATCCCAGCTTAGTTATATACATAATAGTAAATGTGAGTAGAAAGCAATTACAACATAACACAGGAATAATACAATTAATTGTGTTATAATAATTTTATATTCAAAAAGTGAGGTCAGAGAAAGAGATCGTAGCCCTCCCTGCAATCTGAATAACACTTTATACAATTGATCATATTGATTTTAAACACATAATGTCCTTTGTCATAATGGCTTTACTAAGTAAAGTTTAATAGTTATGATAGTCCTTAGTTATTTTAATAATGCCAATATATCAGAGGTAATAAATTAAAGAGTTTGATTCCCCAGATCTTCCAATATCACAAGTTTACAAATTCACCATGTCTTAGTTTAAATAATACATTTTAAAAATTAACGAAGTGTTCTTATAGTTTATATTTCTATGAAAATAATTATCTAAGACTAATAATTATCTAGTATATAAAATTGCAACCTCTACATACATTGATTTTTCCACGATATTTTTTTGTTCCACATGGAATTGAAATGGTATCCACTATTTTTGGCTTTGTTATCTGTTTGTTTGTTCTCATTTCACTCGTAAACTACTGAACCAAATTTTATGAAACTCAGTATGTGTATTACTACTAACCTGGCTTAGACTTTTTAGATATAAAAATTACTGAAATTAATTCCCTGATTTTTTTATGATTGTGATTAATATTGACCATGTTTTTTATTTAAACAGTTTCAAAATCATTCGTTCATATTTTTTAAATCTTCAAGTTTAAAAAATGCCATAAGTTTGCTTTAGTTACTAGATATTTAGGTATAAACCCTCAACACTGTGTTGGGGAAAGTAGAACAATTGTGCATAGTAAAGCTTTGGCAAAAAAAAACACCATTATTCAGCCTCCCGAGCGAAGCCGGGTGGGTACCTTTGAGAGTATGTATGTGTGTGTTTGTTCTTATATATATTTGTAAACATGTTGGGCCTAATTCTACAGTAATATTTGAACACTATTAAGAGAAATTTTGCCTAATTCAAATTCAATGTTTCCAATATTAATATAATCATGCTAAATTAGTCAATTTTCCTATACCTAATCAAGATATGGGAAAGCACTCCCATGTTCCATCCAACATGTTACAATAATTATTACTGAAATGCATGCCCTCTAATTCATTTATTTTCTCTGACTTAAGCCAAAACTGTTTGTGCGTAATCCATTTAAATCTTATGTTTTTTTTTTGTTTTTTTAGAACAAAAGAAATGCTCATCTGCAACTTCTGGTGACAACGATTGTTCGCCCTACAATTTAAAGCATCACAACCTGTCTAGACGTACAAATGACAAGCCTCACTCCTGCCCCCATTGTGATTATAGTACTGTTATACGGAAAAATCTTAAGTATCACTTACAAGCTAAACATACAAATGACAAACCTCACTCCTGCCCCCATTGTGATTATAGAGCTGTTCAAGAAAACAGTCTAAAGAGTCATATATTGTCGAAACATGGAAATGGCAAACCTCACTCCTGCCCCCATTGTGAATACAGGACTGTTTATCTGAGTAATCTGAACGTTCACATACAGGCTAGACATTCAAATGATAGACCTCACTCATGTCCCCATTGTGACTACAGTACTATTATACTGAAAAATCTAAAGCTTCACATACAAGCTAAACATACTAATGACAAACCTCACTCCTGTCCTCACTGTGACTATAGAGCTGTTCAACAAAGCTGTCTAAAGAATCATATATTGTCGAAACATGCAAATGGCAAACCTCATTCCTGCCCCCATTGTGATTTTAGTACTGTTTTGTTGTATAGTCTAAAGAATCACATAATATCGAAACATACAAAGGACAAACCCCACTCCTGCCCAGATTGTGATTATAGGGCTGTTCAGCTGAAGTCTCTAAAGCGTCACATATTGTCAAAACACACAAATGACAAACCTCACTCCTGCGCCCATTGTACCTATAGAACCATTGACCCGAATGCTCTAAAATATCACATACTAGTGAAGCATAATAATGACAAACCCCACTCCTGCCCAGACTGTGATTATAGTACTATTCATCTGGGTTATCTAAATCGGCACATATTGACTAGACATAAAAATGACAAAGCTCACTCCTGCCCTTATTGTGATTATAATTCTGTTAAGCTGATTGGCCTAAAGCATCACATGCAGGCTAAACATACAAATGACAACTCTCACTCCTGCCCCCATTGTGATTTTACTACTGTTCAGGTGAGGATTCTAAAGCATCATGTACAGTCTAAGCATAGAAATGCTGAACCTTACTCTTGCTACCATTGTGATTATAGTACTGTTCATCTGGGTCGTCTAAAGTATCATATACTCCATAAACATTCAAATGACAAACCTCACTCCTGTCCCCATTGTGATTATAGTGCTGTTCAGCTGAGCACTCTTAAGTATCACATGCAGGCTAAACATACAAATGACAACTCTCACTCCTGCCCCCATTGTGATTTTACTACTGTTCAGGTGAGGATTCTAAAGCATCATGTACAGTCTAAGCATAGAAATGCTGAACCTTACTCCTGCTACCATTGTGATTATAGTACTGTTCATCTGGGTCATCTAAAGCATCATATACTCCATAAACATTCAAATGACAAACCTCACTCCTGCCCTCACTGTGATTATAGTGCTGTTCAGCTAGAACATCTAAACCATCACATACTTCATAAACATAAGAATGGCAAACCCTACTCCTGCCCTCATTGTGATCACAGTGCTGCTTACCTCAGTAATCTAAAACGGCACATACGGCTTAAACATTCAAATTACAAACCTCACTCTTGCTCCCATTGTAATTACAGTGCTGGTGATCTGAGTTCTCTTAAGCGCCACAAACTGGCTAAACATACAAATGACTAACATAACTCCTGCTCCCATTGTGATTATAGTACTGCTAGGATGAGTATTATAAAGAATCATATAGTCCAGAAACATAAAACTGACCGACCTCACTCTTGTCCACTTTGTAATTTCAGGTCTGTTGTCTTATTTTTCTTTTAAAGTTTATCTAACTTGCTAAACATACAAATGCCAAACTTTTATTCCTTATAGGTAATATATTGTTAGTTCTTACTTGAGGAAATGTAATTCAGCATTGAAATGAGTTATCTACCATATGAATTAGTGTATAATGTATAAATATTTTATAATATTATTGATGTTTTATAATAAAATGGTTATTGTACTTTTCTTTTATGTGCCTTATGGTATTTTGTTACCACTTTTTAAGTTCTCTCCTGTTTCTAATTTACAAATTCATTATCTTGATTTTTTCTAGATGAATAGATCATCTTTCTGGGTCTGTTTAGCACACTTTTAATTAAAATTTTAACAACCATTTACAATTTTATAATTTTTTTGTGCTGGCTGTAGGTACTGAGAAAGGATGAATGAATAAGAAGAATTTCAAATTTTAATTTTTTATCAAACGGTTTCCGAATTACGGTTTCATAAAATTTTGAAAAAGGCTCTCTAAAATGTGTGTTTCTGAAATCGCTCTAGGAGCTGTTCTAATTAAGCTAGGAAGGTAGGAGCAGTACCATTTTACTTTGTTAGTCATGGCCTTTCATAAGACATGTATGACACTATGGGTTCTAATAAAAATATTTTTTCAAAACTCATAAACATTTTTGTTTTATTATTTTGAAAAGTTTCAAAAATTTCCTGTGTGTACTTAATTTAGTATATGTCAAAGTTTGAAAATGTGTTCATTGGTAAAAATTATTTTAAATCTGGGTTGTTTTACAAAATCATAGCCTCTTGTAGTAGTTTACATGATGCAATAAGCTTTTAAATAAAGCCTACAAGGTTTTACTTCTGTAAAGTTTAAATGAGAACCAAAACTCCCAAAATATATGGAGAATGATAAGAAATAAACTTATCTTATATATAAAAATGAATGTGTGCGTGTATGTCCTTTTTAGACTCGTAAACGGCTAAACCGAATTTTATGAAACTTGGTATGTATATTACTACTAACTCAGGCTAGGTTTCTGGCTATATTAGTATTCTCTGAGACAAACAGGAGCGGGGGTTATAAGGGAGGCCTGAAATTAAAAATAGCGATATTTCGTCTCTTATTGGTTTTTCGGCAAATATGCACATAACAAAAGTTGTTTATTTTGTTATTTAGAGTAACTTTTGTAATATATTCTTTTGCCGTATACCGAAGCATAAATGAGTCATACGCTAAAAACATTAGTGGGAGTCAACAATTTTATATGGCACAAAAGACTCCACCGAATTAAACAAAACTCCTATGTGATTTGGTATTAACACCTCCCTGATTATAAGCTATTTTAAAATTTCGAATTATGAACAGGAGTGGGGGTTATAAGGGAGGTCTGAACTATAAAATCGCAATATTTCGTAACCTATTGGTTTTTCCGCAAACGTGGATATAACAAAAGTCGTTTGTTTTGTTATTTAAAGTAACTTTTGTTATATGCACTTTTGCCGGATGACGAAGTATAAATGAGGTATACACGAAAAACTGTAGAAGAGGTCAACAATGTTATAGGACACGAAAAACTAAATCAAAATCAACGAAACTCCGTATTTTTGACTACAAGCTATATTGACATTTTTAGGAACGAGCAGAAGGGGAGGGTTGTTAGGGAGACATGAAATGAAATATTTTGTTTCGCATTGTTTTTTTTGGCGAACCTACACATGACAAAAGACGTTTAATTTGATATTTAGAGTAACTTTTGTTACATCCATCTTAATCGTAAATTAGTATTTTAGTTGGTGGCGTAGCAACGCGCGCAGGGTACAGCTAGTAGTAAATATTAATTATAATATGAATAATATTTAACCCCAATACATAATCCCACATGAGTTAATTTATTGACATCTGTAATTATTTAGCAATATATTTCAAACATTCCTATCAATTTTATAACTTACAGTACTTCTCAAAGAGAATGTTCATAAATACTAAAAAATAAAAAAATAAAAAATGTGAATAGAAAACGGCATTCTTTTAGAATTAATAAAAATCATTGAATTTGGCAATACAATGATTGAGAATATTTGGTACTTGTGTATTATATCCACCACATTTTAGTCCCACGCTAGAATGCGCTACTGAAGTGCGACACTAGCTCTCCCAGGCTAATGAGGTTATCTATTGTCATAGTTGCGTCTGCTGTTTATTTGCGTTTGATGTTTATTGTGCTGTTTAGTGTTTCTTAGTCTTTTAAAAATGCCTCTTTGGGATTTGCCAACGACTGAAGAAGACGCTGTTAAATATTTACAGGAGAGGAATATTTTGGCTATCAGAAGAAAGTGTTCTAAATCACATTGTATGAAACTTTATAGTGGAAAAAAAAGGGTTTTTTGGAAGCGTAATGTAAGAAAGTGGGGTGAGCAAGTCGGCGTTCGGATTGGCACTTGGTTCGAAGGAAGTAAAATTCCATTTTGTAATGCATTGAAGTTCATTTACTGCTGGTACGAAGAATTGACATCTCAATTTTTGCAAAAAACAACTCAAAATTTCCAATAAGTGCATTTTAAATTGTATTTCCACACATTTCCCGCCTAAATGTGAATAAAATGTTTTATTTTTAAAAATTGTGTTTTCTTTTATTTATCACTAGCTCAGATACCCGGCTTCGCCCGGGAATTCATTTGTGGCCGAATGGTGATGGTATTTTTAGCAGGCTTTAAATTGCACAATATTTTGACATTTACCCGTCCCAGTGTTTAGGATTGAGACCCATCGTTGCCGGCGATTTGCTAATAATAGAATTATTTGTTTAATAATTCTTCACAGTCTTCGATATTTTTATATTTCCCGTCTCTTATATATGTAAATATGGTGAATTTTTATTTCAGGCCTCCCTTATAACCCCCCTCCCGTTCGAACCTAAAAATTTTAATATAACTTATAATCATGGAAGAATTAATGCTAATTAACATACCGAGTTTTGTTAAGTTCGGTTCAACCGTTAGTGCCCGCTAAAGTTTTAACGTATATGTAACTCATTTAGACTTAGGTATACGACAGAAGTGTGTATAACAAAAGTTACTCCAAATAACAAAATAAACAACTTTTGTTATGTGCATATTTGCGAGAAAACCAATAGGAAACGAAATATCGCTATTTTTAATTTCAGGCTTCCCTTATAACCCCCGCTCCTGCCCGTCCATAGAAATGTTGGTATGGCTTATTATAATGAAGGCCTCACTGCTAATACACATACCGAGTTTTATTTAGTTCGGTTGAGTCTTTTTTGCAATTAATATTGTTGACTCCCTCTATAATTTTTAGCGTATAACGCATTTAAACTTCGGTATACGACAAAAGTGCATATAACAAAAGTTACTCTAAATAACAAAATAAACAACTTTTGTTATGTGCATATTTGCCGAAAAACCAATAGAAAACGAAATATCGCAATTTTTAATTTCAGGCTTTCCTTATAACCCCTACTCCTGTTCGTCTCAGAGAAAATTAATATAGCCTAAAGTCTAAGTTGGGTTAGTAGTAATATACATACCAAGTTTCATAAAATTCAGTTCAGCCGTTTATGCGTGAAAAGGTAACAAACAAACATACACGGAAGAAACAAAATGCAGATATAGTGTCTATGACATGTGAAACGAAAAGTTATCGTGAAATTTCGCGAATAAAAATCAATGTGCAGACAGAGGTTACAATTTAATATATATATATAGATTATAATTCCGTCGAAGGTTATAAGGTAAGTATAACCTCCCTTGCGGGCAATGAATCGTACTACTTAAAACAGTAGCGCACTCTAGCGTGGAACAAGTAGAACTAAAATGTGGTGGATATAATACACAAGTACCGAATATTTTATAAAAAGAAACAACAGATAGACAAAGGGAATCCAGTGTGGCCTGGATTAGACTACCATTGCTTTACTGTAAATAACTTGAAATGAACAATTTGGATAAACAAAACTGCATCAACATTTTAAAAGCACTAATATAAAGCTATACAACAACCACTCACCATTCGGATCATGGGAGAAATTCATTTTTGAGTGTGAAAATGCAGGAGCGATGGGTAAACCCCAAAGAGCTAAGAGAAGTAGGACGGTAATCTGACCTTCTTCCGAGATAACAGTGCGTGAGTCATTCAAAATGCTTGCAAGCCCATTCTCATCAGAAGAGGATTTTTAAAAATTCGAAATATCTCCGTTACTGTACGTCGGATCAAAAAATTGTATAGAACCAATATTATTGAAAATAAAATGAACTATAAATGCTGTTATGTGCATGTATTCATTATGTTAGCTCGTCTGTTACACTTAATAAAAATGCAAATATCTCGGGTAATATTCAAGATTGATGTATGGATAATGTATATAACATTATTTATAGTAATTTTAATTTTCAATAAGATTGGTTTTATACAATTTTTCAATCCTATGTATAGTAACGGAAATATTTCAAATTTTAGAAAATCTCCCCTCCAAACCCCCTTCCTTTCCCTCTGGTACGATTTCAGCCATTAACGAACTTGATCTGTGTGTATATATATATATATATATATATATATATATATATATATATATATATATATATAATATTGTAACCTCTGTCTGTACATTGATTTTTTTTCACGAAATTTCACGATAACTTTTCGTTTCTCTTGTCATAGACACCATAACTGCATTTTGTTTCTTTCTTGTATATTTTTTTGTTTGTTACCTTTTCACGCATAAACGGCTGAACCGAATTTTATGAAACTTGGTATGTATATTACTACTAACCCAACTTAGAGTTTAGGCTTTGTTAATATTCTCTGTGACGATCAGGAGGAGTTATAAGGGAGGTCTGAAATTAAAAATAGCAATATTTAGTTTCCTAATGCATTTTCGGATATTATGCACACAACAAAAGTTGTTAATTTTGTTATTTGGAGTAACTTTTGTTATATACACTTTTGTCGTATAACTAAGTATAAATGAGTTATACGTTAAAAACTACTGCGGAAGTCAACCATTTTATTTGGCACAAAAAACTCAACCGAACTTAGCAAAACTCGGTGTGTGAATTAGCACTAACGCCTTTCATATAATAAGCCATACTAACATTTCTAGGGACGGACAAGAGTGGGGGTTATAAGGGGGCTTGAAATTAAATATAGTGATATTTCGTTTCCTATCGGGGTTTCGGCAAATATGCACATAACTAAATTTGTTTATTTTGTTATTTAGAGAAATTTGCTCAACAATTCTTTTCAATATGAACTACCAGGTACCTCACCTGGAAACATTAATTCAAATTATAATATATTATAATAATATTTTGTCCTTAATAATTTAAATCTTTGCATAATGCACTGGAAATGGGAAATATCCCACATATGGGTCTTACATAAAAAATTAATTTTATTATTAACAAATCCACAGAAACGGCGGGTATAAACCTTAAGCACTGGTACGCGTAAATGTCAAAAAATTATGCAAAGTAAAGCCTTACCAATAAAATACCATCATCATTCAGTCTCCAATGAGTTCCCGAGCGAAGCCGGGTATCTGAGCTAGTTTTTACATAAAACAGTTAAACATCGAGTTTGGTAACGATCAAACAAAAATTGCGACAGGTAGAGAGTCAGATAGACATATATATATATATATATAGTATATATATATATATATATATATATATATATATATATATATATATATATATATATATATATATATATATACTATATATATACTAGCTAAGGTACCCGGCTTCGCTCGGGAACTCATTGGAGACTGAATGATGATGGTATTTTATTGGTAAGCCTTTAGTTTGCACAGTATTTTGACATTTCCCCGTCCCAGTGTTTAGGGTCTATACCCGTCGTTGCTGTGTGCATAGTATTTTTTTGGGCAAGGCTTCAATGTTTACTACACTTCCCGTCTGGGCGTATTGTTTTCCCGTGAGGGTCAGGCAGGCGACTTATAAATGAGAAATTTTACTGTTGAAGAATAAATAAAAATGTGTTCCTAATCTATCCCTTTCCACTTTTTAAGTCTCCTTTTTGAATACTTAAAATCATAGTCATGGATTGCATTTATTACAATTAAGTATATAATGAAACTTATTTCCCGTCAAATACCAATCCGAGCACATGTAGTTTAAGCATAGTTTTGTCCATTAGATTATATTCGTAATAGCATAATAGCAGAGCTCAGTGGAAATCACTTCCAGGAATGGCAGCGTTTCACTGGTAATAAGATAACTCAATTAACTGTTTAGGCTCCTGTTATCTTCCGGTCCAGCATGAGTGCTAAACACCATGTTTTTCTTAAATTATTGATTCAGAGTATTATTTTAATAATTTATCTACCTGACGGAATTGAATAATAGTATTACCCTAAAAATAATTTCATTCATATTCAAAGAGATAGGTGAGGGAATGAGATTGTAGCCCTCCCTGCAAAATAAGTAATACTTTAAGTCATATTAAGTTTAACCGGATATTGTCTTTTTTTCATAATGGCATTACCATTAACGTCAAATTGTTATGATGGTACATATTTGTTTCAATAACATCAAAATATCGGAAATAAGATATATATTAGCAGAACCAAAGAGTTTGCTTCTATACAACTTCCGCTATCGCTCCTTGTGCCAATTCAGCATGACTTTGTTTAAATAATACATAATACAAATTAAATAACGGAAATGCTCTTAAGTTTACATTTCTATTGGAAATAAATAACAAAGTTATTTTCTAACAAAAAATAAATAAATGAGAAGGAGGCGACGGAGATATATAACCTATCCTAATAATATTTAGAGTTATCATATGTGACTAACACAAAATCATTTTTCATAATATGCATTCATTAAAAACGCTTAAATAAACACTAATAAAATGAATGACTCCGACTATAGTTTTAGCGTATATCCCGTGTTTTCACCATTTTACAAAAAAAGTGAATACAACAAATGTTACTGAAAATAAACAACTATTATTATGTGCATATTTATCGAAAAATCAATGCGAAACGAAATATCGCTATTTTTCATTTCAGGCCTCCTCTACAACACCCCCCCCCCACTCCTGTTTGAACCTAAAAATTTTAATATAGCTTATAATCTTAGAAGAATTAATGATAATTCACATACCGAGTTTTTTTTTTAAGTTCGGTTCAATCGTTAGTGCTCAACAAAATTATAGGCTCCCGCTCTAGTTTTAAGAGTATATATCGTTTATACTTCATTATACGACGATAGTGTATATAATAAATGTTTCTCTATATAACAAAATAAACAACTTTTGTTAAGTGCATATTTCCGGAAACCCCAATAGGAAACGAAATATCACTATTTTTAATTTCAGACCACCCTTATACTTCACCTCCGCTATAGGTTTTAGCGTATATCTCGTTTATAATTCAGTATACGAAAAACGTGTATATAACAAAAGTTACACTAAATAACAAAATAAACAACTTTTGTTATGTGCATAATTGCCGAAAATGCAATATGAAACGAAATATCACTATTTTTAATTTCAGGCCTCCCTTATAACCACCACTCCTGCCTTTCCCTAGAAATGTTGGTATAGCTTGTTATAGTGAAACCGTTAGTGCTAATACATATACCCAGTTTTATTTATTTCGGTTGGGTCTATTGTCTCAAATAAAATTGTTCACTTCCGCTATAGGTTTTAGTTTATATCTCGTTTATAATTCGGTATACGAAAAAAGTGTATATAACAAAAGTTACTCTAAATAATAAAATAAATAACTTTTGTTATGTGCATATTTGCCGAAACCCAATAGGAAACGAAATATCGCTATTTTGAATTTCAGGCCTTCCTTATAACCCCCACTCCTGCCTTTCCCTAGAAATGTTGGTACGGCTTATTATAATGCAGGCATTAGTGCTAATACGCATACCGAGTTTTATTAAGTTTGGTTGAGTATTTTGTGTCAAATTAAACTGTTCACTTCCGCTATAGGTTTTAGCGTATATCTCGTTTATAAATCGGTATTCGAAAAAAATGTATATAACAAAAGTTACTCTAATTAACAAAATAAACAACTTTTGTTATATTCATATTTCCCGAAAAACCAATAGGATACGAAATATCGCTATTTTTAATTGCAGACCTCCCTTATAACCCCCACTCCTGTTTATCTCAGAGAATTTTAATATAGCCTAAAGTCTAAGATGGGTTAGTAGTAATATACATACCAAGTTTCAAAAAATTTGGTTCAGCCGTTTATGCGTGAAAAGGTAACAAACAAACAAACAAATAAACATACACGAAAGAAACAAAATGCAGTTATGGTGTCTATGACGTGTGAAACGAAAAGTTATCGTGAAATTTCGCGAAAAAAATCAATGTACAGACAGAGGTTACAATTTTATATATATACTAGCTCAGATACCCGGCTTCGCTCGGGAATTCATTTGAGGCTGAATGGTAATGGTATATTTTTGGCAAGGCTTTACTTTGCACAATATTTTGACATTTACCGGTCCCAGTGTTTAGGGTTAATACCCGTTGTTGGCATTTGTTAATAATAAAATTATTTTTTTATGTAAAACTTCACTGTCCTGCATATTGTCATATTTCCCGTCTCCTGTGCATTATGCATACATTTGAATTAATTTTTTCAGGTGAGTACCTTGTAGTTCATATTGAAAAGAAGTGTTGAGCAAATTTCTCTAAATAACAAAATAAACAACTTTTGTTATGTGCATATTTGCCGAAACCCCAATAGGAAATCATTATTATTAATTTCATGCCTCCCTTATAACCACCACTCCTGCCCGTCCCTAGAAATGTTAGAATGGCTTATTATAAGGAAGGCGTTAGTGCTAATACACATACTGAGTGTTTTATTTAGTTCGGTTGAGTCTTTTGTGCCAAATAAAATTGTTGTCTCCCGCTATAATTTTTAGCGTATAACGTCTTAATATTTCGGTATACGATGATAGTGTATATAAAAAAAAAAGTTTCTCTAAATAACAAAATAAACAACTTTTGTTATGTTCATATTTGCCGAAAATGCAATAGGAAACGAAATATCACTATTATAAATTTCAGACCTTCCTTATAACCCCCACTCCTGCCCGTCCCTAGAAATGTTAGTATAGCTTATTATAATGAAGGCGTTAGTGCTAATTCACATAACCAGTTTGGTTTAATTCGGTTGTGTCTTTAGTGCCAAATAAAATTGTGGACTCCCACTTTAGTTTATAGCGTATAACTCATTTATGCTTCCGTATACGGCAAAAGTGCATATTACAAAAGTTACTCTAAATAACAAAATAATCAACTTTTGCTATGTGCATATTTGCTGAAAAAGCAATAGGAAACGAAATATCGCTATTTTTAATTTCAGGCCTCCCTTATAACCCCCACTCCTGCCCGTCCCTAGAAATGTTAGTATGGCTTATTATAAGTAAATCGTTAGTATTAATTCACATAGCGAGTTTGTTTTAGTTCGGTTGAGTCTTTTATGCCAAATAAAATTGTGGACTCCCACTTTAGTTTATAGCGTATAACTCATTTATGCTTCCGTATAGGAAAAAAGTGCATATAACAAAAGTTACTCTAAATTACAAAATAAACAACTTTTGTTATGGACATATTTGCTGAAAAAGCAATAGAAAACGAAATATCGCTATTTTTAATTTCAGGCCTCCCTTATAACCCCCACTCCTGTTCGTCTCAGAGAATATTAGTATAGCCTAAAGTCTAAGTTGGGTTAGTAGTAATATACATACCAAGTTTCATAAAATTTGGTTCAGCCGTTTATGCGTGAAAAGGTAACAAACAAACAAACATACACGAAAGAAACAAAATGCAGTTATGGTGTCTATGAAATGTGAAATGAAAAGTTATCATGAAATTTCGCGAAAAAAATCAATGTACAGACTGAGGTTACAATTTTATATATATACTAGCTCAGATACCCGGCTTCGCCCGGGAATTGATTTGAGGCTGAATGGTGATGGTATTTTTTTGGCAAGGCTTTACTTTCCTCAATACTTTGACATATACCCGTCCCAGTGTTTAGGGTTTATACCAACCGTTGCTGTGGATTTTTTAATAATAAAATTAATTTTTTTTTGTAAGACTTCACTGTCCCCCAAATGGTCATATTTCCCGTCTCCTGTGCATCATGCATAGATTTGAACTATCAAGAAGTAAATATTAACATAGATTTGAATTAATTTTTCCAGGTAGTGTATATTGGAAAGATTTCTTGAGCAAATCAATATTTCTACCCAAATTTACTCCAGACAGGAGAAATGTATAAAACAAAAGTTAATCTAAATAACAAAGTAAACAACTTTTGTTATGTGGATGTCTGTCGAAAAACAAATAGACAATGAAATATCGCGAATTTTTATTTCAGGTCTGCCTGATATCCCCCACTCCCGTTCTAACCTAAAAATTTTAATATAGCTTATAATCATGGAAGAATTAATGCTTATTGACATACCAAGTTTTTTTAAGTTTGGTTTAATCGTTAGCGCCCAATGAAATAGTTGACTCCCGCTTTTGTTTATAGTGTATATCTCGTTTATACTTTGTTAAAAGACAAAAAAGAATATGACAAAAGTTACTCTAAATAACAAAATAAACAACTTTTGTTATGTTCATATTTGCCGAAAATGCAATAGGCGAAACGAAATATCGCTATTTTTAATTTCAGCCCTCCCATATAACCCCCACTCCTGGCCGTCCCTAGAAAAGTTAGTATGGCTTATTATAAGGAAGGCGTTAGTACTAATTCACATACCGAGTTTGGTTTAGTTCGGTTGAGTCTTTAATGCCTAATAAATTGTTGACTCCCGCTAAAGTATTTAGCGTATAACTCATTTATACTTCCGTTTACGGCAAAAGTGCATATAACAAAAGTTACTCTAAATTACAAAATAAACAACTTTTGTAATGAGCATGTTTGCTGAAAAAGGAATAGGAAACGAAATATCGCTATTTTTAATTTCAGGCCTCCCTTATAACCCCCACTCTTGTTTGTCTTAGATAATATTTATATAGCCTAAAGTCTAAGTTGGGTTAGTAGTAATACACATACCAAGTTTCATAAAATTCGGTTCAGCAGTTTATGCGTGAAAAGGTAACAAACAAACAAACAAACAAATAAACAAACAAACAGACACCAAAGAAACAAAATGCAGTTATGGTGTCTATGACATGTGAAACGAAAAGTTATCGTGAAATTTCGCGAAAAAAATCAATGTACAGACAGAGGTTACAATTTTATATATATATAGATATAGATATATACTAGCTCAGATACCCGGCTTCGCCCGGAAATTGATTTGAGGCTGAATGTTGATGGTATTTTTTTGGCAAGGCTTTACTTTGCATATTATTTTGATATTTCCCCGTCCCAGTGTTTAGGGTTTATACCCGTCGTTTTTTTTTTTTTGTAAGACTTCACTGTCCTCCAAATTGTCATATTTCCCGTCTCCTGTGCATTATGCATAGATTTCAGCTATTAAGGACAAAATATTAACATAGATTTGAATTAATTTTTCCCGGTGAGGTACCTGGTAGTTCATATTGGACAGAATTGTTGAGCATATCAATATTTCTACGCAAATTACTTTAGTTTTACTGTATATCTCGGTTATAATTCGGTATACGAAAAATGTGTATATAATAAAAGTTACTTTAAATAACAAAATAACCATCTTTTGTTATGTGCATATTTGCAGAAATACCAATACAAAATAAAATACCGCTATTTTTAAATTCAGGCCTTCCTTACAACCCACACTCCTGCTCTTCCCTAGAAATGTTAGTATGGCCTATTATAATGAATACATTAGTGCTAATACACATACCGAGTTTTATTTAGATCGGTTGGGTCTTTTGTCCCAAATAAAATTGTTCACTTCTGCTATATGTTTTAGCGTATATCTCGTTTATAATTCGGTATACGAAAAAAGTTTATATAACAAAAGTTACTCTAAATAACAACATAAACAACTCTTGTTATGTTCATGTTTGCCGAAAAACGAATAGAAATCGAAATACCGCTATTTTTAAATTCAGGCATCCCTTACAACCCCCACTCCTGCCCGTTCCTAGAAATGTTGGTGTAGCTTGTTATAATGAAAGCGTTAGTGCTAATACACATACCGAGTTTTATTCATTTCGGTTGGGTCTTTTGTCCCAAATAAAATTGTTCACTTCCGCTGTAGGTTTTAGCGTATATCTCGTTTATTAATCGGTATATGAAAAAAGTGTATATAAGAAAAGTTACTCTAAATAACAAAATAAACAACTTTTGTTCTGCTCATATTTGACGAAAAACCAATAGGAAACAAAATATCGCTATTTTTAATTTCAGGCCTCCCTTATAACCCCCACTCCTGTTCATCTCAGAGAATTTTAATATAGCCTAAAGTCTAAGTTGGGTTAGTACTAATATACATACCAAGTTTCATAAAATTCGGTTCAGCCGTTTATGCGTGAAAAGGTAACAAACAAACCAACAAACAAACAAATAAACAAACAAATAAACAAACAAACAAACAAACAGACACCAAAGAAACAAATTGCAGTTATGGTGTCTAGGACATGTGAAACGAAAAGTTATCGTGAAATTTCGCGAAAAAAATCAATGTACAGACAGAGGTTAAAATTTTATATATATATAGATATATATATATATATATATATATATATATATATATATATATATATATATACATAAAATTGTAACCTCTGTCTGTACATTGATTTTTTTCGCGAAATTTCACGATAACTTTTCGTTTCACATGCCATAGACACCATAACTGCATTTTGTTTCTTTGGTGTCTGTTTGTTTGTTTGTTACCTTTTCACGCATAAACGGCTGAACCGAATTTTATGAAACTTGGTATGTGTATTACTACTAGCCCAACTTAGACTTTAGGCTATATTAATATTCTCTAAGACAAACAGGAGTGGGGGTTATAAGGGAGGCCTGAAATTAAAAATAGCGATATTTCGTTTCCTATTGCTTTTTCAGCAAATATGCACATAACAAAAGTTGTTTATTTTGTTATTTAGAGTAACTTTTTTTATATGCGTTTTTGCCGTATACGGAAGTATAAATGAGTTATACGCTAAAAACTACTGCGGAAGTCAACAATTTTATTTGGCACAAAAGACTCAACGGAACTAAATAAAACTCGGTATGTGTATTAGCAGTGAGAGCTTCATTATAATAAGCCATACTAACATTTCTAGGGACGAACAGGAGTGGGGGTTATATGGAAGGCCTGAAATTAAAAATAGCGATATTTCGTTTCCCATAGGTTTTTCGGCAAATATGCACATAACAAAAGTTGTTTATTTTGTTATTTAGGGTAACGTTTGTAATATGTACTTTTGCCGTATACGGAAGCATAAATGAGTTATCCGCTATAAACTAAAGCGGGAGTCCACAATTTTATTTGGCACTAAAGACTCAACCGAATTAAACCAAACTCGGCATGTGAATTACTACTAACGCCTTCATTATAATAAGCTATACTAACATTTCTAGGGACGGGCAGGAGTGGGGGTTATAAGGAAGGCCTGAAATTAATAATAGTGATATTTCGTTTCCTATTGCATTTTCGGCAAATATGCACATAACAAAAGTTGTTTATTTTGTTATTTAGAGAAATTTGCTCAACACTTCTTTTCGATATGAACTACCAGGTACCTGACCTGAAAAAATTATGCCAAATGTATGTCAATATTTTCTCCTTAATAATTCGAATCTATGCATAATGCACAGGAGACGGGAAATATGACAATATGCAGGACAGTGAAGTCTTACATAAAAAAAACTAATTTTATTATTAACAAATGCCAACAACGGGTATTAAACCAAAACACTGGAACGGGTAAATATCAAAATATTGTGCAAAGTAAAGCCTTGCCAAAAATATATGTATATATATATATATATATATATATATATATATATATATATATATATATATATATAAAATTGTAACCTCTGTCTGTACATTGAATTTTTTCGCGAAATTTCACGATAACTTTTCGTTTCACATGTCATAGACACCATATCTGCATTTTGTTTCGTTCGTGTATGTTTGTTTGTTTGTTACCTTTTCACGCATAAACGGCTGAACCGAATTTTATGAAACTTGGTATGTATATTACTACTAACCCAACTTAGACTTTAGGCTATATTAATTTTCTCTGAGACGAACAGGAATGGGGGTTATAAGGGAAGCCTGAAATTAAAAATAGCGATATTTCGTTTTCTATTGGTTTTTCGGCAAATATGCACATAACAGAAGTTGTTTATTTTGTTATTTAGAGTAACTTTTGTTATATACACTTTTGTCGTATACCGAAGTTTAAATGCGTTATACGCTAAAAATTATAGCGGGAGTCAACAATATTATTTGCCAAAAAAGACTCAACCGAACTAAATAAAACTCGGTATGTGTATTAGCAGTGAGGCCTTTATTATAATAAGCCATACCAACATTTCTATGGACGGGCAGGAGTGGGGGTTATAAGGGAAGCCTGAAATTAAAAATAGCGATATTTCGTTTTCTATTGGTTTTTCCGCAAACATAAACATAACAAAAGTTGTTTATTTTGTTATTTGGAGTAACTTTTGTTATATACACTTTTGTCGTATACCTAAGTATAAATGAGTTATACGTTAAAACCTTAGCGGGCACTAACGGCTGAACCGAGCTTAACAAAACTCGATATGTGAATTAGCATTAATTCTTCCATGATTATAAGTTATATTAAAATTTTTAGGTTCGAACGGGAGGGGGGTTATAAGGGAGGCCTGAAATAAAAATTCACCATATTTACATGTATAAGAGACGGGAAATATAAAAATAGCGAAGACTGTGAAGAATTATCGAACAAATAATTCTATCTTTAGCAAATCACCGGCAACGACGGGTATCAATCCTAAACACTGGGACGGGTAAATGTCAAAATATTGTGCAATGTAAAGCCTGCTAAAAAATACCATCACCATTCAGCCTCAAATGAATTCCCGGGCGAAGCCGGGTATCTGAGCTAGTATGCTAGTATATATATATATATATATATATATATATATATATATATATATATATATATATATATATATATATATATATATATATATATATCATCAATTAAGGTTTAACATTCAAGATGAACAAAACTTGGTACGTGCCACTGGCAGTTATGATTATAAGCTGTGCCAAAGATTCTAGGGACGAGCAGGAGTTAGAATTATAAGAGAAGTCAGAAATGAAAAATCGCGATATTTCGTTTCTTATTGGTTTTTCCGCAAAAATGCACTTGATAGATGGTGTTTATTTTGCTGTTAAGAGTAACTTTTATTATATACACGTTTGTCGTATAACGAAGTTTAAATGAAATAAAAAAACAATAGCTGGAGGCAACAATTTTCTTAAGTAAAAAGTACTAAACCTAACTCAACGAAACTTCGTATTTGGGTTATTATTTACAAAGTATTTTTTAGGAACGAACGGGTTTGGAGGTTGTAAGGGAGGCATGAGATGTAAATCGCCATATTTCGTTTCCTATTGATTTTTTGGCAAATATACACATATCAAATGTTTTTTATTTTGATGTTTAAAGCTATTTTTGTTATATGTACTTTTGTTGCATAATGAAATATTAATGATATGTAAACGAAATACTATTGCAGAAGCGGAATTATTTGTACAATACATCTATTTAACAAATAAATATCTATCTATTGCAGAAGCGAAGATCCAGAAGAGATGTGAGTGTTTCTATAAAAATTAACCAATTTAAATACAAAATGTAAACGTTTCATGGTGATAAGGAATGAAATAATACTAAATTCCATGTAAAAAACTATTCTTTAATAATGCCCTAAAAAAAGTGTTAATTAAGCATAACAATAAACCTTCAGACCTAACGCCAATTCGATGGAGATATTTCAAGATTAAATAATAATAATAGAAAATGTTTGTTTAACATAATGATCGGTACTTTAATAAAAAAATGAAAGCTTATACAAATATTTTTATTTTAACAATTAAGTACAATTAGTATTTGCAATACAAATACCACATTACTAATCACTTAGCACATATGTTTAAATATTGAGCAGTTCAATAATCAAAGAAATGTTAATTTGGAGGTTTATTAATGACATGTTTGGCATTTATGTGTCTTCTTAAGTGTTGAAGTAGAATAATCACAGAATGTACATTTGTTTGGCCTCTCATTGCTGTGTTTAGCAAGTATGTGAATATTTATGTGAGAAGATTGAACAGAAGCATATTCGCAGTGAGGGCACTTTTTAGGCCTTTCATTTGTATGTTTTGCAAGTATGTGATTCCTTAATTTAGACAATTGAACAATGGAAGAATCAGACTGAGAACACATTTTAGGATTTTCACTGCTGTGTTTTGCAATAATGTGTCTTCTCAAGTTGAAGGAATGAGCAGTAGAATAATCACAGAAATTACAATTTTTAGGCTTAGAGTGTTTAGCAGCAATGTGATTCTTTATCTGGCAAGATTGGACGGCAGCATAATCACATTGTGGGCACAAGTAAGGCTTTTCATTAGTGTGTCTTTTCATTAGTGTGTCTTTTCATTAGTGTGTCTTTTCATTAGTGTGTTTAGCAATTATATGAACCTTTAAGCTGTTGGATCTATGAGTATTGTAATCACAGTGAGGGCATGTTTTAGTCTTCATTTTAAAGTGTTGTTTTAAATATAAATTTTGAAAAGAGCTATGTTTAGTAATTGGATATAGGTTAGATTTGAGAAGAGCCTTATTAGTTTTTAAGTTATTTTTTATGTGGATGGGCCTAACTCAGCTGGATTCCCTTTGACGATGGCTGCATGATTTGCCACATGTAGTAGTATGTGTAGAGTTCATGTGCTGCTTAATGTCAGATCTGAACGTAGTGCTGAAACCACACATGAAACATGTATAGTACACTCTTCATGTGCCTAGTGTTTGAAGTAGAACAGTTATTTCTTTTTGAGAAAGATTCATCAGGAATTATAAAAGTTGTAGCAGGCTCTGAAGAAACGGGAGAAGTAAATGCCGATTCACCCAAACTCGGACATGTTCCTGAAAATAATTGCACCAGTACAGTATAATAATGTGTAATTTATCTTTTAACTTTAGAGCTAAAGAGCAAAAAAAAAACACCTTATTTTCAGTCAGGTATAGAGGAGACACTTTAAAACAGGAATGGGCAACCTTTGACATGTTGTGGGCCAAAATTTAGTCCGCTAATACGTGCCCAGCCCGCTTTAAAAAGTAGTGCATTGTGTCTCGCGGGCCAATATTGAAATGTACGCAATGGTTTTACAAATAATTTATTTATTTTTAATTTTGCAATAAATGAGGGAGCATTATTGGGAATATTGTAACTTTTGCATAATCGTTTTTCAGAAGCTTTTCAGTTACCATCGTCTGAGGCTTCTTTAGAACTAAATTCGTTATCAGTTAATGAATATCAGTTCAATTATTTTTAATTTTAAGAAGGAAAATCTCCCTACCATGGATCGACCCAGGGCGTGGTATTTGTAAGTTTTAGGGAAAGGAAGTCTTGCCTGATCTAGTTATCCCGGGCACCAATCTCAGCAGACACGAGAATGCCAACCTGTTGCAGTCTACCTTGATGGAGTGGAGGGAACCAAAATAAACCATAACTGAATTTAACGCTCTAGATTTGATAAGATCATTGTCTCATAACACTTATCTGCCCTGACTCACTAAATGACATTAGAAATATTACTTAAAAAAATAATGGTAATTCAATTTAAAAACAGAATAACTACTCTCTGTGAATATATTTATGCACATCAATGAAAGACTGACCCTCCAACTCATGGTGTTCTATGGGGATATCCAAGGGAGGTTCTTCCTTCACACGCCTTTTTATCTCTACAACCACAGCAAAAAACAAATAATTATTTCAAATGTGTAATAAATAGAAATTTAGGTAACAAATTGCGCTTGACTGTACTCTACAAAGGGATCGATAGAGGATCGAAAAACTAAGAAAAAAAGTCCTCTGGCATATGCCTCGTTTTTGCTTCGTTTTTGAGAAAATCACAAAAAACTGAAAATAGTTGTGCAAAAAATGTATTTTTTTTAATAATGTATTTAAATTATAAAAAACTATTGGCTTTTTGAGTAACCTTAATTTTTTAATTTACGAGGAGTAAATTTAGAAAACATGAATATTCTCGCGCTTTCCTTATCAATAAAACGTCTAGGTCGAGTGTTTAAACTTAAAAAGAAAGGATTAAAATGTTTACTATCATTTTAATCCTTTTTGGGGGGAATCCAGCCTCGCATTCTCACATTAGTGGTGTTGCTAGTACTGTTCAGTGAAGTCAAGAAATATGGCTAGATTTACCATCGCGATTTAGAATACGCGGACATAGTCTACGTCTACAGATTCTGCGATGGCAATGCACGTCAGGCAGTTCGGGAATATCGCAGACGGTTTCCTGACCGAGAAACCCCACACAGAGGTGTTTTTACCAGCACTTTCAGAAGGCTTCGAGAGACTGGGTCCTTCTCATGTAATCGTCGTGGAAACCGTATGCAGGCTCCGATGGAAGCCGACCTGAGGCGGAGGGAGAGGATACTGAGGCACTTCAATACCAAACCAAGCACAAGCGTCCGGAGAGCTGCTTCAGCTCTAAGCATACCAAAGACAACCATTTGGCGCACATTAAGGGCTGACCGCAGGCATGCTTACCATGTACAAAAGGTACAAAAATTTAATACCCGCTGATTATCCCTGCCGATTAAATTTTTGTAATTGGTACAAAGAACAATTGCAAAACGATGTAAACTTAAGTTCGAAAGTAATCTGGACGGACGAAGCGACTTTTACACGTGCGGGCATATTCAATCAAAGAAACTACCACCTTTGGGCACATGAAAATCCCCGCGCTGTTAGAGAATTTCACTACCAGCATGAGTTTTCTGTAAACGTGTGGGTCGGTCTTTGTTATAATCGCATAATAGGTCCCGTATTTTTACCTGCTCGACTTCACGCTGAAAGTTATCATCTATTCCTGGAGAATGACTTACGGGCACTTTTGGAAGATATCCCTTTGGAAACAAGGCTTGAGAGCTGGTTTCAACTCGATGGCTTTTCTGCACATTACGGAAGGCCCGTACAAGACTGGTTGGACATCAACTACCCAGGTCGCTGGATAGGACGAGGTGGGCCGGTGCCTTGGCCTCCCCGGTCTCCGAACCTCACGCCACTAGATTTCTTCGTGTGGTGATACGTGAAAGAAAATGTCTACCGAGAGCCCGTCCGCACAAGGGATGACCTCATCGAGCGCATCAGAATGGTTTGCAACCAGCTCATCGCAGAACCGCAGAACAATGTTTAGATGCAGTGCGATCTGTGAGTACGTGATGGGATGCGTGTATTGCAGCGAGAGGCCAGCACTTCGAACAACATTTACGTTGACGCTTTAGAAATTAACGATGTAATTTTAGAGAAGGTAAAACCTTCAAAATTTTCAGGGTTTTTTTTCTCACTAAGGTAGACCCATATTAAAATTGAAACATTTATGTTTTCCAAGTAAGAATATTTAATTATTTTATTAATTTTCTACATTTTTAATCTTTTTTTATGTTTTAATCTTCAGTTATTGTTCATATTGTTATCTACTTTAAATAGGTAATTTTATTATACTATGGGTATTTGAATAAAAAAGTATTTATTATTTTTTCTTAATAAAAAATATTTTTTTTTTTCAATTACGTTTCTGTTAGTATAAGATTAGAATACAATAATTGTATTGGAATAACATTTATTGCTAAAATTCATTCAAGGAATAAAATCCGCTCTTCCATTGGCCTTAACTAGTTTTTGCACAACTATTTTTAGTTTTTTGTGATTTTCTCGAAAACGAAGCGAAAACGAGGCATATGCCAGAGGAATTTTTGTTTTAGTTTTTCGATCCTCTATCGATCCCTAAAGTTTGGCCGTTTGGTTTGGGGACACCCTGTATATTGAGGAGCCACAAAATTAAATTGTTTGTCAATATAATTTGTCTCCCTCATCCGGCAGAAGTAACCATTAATAAATAAAATAAAAATTCAACTTATCAAACAATATGTTTGTTGCTAAATTATTTGTATTATGCACAACACAGCTAGTACACCAACTAAGAGACTATTTATAGCATTGCTTACCTTCAGAAGTAATGCCTTCTTCTTTTATTACAAATGGTAGGCTGGCTTCATCTGAACTATTGTCATTTTCTTTTATGACATTCAACAAACTACATTTATCATCTGTAACAATCAGTTCAATTATTACTTAAGGCAAAGAGACTGTCTCTAAGATAAAGTATTGATAAATACACTTACCTTCGGATATAACTGCCTCCGATCCTTCTTCCTTGATTAATAGAAGTCTTTTGTCATCTACATCTGTCAATAAATAGTCATGTAATTTTTTATCTAATAGCAGAAAAAAAATGAAATTATAAAGAGATTAATTCGTTAGATATTTTAACTTTAGCCGGAGAAGAAGACCGACTTTGTTTAACTTTTGCTCGTTTTCGTTCTTAAGGGACTATTGAAGTGATGGATCTGTGTATACAATCTTAAATAGCACATCTTCAGGGACTATTGAAGTGATGGATCTGTGTATACAATCTTAAATAGCACATCTTCAGGGACTATTGAAGTGATGGATCTGTGTATACAATCTTAAATAGCACATCTTCAGGGACTATTGAAGTGATGGATCTGTGTATACAATCTTAAATAGCACCTCTTAAGGGACTATTGAAGTGATGGATCTGTGTATACAATCTTAAATAGCACATCTTAAGGGACTATTGAAGTGATGGATCTGTGTATACAATCTTAAATAGCACATCTTCAGGGACCATTGAAGTGATGGATCTGTGTATACAATCTTAAATAGCACATCTTAAGGGACTATTGAAGTGATGGGTCTGTGTATACAATCTTAAATAGCACATCTTCAGGGACTATTGAAGTGATGGATCTGTGTATACAATCTTAAATAGCACATCTTAAGGGACTATTGAAGTGATGGATCTGTGTATACAATCTTAAATAGCACATCTTCAGGGACCATTGAAGTGATGGATCTGTGTATACAATCTTAAATAGCACATCTTAAGGGACTATTGAAGTGATGGATCTGTGTATACAATCTTAAATATCACATCTTCAGGGACCATTGAAGCGATGGATCTGTTTATACAATCTTAAATAGCACATCTTAAGGGACTATTGAAGTGATGGATCTGTGTATACAATCTTAAATAGCACATCTTCAGGGACCATTGAAGTGATGGATCTGTGTATACAATCTTAAATAGCACATCTTCAGGGACCATTGAAGTGATGGATCTGTATATACAATCTTAAATAGCACATCTTCAGGGACTATTGAAGTGATGGATCTGTGTATACAATCTTAAATAGCACATCTTCAGGGACTATTGAAGTGATGGATCTGTGTATACAATCTTAAATAGCACATCTTAAGGGACTATTGAAGTGATGGATCTGTGTATACAATCTTAAATAGCACATCTTCAGGGACTATTGAAGTGATGGATCTGTGTATACAATCTTAAATAGCACATCTTAAGGGACTATTGAAGTGATGGATCTGTGTATACAATCTTAAATAGCACATCTTAAGGGACTATTGAAGTGATGGGTCTGTGTATACAATCTTAAATAGCACATCTTCAGGGACTATTGAAGTGATGGATCTGTGTATACAATCTTAAATAGCACATCTTCAGGGACCATTGAAGTGATGGATCTGTGTATACAATCTTAAATAGCACATCTTCAGGGACTATTGAAGTGATGGATCTGTGTATACAATCTTAAATAGCACATCTTCAGGGACCATTGAAGTGATGGATCTGTGTATACAATCTTAAATAGCACATCTTCAGGGACTATTGAAGTGATGGATCTGTGTATACAATCTTAAATAGCACATCTTCAGGGACTATTGAAGTGATGGATCTGTGTATACAATCTTAAATAGCACATCTTCAGGGACTATTGAAGTGATGGATCTGTGTATACAATCTTAAATAGCACATCTTAAGGGACTATTGAAGTGATGGATCTGTGTATACAATCTTAAATAGCACATCTTCAGGGACTATTGAAGTGATGGATCTGTGTATACAATCTTAAATAGCACATCTTCAGGGACTATTGAAGTGATGGATCTGTGTATACAATCTTAAATAGCACATCTTCAGGGACTATTGAAGTGATGGATCTGTGTATACAATCTTAAATAGCACATCTTCAGGGACTATTGAAGTGATGGATCTGTGTATACAATCTTAAATAGCACATCTTCAGGGACCATTGAAGTGATGGATCTGTGTATACAATCTTAAATAGCACATCTTCAGGGACCATTGAAGTGATGGATCTGTGTATACAATCTTAAATAGCACATCTTCAGGGACTATTGAAGTGATGGATCTGTGTATACAATCTTAAATAGCACATCTTCAGGGACCATTGAAGTGATGGATCTGTGTATACAATCTTAAATAGCACATCTTCAGGGACTATTGAAGTGATGGATCTGTGTATACAATCTTAAATAGCACATCTTCAGGGACCATTGAAGTGATGGATCTGTGTATACAATCTTAAATAGCACATCTTCAGGGACCATTGAAGTGATGGATCTGTGTATACAATCTTAAATAGCACATCTTCAGGGACTATTGAAGTGATGGATCTGTGTATACAATCTTAAATAGCACATCTTCAGGGACTATTGAAGTGATGGATCTGTGTATACAATCTTAAATAGCACATCTTCAGGGACTATTGAAGTGATGGATCTGTGTATACAATCTTAAATAGCACATCTTCAGGGACCATTGAAGTGATGGATCTGTGTATACAATCTTAAATAGCACATCTTCAGGGACCATTGAAGTGATGGATCTGTGTATACAATCTTAAATAGCACATCTTCAGGGACTATTGAAGTGATGGATCTGTGTATACAATCTTAAATAGCACATCTTCAGGGACTATTGAAGTGATGGATCTGTGTATACAATCTTAAATAGCACATCTTCAGGGACTATTGAAGTGATGGATCTGTGTATACAATCTTAAATAGCACATCTTCAGGGACTATTGAAGTGATGGATCTGTGTATACAATCTTAAATAGCACATCTTCAGGGACTATTGAAGTGATGGATCTGTGTATACACTCTTAAATAGCACATCTTAAGGGACTATTGAAGTGATGGATCTGTGTATACAATCTTAAATAGCACATCTTCAGGGACCATTGAAGTGATGGATCTGTGTATACAATCTTAAATAGCACATCTTCAGGGACTATTGAAGTGATGGATCTGTGTATACAATCTTAAATAGCACATCTTCAGGGACCATTGAAGTGATGGATCTGTGTATACAATCTTAAATAGCACATCTTCAGGGACCATTGAAGTGATGGATCTGTGTATACAATCTTAAATAGCACATCTTCAGGGACCATTGAAGTGATGGATCTGTGTATACAATCTTAAATAGCACATCTTCAGGGACTATTGAAGTGATGGATCTGTGTATACAATCTTAAATAGCACATCTTCAGGGACTATTGAAGTGATGGATCTGTGTATACAATCTTAAATAGCACATCTTAAGGGACTATTGAAGTGATGGGTCTGTGTATACAATCTTAAATAGCACATCTTCAGGGACTATTGAAGTGATGGATCTGTGTATACACTCTTAAATAGCACATCTTAAGGGACTATTGAAGTGATGGATCTGTGTATACACTCTTAAATAGCACATCTTAAGGGACTATTGAAGTGATGGATCTGTGTATACAATCTTAAATAGCACATCTTCAGGGACCATTGAAGTGATGGATCTGTGTATACAATCTTAAATAGCACATCTTAAGGGACTATTGAAGTGATGGATCTGTGTATACAATCTTAAATAGCACATCTTCAGGGACTATTGGAGTGATGGATCTGTGTATACAATCTTAAATAGCACATCTTCAGGGACTATTGAAGTGAGTGATCTGTGTATACAATCTTAAATAGCACATCTTCAGGGACTATTGAAGTGATGGATCTGTGTATACAATCTTAAATAGCACATCTTAAGGGACTATTGAAGTAATGGATCTGTGTATACAATCTTAAATAGCACGTCTTCAGGGACCATTGAAGTGATGGATCTGTGTATACAATCTTAAATAGCACGTCTTCAGGGACCATTGAAGTGATGGATCTGTTTATACAATCTTAAATAGCACATCTTCAGGGACTATTGAAGTGATGGATCTGTGTATACAATCTTAAATAGCACATCTTAAGGGACTATTGAAGTGATGGATCTGTGTATACAATCTTAAATAGCACATCTTCAGGGACCATTGAAGTGATGGATCTGTGTATACAATCTTAAATAGCACATCTTCAGGGACTATTGAAGTGATGGATCTGTGTATACAATCTTAAATAGGACATCTTCAGGGACTATTGAAGTGAGTGATCTGTGTATACAATCTTAAATAGCACATCTTCAGGGACTATTGAAGTGATGGATCTGTGTATACAATCTTAAATAGCACATCTTCAGGGACTATTGAAGTGATGGATCTGTGTATACAATCTTAAATAGCACATCTTAAGGGACTATTGAAGTAATGGATCTGTGTATACAATCTTAAATAGCACGTCTTCAGGGACCATTGAAGTGATGGATCTGTGTATACAATCTTAAATAGCACATCTTAAGGGACTATTGAAGTAATGGATCTGTGTATACAATCTTAAATAGCACGTCTTCAGGGACCATTGAAGTGATGGATCTGTTTATACAATCTTAAATAGCACATCTTCAGGGACTATTGAAGTGATGGATCTGTGTATACAATCTTAAATAGCACATCTTAAGGGACTATTGAAGTGATGGATCTGTGTATACAATCTTAAATAGCACATCTTAAGGGACTATTGAAGTAATGTATCTGTGTATACAATCTTAAATAGCAAATCTTCAGGGACCATTGAAGTGATGGATCTGTGTATATAATCTTAAATAGCACATCTTCAGGGACTATTGAAGTGATGGATCTGTGTATACAATCTTAAATAGCACATCTTCAGGGACTATTGAAGTGATGGATCTGTGTATACAATCTTAAATAGCACATCTTAAGGGACTATTGAAGTAATGGATCTGTGTATACAATCTTAAATATCACATCTTCAGGGACTATTGAAGTAATGGATCTGCCTATACAAACTTATATAAACATCTTTAGGGACCTTTGAAGTGATGGAGTCTGGAAAACAGCACCCCACCCCGTGCGGAAGAATCGGTTCTACATTTATACATGTAATATATAAAAGAATGGACCCTGAAGATGTGATATTTAGGCTTTAGTAGATGCAGAGCTAATATGATATAAAAACTGCAATATTTCGGATTACTTGAGATGTAAAAATAAATATAACAATGAGTGGTTACCTTCAGACATGAGTGTGGTGGCATCTTTGTCATGAAAGTTTTGAAACTCTTCAACCTCATCAATTGCCCTGGCTCCTAGCTTAGGCCCGTTTATTAAACTGTTGTGTGTTTCGACTGTAAGGCACTAATTGGTTTACTCCTATCCAGGAATAGTTCTTCGTTCCAAAGAAATAATCACAGTAAGTGTTTGTATTTCTTGTGGAAAGTTTCTTCAGCTGTTCAGTAGGCACAGAGATTATCCCAGGGCAAGGAGGATAACCCTTCATCTTGGCCCAAACCATGTCCCCGATCTCAAATTGAGCTACTGCCATAATCGTTTCTTTATCAAGAGTAAAAAATATCTGGAACAAATCAACAATATAACAAAAATATTATTTGTAAAGTTCCATTCCTTTAATAATGTTAAATTGAACTTGAGCCGGAGCCTTGACCTAGTTTTAAGGCGCCTGGAACAGGAATATCTACTAGTTTTATTAATAACGTGATCAGTGGCATGTCAGCTGATTTCTCTTAAGGGAAATCAGCTATTGAAGTCCTACTCATGACGCGATTTTCGAAATTTTTCTTCCAATGTCCATCAATCCTATATAAATACTTTATTTGCGATAATTCATTACAATTCATGAAATACTCCATTTATTAACAAATACATTACAACCTTAAACAAAATAATACATATAAGCAGCGTCTATACATTTGGGCTCGCTATACCCTTAAGATTGACCACATGGATCAAATTTTGTGAGCCTACCCCCTGCTAGGGTGACTCGCCTAAGATCGCCTTACACGTCTAGGTCAGGTCCTATTAATCAAGAAATATAAAAATAATAATAAAAAAAATATAAAATGAAGATAATATTACTTCAAAATACACAAGAAAAAAAATAATAGAAATAACCAAATATAAAACACAACTCCGTAACAGAAAATAAGTAAATATAAAGCGGCCCTTACACGGTCATTAATAATGACATTAACAGTAATGACATTTTTTGCGAATGCACTTCATTCCAGTTTGTCATTACTGTAAAAACCTTACACAATCATTTTTATTGTCATTACTTTCCTTCAGTACAGTGGTGGTCTCTGTCAAAGCAAGACGTATAAATAAAATGGATCCACACAAAACCGCTTGTATTGCTATAATTTTGGCTTTAGCTACAAAACGGCGAGTAAAACGTAAACGTTGGATGAAGGAGTGGTTAAAAAAACGTGAACAGTATTCTCATATTTTGTAATTGAATGAAATTAGAGACACCGAGACTACAAAAACTATTTCCGTATGAATGACATGACGTTCGATAAACTGCTGAAATTAGTTACACCTTTTTTTATTAAGAAAAAATACAAATATGAGACAGTGTTTGCCGGTGAAGGAATGACTAGCAGTTACATTACGATACCTTGCTACAAGGAGAAACTTTGAAGATCTCAAGTTTTCAGCAGTTATGTCACCATCGTCAGTAAGCGCTGCTATTATTGAAACGTTTGAGGTTATTATCTATGTTCTGCAAGATTACTTGAAGGTAAGTACTCTTCTACCATTTTCCGCGTTGTAAATCAGTGTCAAACCAGGGAGAGCTTATAAAAAACATTTTAATAATGCTTGGGACATGTAGGGAAAAAAAATTTTTAGGAACCTTTCCGGATTTGACAAGGACTTACCACCCAATTTTTATCAAAATCGGATATCTGGTGAAGAAACAAGATACAGAAAAATAGCTTTTCAATAATTAATAAATTTTTATTTACAAAGATATGTGAACAAAAATGAAACAATCATATTACACAAAATTATGAAATTAATAAATTTGAATTAATTAAAAAAAACTAATCATTCGTATCCGGAAAAAAAGTTTGCCAATCTATCATTTTGGGCGGAACTGAATCCTTGCTGTTGGGGTGATGGTATTTGAGGCACACTGTCCACCGGTGAGGCAACCGTTGAACTCTCATACGAAAATCCCTCGTTAATTTTTACTGAATGTCTGTGCAATGTACCCTGACTAGCCTCAAACAAAACATCATTAATTGCCTTTTCCGCTAAAGCTCTTTGCTGGGGGTGTAATTGCAGAAGTTTTTCGCCCCACGCTTTGGCGATAGTGGGGATTTCTGTCTCATTATTTTTTGAGGAGAAGTCCAAATAAGCGCATGCTTTTTGCAACAGCTCATTTTGGCGAGCAATAGGGCCAATGCTCCTGGCTTTTTTGGGCATGGGCTCAAGAGGCGGAACTATGGATGATCGTGATGTTGCCTGAATTTGGGAGGGATTTTCATTTTCCACATCTTCCTTTTCTTCATCGAGTTGTGCCTGAAAACAATTATTAATGTTAAAATTAGGGTTACATGAATGCTAGGCAAAATACAATATTAAATAATAAAAAGAGCTTAAATAAAATGTGCTAGTAAGCTATCTTTATTTTTTAATAATTATGAATGTTACACTTTGTTTTTTAATACACTCTCGTTTCTATGTTACAGTTTCCAACAACATCTGAAGAGTGGACTGAAATAGCCCAAGAATTTGGGGACAGATACCAATTTTGGAACACGCTCGGAGCAATCGATGGCAAACATATAGCAATTAAGAAACCAGCTAATTCAGGGTCTCTTTATTACAACTACAAAGGGTTCTTCAGCATTGTGCTACTGGCATTAGTTAACGCAAAAAAAGAGTTCATCATGGTTGATGCAGGGATGAATGGACGAATATCAGATGGTGGTGTTTTGTACTACTCTAAATTTGGAGCTCTTTTGCAACAAGATGGTTTAAATATACCGGAACCTGCATCTTTGCCTAAAATTACTGAACGTTTCCCGTACGTGTTTATTGGCGATGAAGCGTTTGCTTTACGTATTAACTTAATGAAACCCTATTCTCAGAAGGCATTGACTCCAGAACGGTTTGAATTCAATAAGAGATTATCAAGAGCTCGTGTCGTTGTGGAAAACGCTTTTGGGATTTTAGCTGCCAGATTTGCAGTTTTTCAAAAGCCAATAAATTTATAACCACAAAAAGCAGCATCAGTTACAATGGCTTGCTGCTACTTGCACAATTTCCTGGCAAAGGAAACCCAACAGCCATATTTCTCCACCGAAATAACTGAATATGATCTTGTTAATTTACAAAGCACCCTCATCAGAAACTGTGGAACGGATGCCAAAACAACACGGGAAAGATTCTGTAACTATTACAATACTGAAGGCAAATTGTAGTTTCAAATAATATCACTGTTAAAAAAATATTTCAGGAAAGTACGAGTTTTCAAAGTATTCGAACTTTTTATCACTGTTGTGATCAATTTGAAAAAAACAGTAGATACCTATAAATTTTTGTGTAGATATTATGTATTGCACAATACTGCACAATTTTGTACTAATTTGTTTATTAACGAAAAATAAAACAATATAATTTAAAAGCATTTTACTTACTTGTGAGTTCCCAAGGTCAACAGGTTGCTCAAAATTGTTTATAAATTGCAAAGCGTGAAAAACCCACGAGGACGGTGAATATACATCGTCGGCTCCAGCCCCTGATCTTTTGGAGTCCTCTATTTTTTTTAATTCTTTTCGATAGTTGCATCTGAGAGTATTAATTTTTCGTCTGACGTCAGATATTGTGGCTCCAGGTTTGCATTTTTCGTAGACTGACAGCAGTTTCACGAGTGCGGCATTCCTTTTATTTTTATTTTTATAATTTGAATCTGAAGGATTCCATAATATTGGTAATTCTTCGTACATTGAAATAAAAGATTGTAAAACATCACTGGGTTCTACACAATCACTCTCCGGAGCCGACATGTTGTCTTTGTAATTTCGTGTGGCAGACTGAGTAATGATGCCCCCCACCTTACACTATCATTATTAATGACAGTATCCCCTCCCGCCTACAGTAATAATGTGCCGAGATCAGAAAATCCGGGTCGCATCATTCCCCCTCGTCATTCCAACTTTGTCGACGTTACACGATCAGTATTAATGTCATTCTGATAAAGTAATGTCATTGTTAATGACAGTGTAAGGGCCGCTTAAGAGCTCTGCCAGTCCGTACAAAGAACAAACACAAACCTAATGTCAAAATAAAAACCCTAACTTGATTACGGATTATAAGGCAACAAACCAGGTCCTCACTCAGCGGTGGTCCAGTTTTACCCCGGGCTACGTCCTTGGGAGTGATGAAATGATGAAGAAAATTAGGTCCGTTCAAAACAATATTTTGAACTACTGGTCAAAACTGTAATCGTTATATGTATATATTTGTCTGTTACCGCTCTAGCGGCCACAAGTATTGTTTAATCGGTACCAACCTTTATACTTAGACGTTTTATGTAAAAAGAAAGATCCTTCATAAACGGCTGAAAACGGACGAGGGGGGGGGTTAGATGAGAGAAATTTCGAAATATCTCTGTTACTATCCGTCGGATCAAAAACCATATATAAATATAAATATTGTTCTATACATATTTTCCGTATAATGAGTATTAACCGAGATATTTGGATTTTATAGTTTTACGCTTTCATTAAACTCCCACTCCTACTAGCGGGAGTTTAATGAAACATATTATATATATATATATATATATATATATATGATTAAATACCAAATAACGTTTTCAACAAAGTTTTATTATAAGAGATACAAACAAATACGTTCTGTTGACCCCCCCCCTTCTTTAGTTCTTGGATTACTATATTGTTAGTGATTAAGATAAAAATTATTCTTTTTGAATAAATTATTTCTTGAATAATTTAATTAATTTTCAAAAAAACGGTGTGGGGAGACAAGATGTCCTTCCCTCAACCTAACACTTTTTGACAATTGAGTCTAAACACACAGTTACTTCAAGAACGCCAACATATCGGAGGAAATAAGATAATTAAAGAGTTTGATTCACCACAGCTACCGCAATCACATTTTGTTCAAATTCAGTATAAAATTGTGTAAATTAAAAAATTCGTCATAACATCATTGGTAATAATATGTCTATATCAAAACAACCGAAATGAGTACTAATAACCTTAGCCTCCTGCATTAGTATTTAGTGTACACAATGTTTACCTTGTGTTATACGACAACAGGACATAACAAATGTTATTATATATATCAAAATAAACTACCCTTGCCGAAAAAGAAATAAGGAGTGAATTACAGTTCTATGTTTCATTTCTAGCTTCCCTTATAACCCCTACTCCTGCTCGCCCCTAGAAATGTTGGTACATCTTATAATCTACAGAGTTGACCTATTTCACAAACCAAGTTTTGTATAGCCCGGTTCAGTATTTTGTGCCCGAAAAAATTGTTCACCCCCCTACTAAAAAATAGCGTATATCTCGTTAATAGTTAGTTGTACGACAAACGAAAAATAACAAAATAAATAACTTCGCGATTTATTATTTGAGACCTATCTTATAACCACCACTCCTATTTGTCTGTAAGAGTAGTAGTATAGTCTGAAGCATAAGTGGGCAACCACCGGCACGCGAGACATTTTGAATAACCCAATTAAACAAAAATATTACATTACTTACTTCAAATGAGGAGAGATTTGTGCGTTTGGTAGTACGCATAAATGCGAACAGTTCTTTTCAATGATGAAAGTTAATAAATCAAAACATCGTACAAGGCTGACTGACGATAATTTGGGACATTCTTTTCGTTTTTGTATCAGTGGAATTAATCCAAACATCAATGGATTAGTTTCCCAAATTCAAGTTCATTGATTCCACTCGATTGTAGCTGTTTGTGATTCAGGATCTATAGCTAATCTTTCTGGACGTAGTAATTTATCCATTATGTAATTGTGTTAATTAAATTGAGATAAAAAGCTTTGTTATACCTGAAGCTAGGCTTTAATTAACACAATAGAACATTGTAAACAAAGATCAGATGTTAGTGAACATATGATTTAGTAATAACAAATCTAACAATACTATTTTTTTGAGAATAATTTATATCAAGCTCCACGATCTCAGCCACCCAGGAATACGTGGATCACGACGACTCCTTACCCAACGCTTCTTCTGGCCTAATATGCAGATAGACATCGCCTCCTGGGCACGCGGCTGTGTGGCCTGCCAACGCAGCAAAGTTTACTGCCACACGGTTACTCCACCAGGCTCCTTTATTCTAGTCGGCCGCTTCGAGCATATCCACGTCGATATTATCGGACCTCTTCAGTCGTCAGCTGGCAAACGTCATTGCCTAACTATGACATTAGTACCGAGACCATCGTCAGGGCTTTGCACAGCACTTGGATTTTTCGTTATGGTGTCCTGACAAGAATAACTACAGACCAAGGCCGCCAGTTCGAAAGCAAACTCTTTCGAAATTTCACCCAGATTCTGGGTGTTAAACGCTGTAGGACGCCAGTCTACCATCCGCAGAGTAATGGGTGCGTCGAAAGGTCGCACAGAACGCTCAAGACAGCCTTAGCAGCTCACCTAATCAGCTCAGCCAAATGGACCTATGCATTGCCTACAGTGCTTTTCGGTTTGAGAGCAGCTGTACGAGAAGACAATAAAGCAGTGTTGCGTATTGTGTGTTCGGACAGCCCCTCTGTTTGCCAGGCGAGACACTGACGACTTCCTCCGGACACTGAGGGACAGTATGAAAGACATACGTCCAGCACCTCTTCGATCCAGCAATAAACCAATTTTTGTCCCGGACGATCTAAAGAACTGCAAGTACGTTTTCTTGAGGGACGATGCATTTCGTCAACCATTGATGCCGCCATACTCTGGACCACACCTAGTCATAAATAGACAGCTGAAGACATTCACCATTCAGCTTCCCTCCGGACCGAAGATTGTCTCTACCGACCGCCTGAAACCAACATACACCGTCAAGGACCCAGCTCAACTAACCCTAGCTCGACCACCAGCGCAGACACCTTTTACTTTGCCATCGAGAGCACCACAGACATGCGACAAACCATCCAGCAAGGACTCAGCCACTCGAGCGGAACCATCCCTTCGGACTCGCTTGGGCCGACTCGTCCGTCTTCCCGTCCGCTTCTGTGACTGAGCCGTTGCACAGTGAGCCGGATGGCCAATCTAGGTGGAAATAATTCATGAAATCAGAACATCTAATTAAGTTATTTGCCTTAATCCGGAACGTCTATTAATCCAATATGAATGGTATTTTGGAATTAGCACCCGTACAAACATCACAAGAGAACACAAACAATGAGAAATCCGATGTTTTCATTCTAATGATTAACAAGTTTGCAGCTCAGTTTTACCAAAAAATTTACTTAGAAAGGTTGTTTTTTCTGTATTTAAATTATCGAAAGTAAATTATTAAACTATTTTATTAAGATGGACACCATATCCATAGGTAAGTTAATAATAAAAATACAATAATATCTCAAAATTATACGAAATAAAAAGTTTTAACCCTAGTATTACCGACCTCTCCCAGGTCACATGGATTACCAAGGGGGGGGGCTTCTCGAGCCCACAACTTTAAAAACCTTTTATTTTGGTTCTATAATTTTTTTAAAATTTTTATTTCTATTGGATTATGTTTAATGAACGTTTCTTATGACACCAGTGAAAAAAAAAATTTAAAAAAAAAATTAAATACAAAAATAAAAATAAATTAAAAAAAAAAGTTTGGATGGGGAAAATAGGATGACTTTAAATTAAATGTAATTTTATTCTACTGGAGGAACATATCTAAACCTTGTTAAAATTAAAAGTTATCTATATCTAAGTTATTATAACATTATAATAGAATAATAATTTAAGAAAATATAATTATCAGATTCGTAATGCAATTATCGGTGCTTTTGCACAATAATTTTTTTTCCGAGTGTTTATCCAGGATGCAGCATGGACTAACTGTTCCCCTAGTTGGGAACAACCTAGAAAATCTTCTCTTTTCTAAAAAAGTACCTATCAGGAGCAATAATTATAACCATCTCAGTAATATATTTTTATATGAAAAAAAATTATTTGGGGAGAATATATATATTTCTTTTTGAGAAAAAAAAACTTGAGAAGGTTTGTGTATGTTAAAATTACATCAAAGTAATTATTATTTGAGCAATATAATTAATAACACTTGAATTACTAATTAAAAGTAGTATTAAATATCAGTGGGCTCGAGGAGCCCCCCCCCTTGGTACTTAAGTGTATAACTACCCCTTGCATTGCCAAGGGGGGGGCTCCTCGAGCCCACACGTCAAAAAAAATTTTTTTTCTCAACATAGAAATTTTTTTATTTAATTTTATTGTTATGTCCTCACTCTAGGATGTTTTTCTGAGGAATACATAAAATATCAAAAATATCCCATTAAAATTGGGTGATAGGGAACAAAAACAAAAAGTTGTGGGCTCGAGGAGCCCACTCTACTCCTCCTTGGTAGTTCTAGGGTTAATATGATGCATCTGGAGTATATCGGCTAAATTGTGCTATTTAGCCAGCTGAAGGACGTTTTAGTAAGTGTTCTAGGTAGTAGAGTGGGCTATTGTAGCTGTATAGATGTCAACATAATTACAGGCAGATCTGCTTCTATTTAACATTCTCCTAGTTGTGTCTAGCAAAATCTCGACGTGTTTTATATCGGATCGCAGGCATTAATATGATGCATCTGGAGTATATCGGCTAAATTGTGCTATTTAGCCAGCTGAAGGACGTTTTAGTAAGTGTACTAGGTAGTAGAGTGGGTTTGTAGACTGTATAGTGGTCAACATAATTACAGGATCTGCTTCTATTTGGGCTTCTAATTAGCAAAATATTCTCGACGTGGGTTTTATATTTAACATTCTCCTAGTTGTGTCTAGCAAAATCTCGACGTGTTTTATATCGGATCGCAGGCATTAATATGATGCATCTGGAGTATATCGGCTAAATTGTGCTATTTAGCCAGCTGAAGGACGTTTTAGTAAGTGTACTAGGTAGTAGAGTGGGCTATTGTAGCTGTATAGATGTCAACATAATTACAGGCAGATCTGCTTCTATTTAACATTATCCTAGTTCTGTCTAGCAAAATCTCGACGTGTTTTATATCGGATCGCAGGCATTAATATGATGCAACTGAGTATATCGGCTAAATTGAGCTATTTAGCCAGCCGAAGTACTTTTTAGTAAGTGTTCTAGGTAGTAGAGTGGGCTATTGTAGCTGTATAGCTGTCAACATAATTACAGGCAGATCTGCTTCTATTTAGCATTCTCCAAGTTGTGTCTAGCAAAATCTCGACGTGTTTTATATCGAATCGCAGACATTATTATGATGCAACTGGAGTATATCGGCTGAATTGTGCTATTTAGCCAGCTGAAGGACTTTTTAGTAAGTGTACTAGGTAGTAGAGTGGGCTATTGTAGCTGTATAGCTGTAGACATAATTACAGGCCGATCTAATTCTATTTAACATTCTCCTAGTTGTGTTTTATAATTATTCTTCGTTCCAATTCCAACGGCTGATGCAATTCCAAACCTCTTCAAGCCTTTCTTATCAGATAACATATCAAGTGCCGACATATATAAATATAGAGCTGCCGCGCCCATGTAGACTATTGGCAGAAAGTAATTCAGTGTCGCACTCTCTCGAGAACACAGCTCACAGAATAAACTTATTTTCAAAGAGTGTAAGTACTCAAGTCTAATTATTATATGTTAAATAGCAATTGATGTATTTTGCAATTTGATTCCCAGTTAATTGTTGGCTAATTTGATTTGGACCAAGTTATTGGCGGCTGGGAATAAATAGAAGCAGATATATTGAACAGAAGGAAGGAACTGCAGAACTGCTGGTTGTAAAGAGCTCAATCGCTCTCTCTCTCTCTCTCTCACTCTCTCTCTCTCTCTCTCTCTCTCTCTCTCTCTCTCTCTCTCTCGTCTCTCTCCCTCTCCTACACACACACACGACACATAATTGTAACTAGCAGTTGCTAAATTATCTTAATTTGTTATTTTCAGCAACGCACTTCCTTGAACAGGAGAAAAAATGTATATCCTTTGACATTTGCCGTTTGAGATACAAAACTCTCTTCAGTTCCTCCTCACCTCTCAAGTAATTACACATCTCTCTCTCTCTCTCTCTCTCTACTCTCCATCTCTCTCTTCTCTCCTCTCTCTATTCTCTCTCACTCTCTCTCTCTACTCTCTCTCTCTCTCACACACATACACACACATACTCTCACACACCACACAATAATTGTATACTAGCAGTTGCATAATTTATCTTATTTTGTTATTTTCAGGACAAGGCACTTCCTTGAAACAAAGAATAAATGATAACCTTGACAATTGCCGTTTTGATTACAAACTCTCTTCAGTTCCTCCTCACTCCTCCAGTAAGTACTCTGAGAGAGTCCCTCTCTCTCTCCCTCTCTCTCTCCCTCTCTCTCTCGTTCTCGCTCTCTCTCTCTCACTCTCTCTCTCTCTCTCTCTCTCTCTCTCTCTCTCACTCTCGTTTCTCTCTTTCTTTCTATCTTCTTCTCTCTCTCTCCCTATCTCTATCGACTCTCTCTCTCTCTCTCTTTCCCCCCCCCCATACCCTCCCATTCTCTCTCCTGGTTCCACTCTGTCTTCCCTACTCTCCCGTTCTCTCTCTCTATCGGTTTGAGTGACGCCCTGGATGGTTTAGATTCACAAATCAGCCGGGCTTTAAATCAGTTTAGAACTGGAAAATTAGAGAATTCCAAATATCTCCGTTATTATGAGCCTGAGAGTAAAATGTTATAGAACCAATCTTGTTGAACTATTGATGCTCTACAATTGTTGTTATATACACTTTTTCTCGACGTGTTTTATATCGGATCGCAGGCATTAATATGATGAAACTGGAGTATATCGGCTAAATTGTGCTATTTAGCCAGCCGAAGGACTTTTTAGTAAGTGTACTAGGTAAGAGAGTGGGCTATTGGAGCGGATAGCTGTCAAATAATTACAGGGGCCGATCTGCTTTATTTAACATTTCTCCTAGTTGTGTCTAGCAAAAATCTCGACGTAGGTATTTTATATCGATCGCAGGCATAAAAATTCCCTAGTAATTTACCGAAACCTCTCCCAGGTCAGTTGGGTTTACCAACAGGGGGGGGGCTTCTCGAGCCCACAAACTTTTAAAAAACCTTATATTTGGTTCTATAAAATTTTTTTAAAATTTTATTTCTATTGGAATTATTTTAAAAATTTTTCCCCCCCCCACCCCCCCCCCCCCCCACCCCCCCCCCCCCCCACCCCCCCCCCCCCCCACCCCCCCCCCCCCCCACCCCCCCCCCCCCCCACCCCCCCCCCCCCCCACCCCCCCCCCCCCCCACCCCCCCCCCCCCCCACCCCCCCCCCCCCCCACCCCCCCCCCCCCCCACCCCCCCCCCCCCCCACCCCCCCCCCCCCCCACCCCCCCCCCCCCCCACCCCCCCCCCCCCCCACCCCCCCCCCCCCCCACCCCCCCCCCCCCCCACCCCCCCCCCCCCCCACCCCCCCCCCCCCCCACCCCCCCCCCCCCCCACCCCCCCCCCCCCCCACCCCCCCCCCCCCCCACCCCCCCCCCCCCCCACCCCCCCCCCCCCCCACCCCCCCCCCCCCCCACCCCCCCCCCCCCCCACCCCCCCCCCCCCCCACCCCCCCCCCCCCCCACCCCCCCCCCCCCCCACCCCCCCCCCCCCCCACCCCCCCCCCCCCCCACCCCCCCCCCACCTTAAAGGGAAAATCAGTATTCGGTCGTACTCATCAAGATTTTAGCAAGTTTCTTCAAATGTCCATCGACCAAACCCCAGGTGATGACGAAAATGAGGTTTTTTAAAAATTTACAATCTTTCTATATTTTTATATATTTCTATATATATATTTATATATTTTTATATATATATATATAATATATATATTATATCTTTTATATATAAAAATGTAACCTCTGTCTGTACATTGTTTTTTTTTAGCGAAAATTAACGATAACTTTTCGTTTAAAAAGTCAAATACACCAAAATCTGCATTTTGTTTCTTTCGTGTATGTTTTTTTGGGTTTGTTTGTTTGTTTGTTTGTTTGTTTGTTTGTTTGTTTTGTTTGTTTGTTGTTTGTTACCTTTTCACGCATAAACGGCTAAACCCGAATTTTATGAACTTGGTATGTTATTACTACTAACCAACTTAGACTTTAGGCTATGTTAATATTCTCTGAGCGAACAGAAGTGGGGGTTATAAGGGAGGCCTGAAATTTAAAAATATGATATTTCGTTTCCTATTGCATTTTCGGCAATTATGCACATATCAAAAGTTGTTTTAATTTGTTATTTTAGAGTAACTTTTGTTATATACACTTTTGTCGTATACCTAATTATAAAGGCGTTATACGCCAAAAAGTGATGGGAAGAAGTCAACAATTTTATTTGGCACAAAAGACTAAACGGAACTAAACCAAACTCGGTACGTGAATTGCATTATCGTCTTCCTTATAATAAGCCATTCTAACATTTCTAGGGACGGCAAGTAGTGGGGGTTTTATAAGGGAAAGGCCTGAAATTATAAAATATAGCGATATTTCGTGTTTACTATTTGGTTTTTTTCAGCAAATATGCCACATACAAAAGTTGTTTAGTTTGTTATTTAGAGTTAATTTTGTTTTATTACCACTTTTGGTCGTATACCGAAGTTTAATAAAGGCGTTATACGCCAAAAAATTATAGCAGGAGTCAACAACATTAATTGTCCAAAAATGAACATCAAGCTGAACTAAATATAACTCGGTATGTTGTATTAGCCAATTGAGGCCTTCATTTATAATAAGCTATACCAAACATTTCTTTGTACGGGCAGGAGTGGGGGTTATAAGGGAAGCCTGAAATTAAAAAATTGCGATATTTCGTTTCTCCTATTTGGTTTTTCGCGCTAAAATATAAAACATAACAAAAAGTTGTTTATTTTTGTTATTTGGAGTTACCTTTTGTTATATACACTTTTGTTCGTATGAGAAAATTATAAACGAGATATAAACTAAAATCCTAAAGCTGGAAGCCAACTACTTTGTTGGGCACTAACGATTGAAACCGAACTTAGCAAAAAACTCGGTAGGTGAATAAAGCATTAATTTCTTCCATGATTATAAAGCTATATTAAAAATTTTAGGTACCCCCCCCCCCCCAGGGGAGTGGGGATTATAAGAGAGGGCTGCAATGAAAAAACTCGCTTTTTTATTTTCTATTTTGTTTTTCGGCCCAAACGTGCTATCGATAACAAAAGTTGTTTACTTTTGTTATCTTAGGAGTAACTTTTTGTTGTGCATTTCACTTTTGTCGTTAAATAATGAGTAAAAAACGGGTTATTACGCTAAACGGGGAGTCAATAAATTTTATTAAAAGTTTTTTTTAAAAAACCTTATTTAAGGGGATTTTAAATAAATGAATATTATGGACAAATGATGTTATGTTTTTCGTTCTTATATGATAGTTCAATGTATGATTCGGATTAGTGAGGTTATATATCTTCGTTATACCCTCCTCATTTATTTATTTTTCCTAGAAAATATCTTTGTTATTTATTTCCAATAGGAATATAAACTACAAGAGCATTTCCATTATTTAGATTTCTATAATGTACCTTGAAGTTATTAAAACAAATATATAATTTAATAACAATTAAACGTTAATGGTAATGTCATTATGACAAAAAAAACAATATGCGTTTAAAACTCGATATGATATTTCAGGGGGTTACCACTATTATTTAATTCCATCCGGTAGATAAATTATTAAAATAATGTTTTGCATCAAGGGGGGGGGATAATATAGGTGGTTAGAATGAATGTGTGAGAAGTCTCATGCGGGGCGGATGTTTGTTGTTTGTTTGTTTGGGTGTGTAAGATGTAGGACGGGACCAGTTAAATCGAATTAATTATTTCCCGTCTGGCATTCCTGGGAAAGGAGCGATTTCCAGGTTGATTGGGAATGGTGTTCACTATTTGTATTTTTGACATATATAGGGATCTTACGTGCAAAACTTTGCCTGTACTATGTGAGCTGGGGATTGGCTTTTGTAAAGGAAATATGTTCATTATAGATGGATATTTTAATTGTAATAAATTTACCCATGATTATGGTTTGAACAAGTGAAGTCTTACATAAAAAATTAATTTTAGTATAAAAAAAATGCCAACAACGGGTATCAAACCTAAAACTGGGACGGGTAAATGTCAAAATATTGTGCAAATGTAAAGCCTGCTAAAAAATATCATCGCCATTCAGCCTCAAATGAATTCCCGGGCGAAGCCGGGTATCTGAGCTAGTATATATATGTATATATAAATTGTAACCTCTGTCTGTACATTGATTTTTTTCGTGAAATTTCACGATAACTTTTCGATTACCATGTCATAGACACCATAACTGCATTTTGTTTCTTTCGTGTATGTTTGTTTGTTACCTTTTCACGCATAAACGGCTGAACCGAATTTTATGAAACGTGGTATGTATATTACTACTAGCCCAACTTAGACTTTAGGCTATATTAATATTCTCTAAGACAAACAGGAGTGGGGGTTATAAGAAAGGCCTGAAATTAAAAATAGCGATATTTCGTTTCCTATTCGTTTTTCGTCAAGTATGAACATAACAAAAGTTGTTTATTTTGTTATTTAGAGTAACTTTTGTTATATACACTTTTTTCGTATAACGTATTATAAACGAGATATACGCTAAAACCTATAGCGGAAGTGAACAATTTTATTTGGGACAAAAGAGCTAACCGAAATATTAAAACTCGGTATGTGTATTAGCACTAACGCTTTCATTATAATAAGCCATACCAACATTTCTAGGGACGGGCAGGAGTGGGGGTTGTAAGGGAGGCCTGAATTTAAAATAGCGGTATTTCGTTTTCTATTCGTTTTTCGGCAAATATGAACATAACAAAAGTTGTTTATTTTGTTATTTAGAGTAACTTTTGTAATATTCATTTTTGTCTTTTAACAATGTATAAACGAGATATACACTATAAAGTAAAGCGAGAGTCAACTAATTTATTGGGCGCTAACGATTGAACCGAACTTAACAAAACACGGTATGTCAATTAGCATTAATTCTCCCATGATTATAAGCTATATTAAAATGTTTAGGTTAGAACGGGAGTTGGAAAGGAAAAATTGTGATATTCAGATTCCAATTGGTTTTTCAACGATTTTCTATAAAAATACAATTATTAGTCAGTCAACGATGATTTCCCGGCCATTGCTGGGTATATTAGCGTATTTTCTATATACAATACATTATAGATGATATTTAGTTATAATAAATGCTATCCATGATTATGATTTGAATAATTCACGGTGTGTCAAACAGTGGAGATGGAATGATTAGAGACTTATTTTCATTTATTCTTCAAATCTAAAATTTGTTTTCCATAAGTCGCCCAAGGGACCCTTACGGGGAAAAGTGCGCCTAGACGGGAAGAGCAGTTGTACATAGAAGCATTGCCAAAAACAAAATAAAATCTTTCCGTCTCAAATGATTTCCCGAGCGAAGCCTTGGTGGGTAAATATATAAACTTTTGTTATATTTACTTTTGTTTTATAACAAAGTATAAACGAGGTATTCACCCAAAACTAAAGCGGGAGCCAACTATTTTATTGGGCACTAACGGTTGAACAGAATTTAACAAAATTCGGTATGTGAATTAGCATTAATTCTTCAAAGATTATAAGCCATATTAAAATTTGTAGGATCAAACAGGAGTGGGGGTTATAAGGGAGTCACGAAATTAAAAATAGCGATATTTCGTTTCGCATTGATTTTTCGGTAAATATGTACAAAACAAAAGTTGTTTAGTTTGTTATTTAGAGTAGGTAACTTTTTTTATGAACACTTTTGTCGTATACATAAGTATAAACGAGATATACGCTAAAACCTATAGCGGAAGTCAACAATTTTATTGGACCCCAAAAAACAACCGAATTAAACAAAACTCGGTATGTGAATGAGCATCCTCTCCTCCATCAAAATAAACTATGTTAACATTTCTGTGGATGACACGGGGGGAGGGGGAGGGGTTATCCTGGAAGCCTGTTATCTCATGCACTTTACAGAAGGTTTTTATTTGTTATTTAGAATAACTTTTGATGTATCCACTTTTGTCGTTTAACAAAGTATAAACGAGGTATTCGCTAAAACTATAGCGGGGGTAACCAATTGTATTAGTATTAATTAATGTTTATTTGTTATAAGCGTAATAATGTTGTTTTTCGACTTATATGGTAGTTCTATGTATAATTCGTATTAGTGAGGTTATAAATCACAAGCGGAAGGGAAAGTCGCACGGAGGCCCGCCCACACAGTTATAACTTATTTCCTGTTAAATGCTGGCACTATTGGAATTTCTTTCTACTTATAACCGACTATTTCTAAACTGTGTGCTTGGAGTGGGTTTGACAGAAAATATGTGCATTATAGATACTATTTCATTATAATAAATGCTATCCATGATCATGATTTGAATTATTCACAGTGTACCCAAAAGTAGAGAGGGATTGATTGAGAACTTATTTTCATTTACTCTTATTAATTAATTTTTTTATTCTATAAGTCCCCACAGTTACCCTTATGGAAAAATAATACGCCCAGACAGGAAGTATAATTGTACACATTGAAGCCTTGCTATAAAAATACCCTCAATATTCAGCCTCTAATGATTTCCCGAGCGAAGCCGGGTACCCTAGCTAGTATATATATATATATATATATATATATATATATATATATATATATATATACTAGATCAGATACCCGGCTTTGCCCGGGAATTGATTTGAGGCTGAATTGTGATGGAATTTTTTTGGCAAGGCTTTAGTATGCACAATATTTTGACATTTACCCGTCGCAGTGTTTAGGGTTAATACCCGTTGTAGGCATTTGTTAACAATAAAATTAATTTTTTATGTAAGTCTTCACTGCCCTCCAAATTGTCATATTTCCCGTCTCCTGTGCATAATACATTGATTTCAGTTATTAAGGACAAAATATTAACATAGATTTGAATTAATTTTTCCAGGTGAGGTACCTTATTGTTCAAATTGAAATGAATTGTTGAGGATATCAATATTTCTACTCAAATTACTTGCTCCATACATTGTTCCTGGAGAAATGTATAAAACAAAAGTTAATCTAAATAACAAAGTAAACAACTTTTGTTATGTGCATGTTTGTCGAAAAACAAATAGACAATGAAATATCACGAATTTTTATTTCAGGCCTCCCTTATAACCCCCACTCCCGTTCTAACCTAAAAATGTTAATATAGCTTTAATCATGGAAGAATTAATGCTAATTGACATACCGAGTTTTTTTAAGTTCGGTTCAGCCGTTAGTACCCAATAAAATTGTTGGCTCCAGCTAAAGTTTTAACGTATAACTCATTAATACTTAGGTATACGACAAAAGGGTATATAACAAAAGTTACTCCAAATAACAAAATAAACAACTTTTGTTATGTTTATATTTGCGGAAAAACCAATAGGAAACGAAATATCGCTATTTTTAAATTCAGGCTTCCCTTATAACCCCCACTCCTGCCCGTCCATAGAAATGTTAGTACGGCTTATTATAATGAAGGCTTCACTGCGAATACACATACCGAGTTTTAATTAGTTCGGTTAAGCCTTTTTTGACAAATAATATTGTTGACTCCCTCTATAATTTTTAGCGTATAACGCATTTAAACTTCGGTATACGACAAAAGTGTATATAACAAAAGTTACTCTAAATAACAAAATAAACAACTTTTGTTATGTGCATATTTGACTAAAAACCAATAGAAAACGAAATATCGCTATTTTTAATTTCAGGCTTCCCTTATAACCCCCACTCCTGTTCGCCTCAGAGAAAATTAATATAGCCTAAAGTCTAAGTTGGGTTAGTAGTAATATACATACCAAGTTTCATAAAATTCGGTTCAGCCGTTTATGCGTGAAAAGGTAACAAACAAACAAACATACACGAAAGAAACAAAATGCAGTTATGGTGTCTATGACATGTGAAACGAAAAGTTATCGTGAAATTTCGCGAAAAAAATCAATGTACAGACAGAGGTTACAATTTTATATATATATATATATAGATATATACATATGACTGTTAACACTCTAGCGGTTGCAAGTTTTGTTTAATCATTACCAAACTCGATATTTAGACGTTTTTGTCAAAATAAAGGTCAAGTTCGTTAACGGTTGAAATCGGACCTGGGGAGGGGCGTGTTTAGTGGGGGAATTTTGAAAATTCAAAATTTCTCCGTTATTACGTGCTAATTTTGGTGCTTACTTGTTTGTAGTTCTGAGAAAGGTAATGTAATTCCCGAAAGCACTAAGCGTTTGTAAAAATAAATTGTGAGGAACCACAATAGTGTTTATTATTTACGGCTTTATTACTCATATTACATCTTAAATAATACATAACTGGCTGTAGTCAATGGTTTTCTTACTAATATAGGCACAATTAAATTTAATATATATTTGATTAAAAAATAAATAGTAATAAAAATATGGATGAAAAATAAAAATTAATGTGAAGTATCTAACATATAAAAAGGGGAATAGACATTACTAAAAAAAATGAATAAAGACTTAATAAAACAAAATCTGCTAATAAGGAACGTCAGAGAATGTATGTTATAACTTAGATTAAAATAATTTAACAAATCCACCAATTGTGTTCATACAATAATTTATTTTTTGATGGAACCACATTTTCCTTTAAATGCACTTAACTTGACGGTGTAGTCTTAAGTTATGCTAAAAATGTAGTGGCTTAATAATATTAATCACATGGTTCTGGCTGCGGTGAAAATTGTTGTAGCTTGTATTCTTCAACGGGATGAATTCATTTTTTTCCCCTTTTGCTTTTGATGTTTACTGAAGTTTTCAGAAATGTAATAGGATTGATGTAATTGACTTCACCAATTGCCACATTGATAACGACTGATGAAAAGCTCTTAAAAGAATTAAAGAACGTGCAATGGAATTTATTATTTATATTGACTTAAGAAACTTGGCAACATCTTGATGGTGATTCATCTCTGCATAACGAAGTGGAGTAAAACCTGCACTGCTTTTACAGTCGACACAACTGTTTAATTCAATTAGAACTTTAGTAGCATTCAACTTCCCGTTCCTGGCAGCAAAATGTAGAGGCATCCAGGTGAAATCTTCTGTAGAATTGACACTGATTCCATTTTTAACCAACCAACGTATAGAGTTAACTGCACCCATCCTTGCTGCTTCATGTAGTAGGTTCCTGCGGCCAGTTGAAAAGGTCTGGTGCAAATCTGCACCTGCCTTCACGAGAAGATCTGCGATAATTGTGTTGTTAATTTCCAAAGCCTTGTACAAAGCTGTGTATCCTGCTGAATTCCTACAGTCAATGCAACACTTCAAATTGATAAGAGCAATAGTTGAACTAAATATTCCATTATATGCTGCATAATGCAATGGCGTCCATTTGTCATCATCTGTAGCATTTGTGCAAATGCCATTTGTGCCCAGCCAGGTTACAGAGACTCCAGCTCCCAACCTTGCTGCCTCGTGCAACAGATTTCTTCGGTCCTTGAAAAATTTCTGTTGGAGATCAGCTCCTGCCTTCACGAGTATAGCCGCCATATTTACGTTGTTAACTGACAGAGCTTTGTACAAAGCTGTTAATTGAGCCGAATCCCTACAGTCAATACAACACTTCAAATGGAGAAGAGTTGTAGTTGCTGTGAACCTTCCATTATATGCTGCATAATGCAATGGCGTCCATTTGTCGTCGTCTGTAGCATTTACGCTGAGACCATTGTTCACCAACCAACGCATAGATTCAACAATACCCAATGATGCGGCTTCATGTAGTAGACTTCTGTGGCCGCTAGAAATCGTCTGATGCACATCTGCTCCTTCCTTCACGAGAACTGCAGCAATGTTTACGTCGCCTTTAAGCAAAGCCTCGTATAACGGTGTAAAACCTTGCGAATTCCTGCAGTCAAGACAACTTTTCAAATCTATAAGTGTCTTTGTTGCATTTATTTGCCTATTTATAACTGCATAATGCAATGGTAGACGTCCAACGTCATCAGTAGAATTGACTCCAAGCCCTTTCTCTACCAACCACCGTATTGATTTCACTGCTCCAAACCTTGCTGCTTCGTGGAGCAGATTTCTTTTTTGAACTAAGAATTTCCTGTTCAAATCGGCTCCTGCAAGAAGAAATTGCTCTGCAATGTCTGTGTGATCATTCACCACTGCCTGATACAACGGGGTGAAGCCCTGAGAATCCCTGTGGTCGACAACATACAATTTGAATCGTGTTTTTGCTGCGTCTGCTCTCACCATGTCTACATCGAAATGCAATGCGTCCCCGTTTTTATGAACAGTCGGATTGACTGTGTTACTGCGTTTACTCCGGGAGTACAGAGGTTGTAGGAGATTGTATTTTCGTTTAATTTGAAGCCGATTTCTAGAAATGATCATAGCAATATATTTGAGCAGAGCCGGATGTAAGTGGGAGATAACTTTCTCTAAGTTGAAGAAAGGCTTTCCTTGGCATAACTTTTCTTTATTCATGTAATCCTGGAATGGATATTGCATCTCTTCGATCTGTGGAACCTTGCTTGCTGCAACTTGAAGGGAAGTGGTGCATATTAAATTATCGGTAGAATTGACTTTATGGAATTTTGGTGCTTCCAAGTTGTCAGATTTGTGCTTCTCATGAAAGTTTTCTTCTTCATTAATGACGAAATTATTATTAGCTCCCAAGTTCCGTTCTCTTGCTGCAATTTGGAGTGTGTTCACTTGTGGATCCAAATCAACTTCTTCAATCTTTAAGCTCACCTGAAGCAAAATATAGAAATGAATTAACTAAACTGATATAATGATTCATATACTCAATGAAAATTATAACAATCAATATTTTAAATATATTAGATGATACTAAACATGATAAATATATAGATTAGTATATATTTTAATCTTCAAGGATTTTGGATTATCGAAATTTCCCCGCCCCCTCTCTAACCACTCCCAACTGTCCGATTTTAGCTGTTAATGAACTTGATCTTCATTTTTACATAAAACGTTTAAATATTGACTTTGGTATTGAAAAGACGACAAAAATTGCGACCGCAAGAGCTATAACAGACACACACATCTATATATATATATATATATATATATATATATATATATATATATATACTAGCTCAGATACCCGGCTTCATTTGAGGTTCAGATGCTCGGGAATTCATTTGAGGCTGAATGGTGATGGTATATTTTTGGCAAGGCTTTACTTTGCACAATATTTTGACATTTACCCGTTCCAGTGTTTAGGGTTAATACCTGTCGTTTCTGTGGATTTCTTAATAATAAAATTAATTTTCTCGTAAGACTTCATTGTCCTCCATATTGTCATATTTCCCGTTTCCTGTGCATTATGCATAGATTTAAATTATTAAGGACAAAATATTATAATAATATATTATAATTTGAATTAATATTTCCAGGTGAGGTACCTGGTAGTTCATATTCAAAAGAATTGTTGAGCAAATTTCTCTAAATAACAAAATAAATAACTTTTGTTAAGTGCATATTTGCCGAAACCCCAATAGGATAGGGTTAATACCCGTTGTTGGCATTTGTTAATAATAAAATTATTTTTTTATGTAAGACTTCACTGTCCTGCATATTGTCATATTTCCCGTCTCCTGTGCATTATGCATAGATTTGAATTATTAAGGAGAAAATATTGACATACATTTGAATTAATTTTTTCAGGTGAGGTACCTGGTAGTTCATATTGAAAAGAAGTGTTGAGCAAATTTCTCTAAATAACAAAATAAACAACTTTTCATTATTATTAATTTCAGGCCTCCCTTATAACCCCCACTCCTGCCCGTCCCTAGAAATGTTAGAATGGCTTATTATAAGGAAGGCGTTAGTTCTAATACACATACTGAGTGTTTTATTTAGTTCGGTTGAGTCTTTTGCGCCAAATAAAATTGTTGTCTCCCGCTATAATTTTTAGTGTATAATGCCTTTATACTTCGGTATACGATGATAGTGTATATAAAAAATGTTTCTCTAAATAACAAAATAAACAACTTTTGTTATGTGCATATTTGCCGAAAATGCAATAGGAAACGAAATATCACTATTATTAATTTCAGGCCTCCCTTATAACCCCCACTCCTACCCGTCCCTAGAAATGTTAGTATAGCATATTATAATTAAGGCGTTAGTACTAATTCACATACCGAGTTTGGTTTAATTCGGTTGAGTCTTTAGTGCCAAATAAAATTATGGACTCCCGCTATAGTTTATAGCGTATAACTCATTTATGCTTCCGTATACGGCAAAGGTGCATATAACAAAAGTTACTCTAAATAACAAAATAAACAACTTTGTTATGTGCGATTATTTGCTGAAAAATTCAATAGGAAACGAAATATCGCTATTTTTAATTTCAGGCCTCCCTTATAACCCCCACTCCTGCCGGTCCCTAGAAATGTTAGTATGGCTTATTATAAGGAAATCGTTAGTACTAATTCATATAGAGAGTTTGGTTTAGTTCGGTTGAGTCTTTTGTGCCAAATAAAATTGAGGACTCCCGCTATAGTTTTTAGCGTATACCTCATTTATACTTCCGTATACGGCAAAGGTGCATATAACAAAAGTTACTCTAAATAACAAAATAAACAACTTTTGCTATGTGCATATTTGCTGAAAAATTCAATAGGAAACGAAATATCGCTATTTTTAATTTCAGGCCTCCCTTATATCCCCTACTCCTGCCCGTCCCTAGAAATGTTAGTATGGCTTATTATATAGAAATCGTTAGTACTAATTCATATAGAGAGTTTGGTTTAGTTCGGTTGAGTCTTTTGTGCCAAATAAAATTGTGGACTCCCGCTATAGTTTTTAGCGTATAACTCATTTATACTTCCGTATACGACAAAAGTGCATATAATAAAAGTTACTTTAAATTACAAAATAAACAACTTTTGTAATGTGCATATTTGCTGAAAAAGCAATAGGAAACGAAATATCGCTATTTTTTAATTTCAGGCTTCCCTTATAACCCCCCACTCCATGTTCGTCTCAGAGAAAATTAATATAGCCTAAAGTCTCAGTTGGGTTAGTAGTAATACACATACCAAGTTTTCATAAAATTCGGTTCAGCCGTTTATGCGTGAAAAGGTAACAAACAAACATACACGAAAGAAACAAAATGCAGATATGGTGTATATGACATGTGAAACGAAAAGTTATCGTGAAATTTCGCGAAAAAAATCAATGTACAGACAGAGGTTACAATTTTATATATATATATATATATATATATATATATAAAATTAAATTATTGTTGATTGACTAATGATTGTATTTTGTTAGTGAGACTTCAATGAGTACAATTACACTGCCCTCCACGACCTAATAATTTTCCGTAATAGCCAACCCTAAAGGGTAACTTTTGGGGATTATAATAATAGAAATTTTAGTTTTGAAGGATAAATGACAATGTGTTCCTAATTTATCCTTCTACACTTTATGACTCGCCGTTTTTCAATAATTCAAACCATAATCATGGGTAGCATTTATTACAATTAAATATCATCTATTATGAACATATTTTCTTTCAAAAGCCAACCCGAGCTCAAATAGTTTAGTCAAAGGAAATCACTTCCAGCAATGCCAGACGGAAAATAAGTAAGCTCAATTAACTGGTAAGGCTCCGGTCATCTTCCGCTCCCGCATTAGACTTTTCGCATTTCAGCCTCTCTTATAATCCCCACTCCCGTTTGGACCTAAAATTTGTAATATAGTTTATAATCATGAAAGAATTAATGCTAATTGACATACCAAGTTTGGCTGAGTTTGGTTCAATCGTTAGTGTCCAACAAAATTGTTTCCTATTGGGGTTTCGGCAAATAGTTGTTTATTTTGTTATTTAGAGAAACTTTTGTTATAGACAATATCGTCGTATACCAAATTATAAAGGGGTTATACGCTAAAAATTATAGCGGGAGTCAACAATTTTATTTGGGACATAAGACTCAACAGAACTAAATAAAACACTCGGTATGTGTATTAGCACTAACGCCATCTTTATAATAAGACATACTAACATTTCTAGGAACGGGCAGGAGTGGGGGTTATAAGGGAGGCCTGAAATTAAAAATAGTGATATTTCGTTTCCTATTGGGGTTTCGGCAAATATGCACATAACAAAAGTTGTTTATTTTGTTATTTATAGAAATTTGCTCAACAATTCTTTTGAATATGAATATGAACCAATATGAGGTAGGCAGGGAAGCGGCAGAACTGATAGGACAAAAGAAGTAGCTCGACACCTCCCTAGCCTCAGTGGTGCCAACTCCTTTAGGATATCAATTCTGTAATACATTAAATCATATAAACAAATCAGATTACATTATCTTCACAATACGAAAACTGTTTGTTCAACTATTTTTCACGTTCTAATTAAATAATGTATTCAATTCACTTGGAGAAAACCGGCGTTTCTCATGAATTATACAGCATACCCTGTTCTTGCGGCTTAGAATATATTGGACAAACCGGCAGATTGATAAACACCAGGGTCGCCGAGCATATCAAGAGTCTAAAAACGTTTCGGACAGAAGAATCAGCAATAGCAGAACACTTCTGGGAAACTAATCACAGCATCAAATTCGATGAAGTTAAGGTGTTGGCCAAGGTGGACCGATACCAAGAAAGACTGGTTCGAGAAGCCATAGAAATAGCGAAATGCCCATTCAACATCAACAGGAAGGATGGATACAGACTCAGCAAACTCTGGAAGCCCGTCATTCCACAGAGACCACGGACAAGAAACATAAACGACGGTATAGCGGGTGAACGACCACCGGAAGAAGTATCTGTAGACACCTGGAGGGGACGACTCCGCCCAAGGAAACCGGACAAGGACTACTTATATACCTGAGGTGAACACACACTCTTCAGTCTCAGAGATAGCCCTGAGGAAGCTAGGAGCATGTCTAGCGAAACGTTGGCAACTAAAATGAAGACACGGTCAATACCCGAAGACCTTAACAGTATTAATGACCAGGACCGTGGAATTCCACGAGTTTATTAGTTTTGAATTATTAAAGATAAAATTCTAACATGGATTTGAATTAACTTATCCAGGTGAGGTTCCGGGTAGTTCATATTGGAATGAATTGTTGAGCAATCAATATTTCTACACAAATTACTTGCTTCATACCTTATTTTACAAAAGAAATTATGAAAAAAAAGTTAATCTAATTATATAATAAAAAAGTTCGTCACGCAGGGGCTGCGTAAACTAAGCAGATTTCCCATGTGGTTGTGCAATAGAGAAAACTGCCTAATAACAACTGTAGTAGTATGAAACCATCTAATAACTAAAACAATTATTTAGGGCGTAATAACCCAGTACTTTCTAGCCCCAAAAAACAGTTGACCTAACCTCTAAACCTATTCACGAGGGACGAATAGTTATGGAAACGGCCACCAGAGCTCTCGGCGGAAAGTGCGAACATAGCCTTTTCCTTTTGGAAGGCCAAGTCCTCTACTGTTTTTTAATATTATGCAGAGTGCACTTTCGGAGTCAACGCTCCATCCTCAGTGCCTGCTGACAAACACAAACCTCGAGTTAATTTAACATTCACAAATAGTCATGCAAAGGCCAAAGGCAAAATAAACCACAGTCATAACAAAACAAAACACAATATAAAGGAGTAAAAAACAATGTTAATTGTTAAAAATAGTCAAACTAATAAAAATATAAAATCTAATCAGCTAGTCAAACTACTAAAAAATTAAAGCCAAAACAATAAAAAAATCTAATCACAAGTCAAATAATATAAGCAAACAAAACAACGATAAGCATATGTCAAAACTATACCAAGAATTAAAAACTCGAGACACAAATTTCAGATTTTATAGGAAATGCCCTTCAACATATCACAGTGGGTGAGAACAACTGAAAAAACCACCCAGAGGAACTGTAAGAGACATCTAAAAAATAAACAAAAACCCCCATACTAATAATAGAGAGAAGATGATTAAAGCTGCGTTGCCTGGACCACGACCGCCGGGCGACTGAACCTCTGTTAATCTATTTAATCTTTTGAAATGCAGTTATGGTGTCTATGACATGTGAAACGAAAAGTTATCATGAAATTTCGCGAAAAAAATCAAAGTACAGACAGAGGTTACTAATTTTAATATATTTACTAGCTCAGATACCCGGCTTCGCTCGGGAATTTCATTTGAGGCTGAGGTGATGGGAATTTTTTTGGCAAGGCTTTGTTTGCACAAATATTTTCACCAAATTAACCCTTCCCACTTTTTAGGATTAACACCCGTGTTGGCATTTGTTAATAATAAAATTTATTTTTTTATGTAAGTCTTCACTGCCCTCCAAATTGTCATATTCCCGTCTCCTGTGGCATTATGCATAGATCTCAGTTATAATAAGCACAAAATATTGTGTGGTGAAACGAAATATTACCATTATTAATTTCAGGCCGTCCCTTACAACCCCCCACTCCTGCCCGTCCCTAGAAATGTGGTATGGCTTATTATTAAGGGAAAGAGTTAGTGACTAATACACAAACCGAGTATTATTTATTTCGGTTTGGGTCTTTTGTCCAAATAAAATTGTTCACTTTTCCGCTATAGGTTTTAGCGTATATCTCGTTTATAAAATTCGGTATACGAAAAAAGTGAGTAAAACAACTGAGGACAAGAAAGAGGGAGTGAGAGAGGTTCTAGATTACAGGAAGGTCTCCCCCCCCACCCGTCACTGACGCTCCAGGTTATACACAACAGAACAATGACTAAAACGGCTAACTCTTAATTCCGCTAACATTACCTTATATTCAGATTCTATTGTTCAATTCAATTCTAATATTATGTATGTTTAAATACTTTCGTTTTTTGTGAATTAATTGATGTTTTAAACACATTAAAGGATGAAATTACTTACTTCCGATTAATTAATGTTCCAGGAAAGACAGCGGAAAGGGGGGGGGGGAGTAATATACTTTGCTCCTCATGAAAACAGCTACTTGTTTTTAATGCTTCATACAAATTGAAATGTTCCTTGTTTATCGTCCATGTTCATAATTGCCGAGAAACCAATAGGGAAACGAAATAGAAATACCGCTATTATTAATTTCAGGCATGTCCTTATAAAACCCAACACTCCTGCCCGTGCCTAGAAATGTTGATATGGTTTGTTATAATGAAAGCGTTAGTGCTAATACACATACCGAGTTTTTTTATTTATTTCGGTTGGGTCTATTGTCCCCAACTAAAATTGTTCACTTCCGCTATAGATTTTTTAGCGTAATAATCTCGTTATTATTGGGTATACGAAAAAAGTGTAATATAACAAATGTTACTCTAAATAACAAAGTAAACAACTTTTGTTATGTTCATATTTACCGAAAAAACCATCAGGAAACGTAAATATCGCTATTTTTAATTTCTGGCTTCCCTTATAACCCCCACTCCTGCCCGTCCTAGAAATGTGGTATGGCTCGTTATAAGGGAAGAGCGTTAGTGCTAATTAGATATACCGAGTTTTACTTAGTTCGGTTGAGTGTTTTGTGCCAAATAAAATTGTTGACTCCCGTTATAATTTTTAGCGTTATAACACCTTTATAGTTCGGTATACGAAAAAAGTGTGTACATAACAAAAGTTACTCTAAATAACAAAAATAAATACTTTTTTGTTATATGCATATTTGCCCACCCGTCACTGAAACCAATAGGAAACGAAATATCATCGCTATTTTTAATTTCAAGGCCTCTCTTATTAACCCCACTTCCTGTTTCGTCTCAGAGAATAAAAATATAGCCTAAAGTTTCTCAAGTTGGGCTAGTAGTAATATACATACCAAGTTTCATAAAATTCGGTTCAGCCGTTTATGCGTGAAAAGGTAACAAAACCAAACAAACAAACAAACAAATAAACAAACAAACAAACAGACCAAACCAAAGAAACAAAATGCAGTTATGGTGTCTTTGACATGTGAAACGAAAAAGTTATCGTGAAATTTCGCGAAAAAAATATAATCAATGTACCGAACAGAGGTTACAATTTTATATATAATATATATAAATATTACTCATGCTTAGATACCCGGCTTCGCTCGGGAATTCATTTGAGGCTGAATTAGGTGATGGTATATTTTTGGCAATTGCTTTACATTGCACAATATTTTGACATTTTACCCCGTTCCACAGTGTTTAGGGTTATACCCGTTGTTGGCATTTGTTTAATAATAAAAATTATTTTTTTTTATGTAAAACTTCACTGTCCTGGCATATTGTCCCAATAAAATTTTCCCGTCTCCTGTGCATTATGCATAGATTTGAATTATTAAGGAGAAAATATGATAGACATTTTATTAATTTTTTCAGGTGAGGTACCTGTAGTATCATATTGATAAAGAAGTGAGTATTGAAAAGCAAATTTTCTCTAAATAACAAAATAAACAACTTTTGATATGTGCATATTTGCCGAAAACCCAAAAGAAATCATTATTTTTAATTTCATGCCTCCCTTATAAACCACCACTCCTGCCCGTCCCTAGAAATGTTAGAATGGCTTATTATAAGGAAGGCGTTAGTGCTAATACACATAATGAGTGATATTTTATTTAGTTCGGTTGAGTCTTTTGTGCCACAAATAAAATTTGTTGTCTCCCGCTATAATTTTTAGCGTATAACGTCTTTAATATTTCGGTATACGATGATAGTGTATATAAAATAAAAAGTTTCTCTAAATAACAAAATAAACAACTTTTGTTATGTGCATATTTGCCGAAAATGCAATAGGAAGCGAAAATATCGCCTATTATAAATTTTCAGGCGTTCCTTATAACCCCCACTCCTGCCCGTCCCTATGAAATGTTAGTATAGCTTATTATAATGAAGGCGTTAGTACTAATTCACATAACCAGTTTGGTTTAATTTTCGGTTGAGTTTTTAGTGCCAAATAAAAAAAAAAATTTTTTTTTATTTTTTATTGGGTGGACTCCCACTTTTAGTTTTATAGCGTATAAACACATTTATGCTTCCGTATACGGGCAAAAGTGCATATTACAAAAGTTACTCTAAAATAACAAAATTAAACAACTTTTGTTATGTGCATATTTGCTGAAATAGCATATAGGAAACGAAATATCGCTATTTTTAATTTATGGTCTCCCTTTACCCCCACTCCTGCCCGTCACCTAGAAATGTTAGTAATGGCTTATTATACAGTAAATCGTTAATAGTATTAATTCACACCAGCGAGTTTGTTTTAGTTCGGTTGATCTTTTATGCCAAATAAAATTGTGGACTCCCGCTATAGTGTTTAGCGTTAAACTCATTTATACTTCCGTATACGGCAAAAGTTGCATATACAACAAAAGGTACTCTTAAATTACAAATAAACAAACTTTTGGTTATGAGCATATTTGCTGAAAAAGCAATAGGAAAAATGAAAATAATCGCTATTTTTAATTTCAGGCCTCCCCAATAACCCCCACTCCTGTTCGTCTTTAGAGAACATTAATATAGCCTAAAGTCTAGAGTTGGGCTAGTAGTAATTTATACATACCAAGTTTCATAAAATTCGGTTCAGCCGTTTATGCGTGAAAAGGAACCAAACAAAACCAAACAAACAAATAAACAAACAAACAAAATAAACAAACAAACAAACAAACAGACACCAAAGAAACCAAAATGCAGTTATGGTGTCTATGACATGTGAAACGAAAAGTTATCATGAAATTTCGCGAAAAAAATCAAAGTACAGACAGAGGTTACAATTTTATATATATATATATATATATATATATATATATATATATATATATATATATATAATTTTGAACGGACCTCATTTTCGTCATCTCCTGGGTAGGAACGATGGACATTTGAGGAAATTTTTCAAAACTCGCGTCATGAGTACGACCTCAATAGCTGATTTCCCTTAAGGGAAATCTGCTAATAGCGATATTTAATTTCCTATTGTTTTTTTGGAAAATATGCACAAAACAAAAGTTATTTATTTTATTATTTAGAGTTAATTTTCTTATATACACTTTCGTCGTATACCAAAGTATAAATGAGTTATATGCTAAAAATTATAGCGGGAGTCGACTATTTTATTTGGCACAAAAGACTCAACCGAACTAAATAAAACTCGGTACGTGTATTAGGACTAACGCCTTCATTATAACAAGCCATACCAACATTTCATGCGTCATGAGTACGACCTCAATAGCTGATTTCCTCTAAGGGAAATTTGCTAAAACCAGTGTCAGACCATAGAACCAACTTAGGTTGTCCATTAAACACCTGAAATGCCATGAAACTTTGTATTCCAAGTAAGTAAGGTATAATAAAAGTCTGTCACGCAGGGGCTGCGAAAGCTAAGCAGATTTCCCATGTGAAGTTTTAAAATAGAGAAATCTGCCTACTAATAATAGTAGTAGTAACGAATCTCTAAACCAATTCACGAGTGACGAACAGCTACGGAAACGGCCGAACTAGCTTTCGGCGGAAAGGCCCGAATATAGCCGACTTCTGCCGACCACACACACAATACAAATGCAAATATCTCAGTTAATATTCAAGATACAGAATAAATGTATCGAACAATATTTATAGTAAATTTAATTTGCAATAAGATTGATCCTATACACTTTTTCGATCCGACGCATAATAACGGAGATATTTCGAATTTTCAAAAATCCCTCCTCTAAACCCCCCTCCCAATGGTCCAATGTCAGCCATTAACGAACTTGATCTTTCTTTTTACATAAAACTATTAAATATCGAGTTTGGTAACGATCAAACAAAGTTGCCACAGCTAGAGCAAGATACCCCTTAAGGGAAATTTGCTAAAATTAAGATTTACTCAGATATGTTTAGTGTTACGTCATCATGTAAGGTTTCACGTTCTAGACTGCATGATTTTCTTTTATCAATACCATACACGATATACTTAAGACCGAAATGTTATTTGATGAATTTCATTGCTCCAGCAATAATTGAGATATTTCCACAATTTAATGTTTATGGTCTTCAGTGGACCATAGAAATACAGAATAGATAGTTAGTTGAGATGATCAGCGTAACATTCACTTTCTCGTGGGAAATCTTAGTTTATGCAGCCCTTGAGTGCCAGACTATTAGAATATACTTAATTAAAAAATAAAATAAACAAAATCAAGTGTTATTGATTCGCACATGTCATTGATACATTTGAATTTTAAACACATTCAAATAGCAATTCGTTTCCCAACAAATCTGATCTTAACTCAGTCTGGATGTTTATTTATTTTGCGTAACCTGATATTTATAATGAATTGGAGTTTAGTGAAATATGGCGTAATTAATGTGCTACAAATGAGTAATGACCAGCACAGAAACAGTAAATGCATTAATCTAAAGTAAAGTGTAGCGACTTACCAACTGCAGAATACTGAGAAGAAGGAAACAGGAAAATGTCTTCATTCCGTAATTTCTGGAAATATCTGTAATAAATTCACAAAGGGCTATTAGACTAAAATATCCTGACTGCTAAACCTCAAACAAAAATGCAACAGCTATTGTGGTCGTACTCATGACGCGAAAAATATCTTCAATTGTCCATCAATCCTACCCAGGAGATGACGAAAATGAGTTCCGTCCAAAATTATATCTATGTATCTATTTATCTATCTATCTATCTATCTCTCTCTCTCTCTCTCTCTCTCTCTATATATATATATATATATATATATATATATATATATATATATATATATATATATATATATATATATATACTAGCTCAGATACCCGGCTTCGCCCGGGAATATTGATTTGAGGCTGAATGGTGATGGTATTTTTTTGGCAAGGCTTTACATTGCACAATATTTTGACATTCATCCGTCCCAGTGTTTAGGGTTAATACCCGTTGTTGGCATTTATTAATAATAAAATTAATTTTTTATGTAAGTCTTCACTGTTCTCCAAATTGTCATATTTCCCGTCTCCTGTTCATTATGCATAGATTTCAGCTATTAAGGACAAAATATTAACATTGATTTGAATTAATTTTTCCAGCTGAGGTACCTGATAGTTCAAATAAGAAGGAATTGTTGAGCATATCAATATTTCTACGCAAATTACTTCCTCCACACATTATTCCTGGAGAAATGTATAAAAAAAAAGTTAATCTAAATAACAACGTAAACAGCGGGAGTCATTAATGTTATTAGTGCTTATTTAAGTGTTTTTAATAAATGCATATTATTACAAAAGATGTTATGTTTTAGTCTTATATGATATTTGTAAGTATGGTTCGGATTAGTGAGCTTATAAATCTCCGTCGCATCCTCCTCATTCATTTATTTTCCCTATAACTTTGTTATTTATTTCCAATAGAAATGTAAACTATAAGAGCATTTCTGGCATTTAATATATACTCAATATGAATGTTTAAAGTATTACTAGGTTGCAGGGGGGCTCTCTTCCCTTCATCTATCTTTTTGAACATAAATGAAATTATTTTTATGGATCTATTATTTAGTTCCATCAGGTAGATAAATTATTAATATAATATTCTGAATCAATAATCTAAGGAAAACAATCATGATAACGCTCCAGCGAGAGCGGAAATTGAGTTTAACGGGAGTTAATTGAGTTTACTTATTTCCTGTGGAATGCTCGCATGACGGGAAGTTATTTCCACTCAGGCTTACTAATACGAATATGATCTTATGTATAAAACTTTGCTTAAACTATATGTGCTGGGATTGGTTTTTACCAGGAAATATGTTCATTATAGATGATATTTAATTGTAATAAATGCTATCCATGATTATGGTTTGAATTATTCAAAAACCGTGAGTCGAGAGGGATAGATTACGAACACATTTTCATATATTCTTCAAAACTAAATTTTCTATTCTATTAACCCTGAAAGTTAGACTTTAGGATTGGCTATTTTGAAAGAACAATACATCGTGGAGGGAAGTACAATTGTACACATTGAAGTCTTGCTATAAAAATAGCATCATTAGTCAAAATTAGTCAGTCAACATTGATTTCCCGGGCATCGCCGGGTACCTTAAGTTGTTTATTCTGTTATTTAGAGAAAGTTTTGTTATATACACTATCGTCGAATAACGAACTATAAAGCCGTTACACGTTAAAAATTATAGCGGAAGTCAACAATTTTATTTGGCACAAAAGACTCACCGAACTAATTAAAACACTCGATATGTGTATTAGCACTAACGCCTTCCTTATAATAAGCCATACTAACATTTCTAGGGACGGGTAGGAGTGGGCGTTATAAGGGAAGCCTGAAATTAATAATAGTGATATTTCGTTTCTTATTGTGGTTTCGGCAAATATGCACATAACAAAAATTGTTTATTTTGTAATTTAGAGTAACTTTTGTTATATGCACTTTTGCCGTATACGGAAGTATAAATGAGTTATACGCTAAAAATTATAGCGGGAGTCCACAATTTTATTTGGCACAAAAGACTCAACCGAACTAAACCAAACTCGGTATGTGAATTAATACTAACGATTTCCTTATAATAAGCCATACTAACATTTCTAGGAACGGGCAGGAGTAGGGGTTATAAGGTAGGCCTGAAATTAATAATAGTGATATTTCGTTTCCGTATTGCTTTTTTAAGCAAATATGCACATAACAAAAGTTGTTTATTTTGTTATTTAGAGTAACTTTTGTTTTATGCACTTTTGCCGTATAGGGAAGCATAAATGAGTTATACGCTATAAACTAAAGCCGGAGTCCACAATTTTATTTGGCACTAAAGACTCCACCGAACTAAATAAAACTCGGTATGTGTATTAGTTTTGACGTCTTAATTATCATAAGCCCTACCAACATTTCTAGGGACGGGCAGGAGTGGGGGTAGTAAGGGAGGCCTGAAATTAAAAATAGTGATATTTCGTATCCTATTGGGGTTTTCGGAAATATGCACATAACAAAAGTTGTTTATTTTGTTATTTAGAGAAACTTTTGTTATATACACTATCGTCGTATACCGAAGTATAAAGGCGTCATACACTAAAAATTATAGCCGGAGTCAACAATTTTATTTGGCTCAAAAGACTCAACCGAACTTAATGAAACTCGGTATGTTTATTAGTGTTGACGTCTTTATTATAATAAGCCCTACCAACATTTTTAGGGACGGGCAGGAGTGGGGGTAGTAGGGGAGGCCTGAAATTAAAAATAGTGATATTTCGTATCCTATTGGGGTTTTTGGAAATATGCACATAACAAAAGTTGTTTATTTTGTTATTTAGAGAAACTTTTGTTATATACACTATCGTCGTATACCGAAGTATAAAGGCGTCATACGCTAAAAATTATAGCGGGAGTCATCAATTTTATTTGGCACAAAAGACTCAACCGAAATAAATAAAACTCGGTATGTGTATTAGCTCTAACGCTTTCATTATAACAGGCCATACCAACATTTCTAGGGTTGGGCAGGAGTGGGGGTTGTAAGGGAGGCCTGAATTTAAAAATAGCGGTATTTCGTTTTCTATAAGTCGGGTCGAAAAAGTGTATAGAGTAAATCATATTGGAAATTAAATGTACTATGTACTAAATATTGTTATATATATATATATATATATATATATATATATATATATATATATATATTTTCTCTATCTTGAATATCAACCAAGATATTTGCATTTTTCAGTTTTCAGCCTTCAGGAAAAACCCACTTCTACTCGTGTTACGTAAACAATACTCGGGTATATAATAAACCACATTATTCGATGATTAAATACCAAATATTGTTTTCAAGAGAGCTTTATTATACGAGATACATGCAAATATGTTGTGGTGACCCCCCCCCCGTCTTAAATTCTTTGACAACTTTAATTTGATTGACGGAGATAAAATTTATTCTGATTCATTATAAATTACAGTACTAGATATTGTGCATAGTTTTCAATAAAATTAATATGTTATAGTCAAATATGTTTCCGTTATTGTTTATCTTTCCAGTATCGGAAAGAATAAAAATAACTAAAAGCCGTTGGCAGATCTGTTTGTTTACATTCGAAACGCTTTCCGCCGGGATGGGAAAGATTTCTTAGTACGTTTGTATTTATTCACCTAATATTCACGGCGGTGCGTTAGCAATATATAGGTTCATCTATTATTAAAATTCACGTGGGAAATCTGCTTAGTTTACGCAGCCCCTGCATGACGGACTTTTATACAATTTGACTAAGCCAAACAACCTTAGGTGAACTGGTGCCTTTTTAATTATGTACTTTCTACTCTTATCATCTTTATATTTATGTTTGTAAAATTTCTCCACATATATCCATAATTTCTTAGTTATTTCATTTAATAGTTCTACCCTGGACTCCAAATACGTTTCTTTGCAATAGAGTAAACCATCCATTTTATTAATATAATTAATTTTTAGCATGATAGCCACTTTTTTTGGTTTTCTCAGATTTCACTAAAAAAATGTCTTGGTTATTACTTTTAAACCTCATTACTGCATTAAAACCTTGTTCTACTTCAAAAGTAACCTGTCTGAAGGATTGCCTTTGTGTCTGTCTTGAAAATAAGCTGTCCTTACAATATTGTTCCTTAAACAGTTTAGGTAGTTTTCGGAGGTTTATAAATTTTGCAGAATGCTTTCCACATCTCCTATTAAATCATAAATATCCTTGTATGTTTTATTTGGCAATATTACTACATTTTCACCTAAACTCAGGAAATGCATTACATCTGTTGGAACTTCCATTCCTGTAAGATTGATTGCTACATTTTTTGTGTGTAAATTCAAAAACCTATTTAGGAAATCATATTCTGATGAATTTCTCATTAATCTACTTTTAACATTTATGTTGTTACTACTTAAAAAGGTTTTATTTGTTTGTCTATACAGCTCATTATTATTATAAGACTTATTAGGGGAGACAGTTATTTCTTTGTCAATCTTTACTTTTAGATTTACCTGCAATATTATCAAACGATTCATTTCCCAATCAGAGAATCTACTTAGAAATATATTTTATATTAATATATTTGTTTTTCAAATCAGCTTGAAATGTCTTTCCCAACCTATTTCTTAGCCAATAAGCCTGTTTTAAATCTAAATATATAAACTCACTTGCTAACGTAGCCGGCGTTGCTCGGGGAGTCCGAATGATTGTAATTTATTTTGGCGTTAGAATGCAAAATATTATTACACGCCTTTTCGTTACTATTTATTCGAGTAACTTTAGCAAACTTATAGAAGTCTCAAGGAATAATAAAATAGAATATAAAGAAAAAATGAGTTCCTGATCAATTTCCTTGTGAATTGTTCAAAATCTTGTTTAATATAAATCATAATTATAGTCAGCATTTTAGCAGATTTCCCTTAAGGGGAATCAGCTATTAAGGTAGTACCCATGACGGAATTTTCGAATTTTTTCTTCAAATGTCCATCGATCCTACCTAGTAGATGACGAAAATGAGGTCCGTTCAAAACTGTATATATATATATATATATATACTTGTCTGTTACCGCTCTAGCGGTCGCAATTTTTGTTTAATCGTTGAAATTGGATGAAACATTTCTTATTTCCGTTTGTATTTGTTCACGGTGTTGTTGTGTTAGCAGTATGTATATTTATCTATTACTAAACTTCCCGAGGGAAATCTGCTTAGTTTACGCAGCCCCTGCGTGACGGACTTTTTATTATAAACTATGCAGGAATACAAATTTCTTTTCCCAAAAGCGTCCCCTTGCACAACGATTATATCTATATTATGTATTTAATTGCCATTATTAAAAATACTTTCTATTATGTATAACATATTCTCGGATCGATGTTAAGCAGACATATGGGTGGACTTCCCCAGCTCTTTCAACCCCCTTTCACAGTGATTTGTTTGAATAAACATGCTATTTAATGTTTAGCACTAGTTTAAAACAAACATCATCATTAGTTTAAATTATTCAGTATCAACTACATGTTCCTACATCGACCCACGTCGGCCGGATCAAAAGCCTCCCTGCCAGGAACCGACTGTTACATCATCACATCTTGTCCAAAATCAACACTATTTCGTTTAAACTATTGTATTTTAGGTTCTTCTAAATATTAAACCATGGGAATGTATAAATTTGACATAATTACAACTTAATTCGGATTAGTCTGGATGCACACAATAGGCCCGGTTTCATGTACAATACGTTGAGAAACACCGCCGAGAAGAAATAATCTAGATTAAGCTGAAGGGTGGGGCGGAGATTTATAAGCTTCACGCTAACACGAATAATGCATAGAACGATCGCATACTTCTAAAAAAAGTCCGTCACGTGAAGTTTTAAAATAGAGAAATCTGCATACTGGTAACACAATACCACCGTGATTAGATAATGAGAAACCTTTCAGTTAATTAAAACAAATTCCCAACTGAAACGGCTTCTGAATTGTAAGAATAATTTATATTTTAATAACTCAACTTTTAGTAGTCCAAGAACTAAAGAAGGAGGGGGCGGATGAACAGAACGTATTTGCATAAATCTCACAAAGTAACGAAAGTAAGGCAAGGTTAGGTTAGAAACGACAGGTAAGGTTAGAAGCTTCCACCTGACCAGAGAAGTTACGAAAATGGCCGACGTAATCCGAACTATACCCCACCACATGTCTCACAGACTTCATAAAAATGCAAATATCTCCGTTAATATTCAAGACAGAGAATAAATGCATATAACAATATTTATAGTAAATTTAATTTGAAGTAACATTAGTTCTATACAATTTTTCGATCCGATGCATAATAACAGAGATATTTCGAATTTTCGAAAATCCCCCTCTAAATCCCCCCTCCCTCTTGTCCGATTTCAGCCATTAACGAACTTGATCTGTTTGAAATAAAAAGGTTAAATATCTAGTTTCTTAACTATCAAACAAAAATTGCGACCGCTAGAGCGTTAACAGACAAATATATATATATATATATATATATATATATATATATATATATATATATATAATTTTGAAGGGACCTCATTTTCATCATCTCCTGGGTAGGATCGATGGACATTTGAAGAAATTTACTAAAATCGCGTCATGAGTACGACCTCAATAGCTGATTTCCCTAAAGGGAAATCTGCTAAAATAGCGTCATTTGGCAGAATATGCCATTATGAAATAAAGTTTAATGAGCACTTATCTATCGGTTTATGCATAGGTTATGCCATGTAGCTCGGCCTAAAGTAATATTTTGCAGGAAAAACATCTGGAAGCTAATCATTTTTATTCTCACTCACCCTTATAATCAACTTTGTCTGAAAAAAATATAATGCAGTCCAAAGACCAATCCGGTTTTCTTAAAATAAAAATATTCAGCCAATTCAAATTTATTCAATTTTAAATTCAACGTCTTTTGTCGGCTTGTTATACAATTGGTGATTCCTGCTATAGTTTTAGCGTGTATTTTTTTTATAATTCCTTGTACGGCAACAAAATTTACTCTAAATAACAAAATAAACAACTTTTGTTGGCTGCGTGTTTGCCGAAAATCTAATAAGAAGCGAAATTTCGCGATTTTAGCAGATTTCCCTCAATGGAAATCAGCTATTGAGGTCGTACTCATGACGCGATTTTCGAAATTTTTCTTCAAATGTCCATCGATCCTACCCAGGAGATGAAGAAAATGAGGTCCGTTCAAAACTATATATGTATCTATATACAGATATATATATATATATATATATATATATATATATATATATATATATTTATTTATTTGTCTGTTACCGCTCTAGCGGTCGCAATTATTGTTTAATCGTTACTAAACTCGATATTTAGTCGTTTTATGTAAAAAGAAAGATCAAGTTCGTTAATGGCTGAAATCGGACCAGTGGGAAGGGGGGGGGTTTAGAGGGGAGGATTTTTGAAAATCGAAATATCTCCATTAGTATACGTCGGATCGAAAAATATTACAGAATCAGTCTTATTGAAAATTAAATTTACTATAGATATTGTTTTATACATTTATTCTGTATCTTGAATATTAACTAAGATATTTGCATTTGTATTCTGCATGTGCTCGGCAGCAGTGGCTATGTTCGGACTTTCCGCCGTGAGCTCTGGCGGCCGTTTTTGTAAGTATTCGTCCCTCGTGAATAGGTTTAGAGGTTTCTTACTACTACAGTTGTTAGATTTATCTACTGTATAACTTCACGTGGGAAATCTGCTTACTTTACGCAGACTCTGCGTGACAGACTTTTTTCATTTCAGGCTTCCCCTACAACCTTCACTGTTCGTCCCTAAGAATATTGTTATAGCCTATAGTCTAAGTTGGGTTAGAAGTAAGGAATTATATAATATGAATTATAGTTTGAAGAATAAATGGAAATAAGTCCCTCTCCACTTATGGACACATCGTGAATAATTTAAATCATAATCATGGATAGCATTTATTATAATTAAATACTATCTATAATGTACATATTTCCTGCTAAAAACAAATCCGAGCTTATTTATATACATAAAAGTATATAGTTATTAGTAAATGTCACTAGAAAGTAAAATACAAGAAATAAGTTAACAGAATTAACTGTTAGCACCCTCAACAACTTCCTCTCCTGCTTAAGTGTTATCATTATTGTGATAGACAGTGGATTTGTCCGAAAATAGTGAAATCTGGCGAGGTTTATCCCCTTCTTTAAGAAGAAAGATGAAGCCGTACAGAAGGAGGTAAGAGAAAATCCATTAACAAAATCATTAACGAAGTTAACCTCAGCTATGAAGTAACAGAAGACGTTGCCATGACAACCTCTAGCTACTGCAGTGAGCCTAACCTCTCTCAACCAACTCAAGAACAGCACGTGTCAGCGGAGAATGAATCTAACCCAAACCGAAGCGAAACAGGTACAGCCTTAAACCAACTGTTAGTAATAATCAACCCAAACCAATAACAATAAACAATAGCTTTTCACCATTATTAGAAATTGACAATGACGAAAATAATGACTTACCCGAACATGATTTAACAGAACGCAATCGGAAGACTTTAAATATACCACCTATATTCATACTGGAAGCAGATAACTATCAACATATACTCGCAGACATTAAAACAATAGCAAAAGCTGATCTTAAATTACAGCAATGCTTCAAAAAAATAAAAGTAACCCTTACATCAACTGACGACTTCCGTAATGTGACCAAATGCTATGACGAGACAAATGTTAAATACTACACATTTCGTAACCCAGCAGACAGTAAATTATCTGTACTCATAAGAGGTGTTCTTTGTAGCATCTCTGAGCAAGAGGTATTGGACGAACTTGTTGTATAGTACCCAGTTGTCAAAGTCACTAGATTACTAAATAGAGAACGAAACCCGACCCCACTCATGGCCGTAGAGCTTGGGGACAATGCTAAGAGCAAAGAAATATTTAATTTAAAAACCCTTTTCAATGCTGTTGTGATCGTTGAGCCAAGACGGAAATCCAAAAGGGTGACTCAGTGCACGAATTTCCTTCGAGTAGGACACTCCGTGAGGGGAAAGAGATTGTAGCACCTCCCCCCCCCCCCCCCCCCAAACCACAAGTCATATAAAGTTTAAACGCATATTGTCTTTTGTTATAATGGCAATATCAAGTAACGTTTAATAGTTATGGATAGTACATAGTCATTTCAATATTGTCAACATATCCGAGGATTAGGATAACATGTACCACAATTCATGAGTTTAATTCCATACAACTTCTGCTATCACACGTGCAAATTCAGCCAGACTTTGTTTAAATAATACATTATACAAATTGAATAATCCAAATGCTCTAATATTTTCGATTTTATAAGTCTAAGAACATAACATCATTTGTCATTATATGCCTTTATTAATACACTTTAATGGGTACTATTAAAATTGTTGACTCCCGTTGTAGTTTTTATTATATAATTTGGTTATGGTTCGTTAGATGAAAAAAAACTTACTCTAAAACACAAAATGAATACCTTGTGTTATTTTCGTGATTGCCAAAACACCAATACGAAATGAAATATCTGGAATTTTTGTTCAGGCCTCCTTCCCCTCCCGTCCAAACATAAACATTTTAATATAGCTTATAATCACGGAAGAATTAATACCGATGTCTGTTAAGTTCAGTTCAATCGTTTGTGCCCAATAAAACTGTTGGCTCCCGCTTTAGTTTTTAGTGTAAATCTCGCTTACACCTTGTTATTAGATTATCCAGGTGAGGTACCAAGGAATTGTTGAGCATATCAATATTTTTATAAAATTACTTGCTTCATACGTTGTTATAGGAAAAAATGTTTAAAATAAAAGCTACTTTTAAAAACACAAAAAACAACTTTGGTTATGTGCATGTTTGCCGAGAAACCAATAGGAAAAGAAATATCCCAATTTTAGCAGATTTCCCATGAGGGAAATCAGCTATTGAGGTTGTACTCATGACGGAATTTTCGAAATTTTTCTTCAAATGTCCATCGATCCTACCTAGTAGATGACGAAAATGAGGTCCGTTCAAAACTGTATTTATATATCTATATATATATATATATATATATATATATATATATATATATATATATATATATATATTTGTCTGTTACCGCTCTAGCGGTCGAAATTTTTGTTTAATCGTTACGAAACTCGATATTTAACCGTTTTATGTAAAAAGACAGATCAAGTTCGTTAATGGCTGAAATCGGACCAGAGGGAGGGGGGGTTTAAAGGGGGGATTTTCGAAAATTCCAAATATCTCCGTTATGATGCATCGGATCGAAAAATTGTATATAATAAATCTTATTGCAAATTAAATTTACTATAAATATTGTCATATACGTAAATTCTCTATCTTGAATATTAACCGAGATATTTGCATTTTTCAGTTTATAGCAAACCGCCACTTTTTTTTTTTCAGGCTACCCTTAGAACCCCCACTCCGGTTCGTGCCTCGTATATACGGAGTCTCACTGAGTTAAGGCCTGTCTTTTATGGCCATTAAAATTGTTGGCACACAGTTTAGTTTTTAGTGTATATCTCGTCTATACTTTGTTATACGACAAAAGTGAATATAACAAACTTTACTCTAAATAAACAACTTTTGTAATGTGCAAATGTACCGAAAAACCAATAGGAATCGATATATCGTTATTTGTAATTTCAGGCTTCCCTTACAACCCCCACTCCTCCTCGTCCCTAGAAATGTTGGTACAGCTTATTATCATGGAGGAGTTAGTACTAATACACAGAGTTTTGTTTAGCTCGGTTGAGTCTTTCGTGCCAAATAAAATAGTTGACTCCCGATATAGTTTTTAGAGTATAACTCATTTATACTTTGGTATATACCAAGTTTCATAAAATTTGGTTCATCCGTTTATGTGTGAAAAGGTATCAAACAGACACTAAAGAAACAAAATGCAGTTATGGTGTCTATGACATGTGAAACGAAAAAGTATCGTGAAATTTCGAGAGAAAAAAATGAATGTACTGACGGAGGTTACAATTTCATATATATATATATATATATATATAGCTAGCTAAGGTACCCGGCTTCGCTCGGGATATCATTTGAGGCGGAAAGATTCTATTTTGTTTTTGGTAATGCTTCTCCTTATACAACTGTATTTTCCGTCTAAGCGCATTCCCCCCCCCCTAAAGGTCAGTTATGTGACTTATGAAAAAAAAAAAAAGCTGTTTGACCCGGAATAACTCAAATCATAATCATGGATAGCATTTATTATACTTAAATATCATCTATAAAGAACTTATTTTGAATATACAATCTAGCTAATGTACCCGGCGATGCCCGGGAAATCATCGTTGACTGACTAATGATGGAATTTCATATTTTTTATAGAAAATCGTTGAAAAACCAATGGGAATCGCAATATCGCAATTTTTCATTTCAGGCCTCCCTCATAACCCCCACTCCCGTTTGAACCTAAAAATTTTAATATATCTTCTAATCATGGAAGAATTAATGCTAATTCACATACAGAGTTTTGTTAAGTTCGGTTAAATCGTTAATGCACAACAAAATTGTTGGCTCCCGCTCTAGATTTTATTGTATAACTCGTTTATACTTTGTTATACGACAAAAGTGAACATAACAAAAGTTTTATTTAGTTCTGTTGAGTCATTTGTGCCAAATAAAATTATTCTCCCCGCTATACTTTTTAGCGTATAACGCCTTTATACTTCGGTATACGAAAAGAGTGTATATAACAAAAGTTACTCTAAATAACACAATAAACAACTTTTGTTATGTGTATATTTGCTGAAAAAACAATAGGAAACGAAATATCCCTATTTTTAATTTCAGACCTACCTTATAACCCCCACTCCTGTTCGTCTTAGAGAATATTAATATAGCCTAAAGTCTAAGTTGGGCTAGTAGTAATATACATACCAAGTTTCATAAAATTCGGTTCAGCCGTTTATGCGTGAAAAGGTAACAAACAAACAAACAAATAAACAAACAAACAAACAGACACGAAAGAAACAAAATGTAGTTATGACTTCACTGTCCTCCATATTGTCATATTCCCGTCTCCTGTGCATTATGCATAGATTTGAATTATTAAGGACAAAATTTTATAATAATATATTATTTTGTTATTTAGAGAAATTTGCTCAACAATTCTTTTGAATTTGAACTACCAGGTACCTCACCTGGAAATATTAATTCAAATTATAATATATTATTTAAACGTATTGTCCTTAATAATTTAAATCTATGCATAATTTAAATTATTAAGGACAAAATTTTATAATAATATATTATAATTTGAATTAATATTTCCAGGTGAGGTACCTGGTAGTTCAAATTCAAAAGAATTGTTGAGCATATTTCTCTAAATAACAAAATAAACAACTTTTGTTATGTGTATATTTGCCGAAACCCCAATAGGAAATCATTATTATTAATTTCAGGCCTCCCTTATAACCCCCACTCCTGCCCGTCCCTAGAAATGCTAGTATAGCTTATTATAATGAAGGCGTTAGTACTAATTCACATACCGAGTTTGGTTTTATTCGGTTGAGTCTATAGTGCCAAATAAAATTGTGGACTCCCGCTATAGCTTATAGCGTATAACTCATTTATGCTTCCGTATACGGCAAAAGTGCATATAGCAAAAGTTACTCTAAATAACAAAATAAACAACTTTTGTTATGTGCATATTGGCTGAAAAAGCAATAGGAAACGAAATATCGCTATTTTTAATTTCAGACCTCCCTTATAACCCCCACTCCTGCCCGTCCCTAGAAATGTTAGAATGGCTTATTATAAAGAAATTGTTAGTATTAATTCACATAGCGAGTTTGGTTAAGTTCGGTTGAGTCTTTTGTGCCAAATAAAATTGTTGACTCCCGCTATAGTTTTTAGCGTATAACTCATTTATACTTCCGTATACGGCAAAAGTGCATATAACAACAGTTACTCTAAATTACAAAATAAACAACTTTTGTTATGTGCATATTTTCTGAAAAAGCAATAGGAAACGAAATATTGCTATTTTTAGTTTCAGGCTTCCCTTATAACCCCCACTCCTGTTCGTCTTAGAGAATATTAATATAGCCTAAAGTCTAAGTTGGGCTAGTAGTAATATACATACCAAGTTTCATAAAAATCGGTTCAGCCGTTTATGCGTGAAAAGGTAACAAACAAACAAACAAACAAATAAACAAACAAACAGACACCAAAGGAACAAAATGCAGTTATGGTGTCTATGACATGTGAAACGAAAAGTTATCGTGAAATTTCGCAAAAAAAATTAATGTACAGACAGAGGTTACAATTTTATATATATATATATATATATATATATATATATATATATATATATATATATATATATATACTAGCTCAGATACCCGGCTTCGCTCGGGAATTCATTTGAGGCTGAATGGTGATAGTATTTTTTTGGCAAGGCTTTACTTTACACAATGTTTTGACATTTACCCGTCCCAGTGTTTAGAGTAAATACCCGTCGTTTCTTTGGATTTGTTAATAATACAATTATTGTTTTTATGTAAGACTTCACTGTCCTCCCGTCATATTTCCCGCTTCCTGTGCATTATGCATAGATTTGAATTAGTAGTTTTTAACGCATAACTCATTTATACTGAGGTATTCGACGAAAGTGTATATAACAAAAGTTACGCCAAATAACCAAATAAACAACTTTTGTTATAAGCGTAATTGCCGAAACCCCAATAGGAAACGAAATATCACTACTTTTAATTTCAGGTCTTCCTTATAACCCCCACTCCTGCCTGTCCCTAGAAATCTTAGTATGGCTTGTTATAATGAAAGCGTTAGTGCTAATACATATACCGAGTTTTATTTATTTCGCTTGGGTATATTGTCCCAAATAAAATTGTTCACTTCCGCTATAGGTTTTAGTTTATATCTCGTTTATAATTCGGTATACGAAAAAAGTGTATATAACAAAAGTTACTCTAAATAATAAAATAAATAACTTTTGTAATGTACATATTTGCCGAAAACCCAATAAGAAACGAAATATCGCTATTTTGAATTTCAGGCCTTTCTTATAACCCCCACTCCTGCCCGTCCCTAGAAATGTTGGTACCGCTTATTAAAATGGAGGCATTAGTGCTAATACGCATACCGAGTTTTATTTATTTTGGTTGAGTCTTTTGTGTCAAATTAAACTGTTCACTTCCGCTATAGGTTTTAGCGTATATCTCGTTTATAAATCAGTATTCGAAAAAAATGTACATAATAAAAGTTACTCTAAATAACAAAATAAACAACTTTTGTTATATTCATATTTGCCGAAAAACCAATAGGAAACGAAATATCGCTATTTTTAATTTCAGGCCTCCCTTATAACCCCCACTCCTGTTCATCTCAGAGAATTTTAATATAGTCTAAAGTCTAAGTTGGGTTAGTAGTAATATACATACCAAGTTTCAAAAAATTCGGTTCAGCCGTTTATGCGTGAAAAGGTAACAAACATACACGAAAGAAACAAAATGCAGTTATGGTGTCTATGACATGTGAAACGAAAAGTTATCGTGAAATTTCGCGAAAAAAATCAATGTACAGACAGAGGTTACAATTTTATATATATATATATATATATATATATATATATATATATATATATATATATATATAGATGTGTGTGTGTGTGTGTATACGTATATGTAGATAAATATATAGATAGACTAGCTCAGATACCCGGCTTCGCCCGGGAATTCATTTGAGGCTGAATGGTGATAGTATTTTTTAGCAGGCTTTACATTGCACAATATTTTGACATTTACCCGTCCCAGTGTTTAGGATTGATACCAGTCGTTGCCGTGGATTTGCTAATAATAGAATATTTGTTCGATAAGGCTTCACTCTCTTCGATATTTTTATATTTCCCGTCTCTTATACATGTAAATATGGTGAATTTTTATTTCAGGCCTCCCTTATAACCCCCCTCCCGTTCGAACCTAAAAATTTTAATATAACTTATAATTATGAAAGAATTAATGCTAATTGACATACCGAGCTTTGTTAAGTTCGGTTCAGCCGTTAGTGCCCAATAACATTGTTGGCTCCCGCTAAAGTTTTAATGTATAACTCATTTATACTTAGGTATACGACAAAAGTGTATATAACAAAAGTTACTCCAAATAACAAAATAAACAACTTTTGTTATGTTTATATTTGCGGAAAAACCAATAGGAAACGAAATATCGCTATTTTTAATTTCAGGCTTCCCTTATAACCCCCACTCCTGCCCGTCCATAGAAATGTTGGTATGGCTTATTATAATGAAGGCCTCACTGCTAATACACATACCGAGTTTTATTTAGTTCGGTTGAGTCTTTTTTGGCAAATAATATTGTTGACTCCCGCTATAATTTTTAGCCTATAACGCTTTTAAACTTCGGTATACGACAAAAGTGTATATAACAAAAGTTACTCTAAATAACAAAATAAACAACTTTTGTTATGTGCATATTTGCCGAAAAACCAATAGAAAACGAAATATCGCTATTTTTAATTTCAGGCTTCCCTTATAACCCCCACTCCTGTTCGCCTCAGAGAAAATTAATATAGCCTAAAGTCTAAGTTGGGTTAGTAGTAATATACATACCAAGTTTCATAAAATTCGGTTCAGCCGTTTATGCGTGAAAAGGTAACAAACAAACAAACAAACATACACGAAAGAAACAAAATGCAGATATGGTGTCTATGACATGTGAAACGAAAAGTTATCGTGAAATTTCGCGAAAAAAATCAATGTACAGACAGAGGTTACAATTTTATATATATATAGATGTCATTTTGAAATAACTTTATTTTCGTCATCTCGTAGATAGGAGATCCTCTGGAAGGGCATTTGAGGAAAATAATCGAGAATCGCGTCATGAGTACAACCTCAATAGCTGATTTCCCTTAAGTGAAATCTGCTAAAAGAACACATTGAGAATTCAAGGTTGCATTAATACAACCAACAACAGGTGGAAATCCCAAAACTAATAACCAATTCTTAATATTATAGTCTATTCTAAACAAACTATCAACTTTTTCAACAAATGAAATCCAGCGTTAGGAAAGAATTGCCATTTATTGTTTATATTTATATACACAAAGACATAATATCCTTTTTCTTTTCGTCAATTGCTAATGAAGTGAAATTATAAAGTTTTGAAAGCAATACACTTAATTTTACTTATAAGTGGTTATATTAAATATAAATTTGAATGGATTTCATCATCCCATTGACAGTTGGAGATTTGAAGAGATGTCTCAAAAAAAAATAAAATATAATAATAAGCTGACAGAATGATTAGTTAGCACAAAGAGTATTAAGGATAAACTATTGAAATAATTACAGAGAGGGAAATTAAACTGATAACAAATGGTTTCATGATAAGAATGACAGATATAAAAAAACTACTCACTTTTCAAATGGTTATTGCAGCTCTTATTCGTTATACGAAGGAGAAGGTACCAGATCCAACATGGAACAAGGAAAGTATTAAAATGCGGGGAACTAGCCTTCTTCCTGAATAACCTACTAGATTATTATTTATTAACGTCCACTTTCTGCAACTAATGCTAATTGGGACGAGTTATCTAATGGCTACCACTCTTTTGGCAGTTATTCAGGTCGTACCCATGGCACATTTTTGAAATGTTTCTTCAAATGTCCATCGATCCAAACTAGTAGATGACGAATTTGAGGTCCGTTGAAAATTGTGTATATATATATATATATATATATATATATATATATATATATATATATATATACTAGCTCAGATACCCGGCTTCGCCCGGGAATTCATTTGAGGCTGAATAGTGATGATATTTTTTTTTGGCAAGGCTTTACTTTGCACAATATTTTGACTTTACCCGTCCCAGTGTTTAGGGTTAATACCCGTCGTTTCTTTGGATTTGTTAATAATAAAATTAATTTTTTATGTAAGACTTCACTGTCCTCCATATTGTCATATTTCCCGTTTCTTGTGCATTATGCATAGATTTGAATTACTAAGGAGAAAATATTAACATACATTTGAATTAATTTTTCCAGGTGAGGTACGTGGTCGTTTGTTGAGCAAATTTCTCTAAATAACAAAATAAACAACTTTTGTTAAGTGCGTATTTGCCGAAACCCCAATAGGAAACGAAATATCACTATTTTTAATTTCAGGTCTCCCTTATAACCCCCACCCCTGCCCGTCCCTAGAAATGTTAGTATGGCTTATTATAAGGAAGGCGTTAGTGCTAATACACATACTGAGTGTTTTATTTAGTTTGGTTGAGTCTTTTGTGCCAAATAAAATTGTTCACTTCCGCTATAATTCTTAGCGTATAACGCCTTTATACTTCGGTATACGAAAAAAGTGTATAAATCAAACGTTACTCTAAATAACGAAATAAACAACTTTTGCTATGTACATATTTGCCGAAAATGCAATAGGAAACGAAATATCACTATTATTAATTTCAGGCCTTCCTTATAACCCCCACTCCTGCCCGTCCCTAGAAATGTTGGTAAGGATTGTTATAATGAAAGCGTTAGCGCTAATACACATACCGAGTTATATTCATTTCGGTTGGGTTTTTTGGCCCCAATAAAATTGTTCACTTCCGCTATAGATTTTAGCTTATATCTCGTTTATTATTCGGTATACGAAAAAAGTGTATATAACAAAAGTTACTCTAAATAACAAAATAAACAACTTTTGTTATGTTTATATTTGCCGAAAAACCAATAGGAAACGAAATATCGCTATTTTTAATTTCATGCCTCTTTTATAACCCCCACTCCTGTTTGTCTTAGAGAATATTATTATAGCCTAAAGTCTATGTTGGGCTAGTAGTAATATACATACCAAGTTTCATAAAATTCGGTTCAGCCGTTTATGCGTGAAAAGGTAACAAACAAACATACACGAAAGAAACAAAATGCAGTTATGGTGTCTATGACATGTGAATCGAAAAGTTATCGTGAAATTTCGCGAAAAAAATCAATGTACAGACAGAGGTTACAATTATATATATATATATATATATATATATATATATATATATATATATATATATATATATATATATGTGTATATATATATATATATATATATATATATATATATATACCCGTATATGTATATATATATATCTTAAGCCAATATGATGTCGGGAGGGTTGGGGCAAAAGACTCATTAGCTTTATCTATGCATTGGCGTCATAAAATGGTTGACACCAACCTGTGAATTAACAGTAAGTTGTATAATTTCTCCTGTTACAATAAAATAATTTCACCTCAATGAAACTTCAAGGGCTTGATGAATAAACTCAGAACATAAGAAAGTAACTGTTTAAATATAATACTACGATGTTTGGTTAGAAGCAGTGAGGAGGCAGAAGTTCCACATAGAAAATTCCCCTCCCTTACACTCACTTTTGCGAGCCAACCTACCACTCGTTTAACCCTAGTATTACCGACCTCTCCCAGGTCGCATGGATTACCAAGGGGGGGGGCTCCTCGAGCCCACAACCTTAAAAACCTTTTATTTTGGTTCTATAATTTTTTTTAAAATTTTTATTTCTATTGGATTATGTTTAATGAACGTTTCTTATGACACCTGTGGAAAAAAAAATTAAAAAAAAAAATTAAATACAAAAATAAAAATAAATTAAAAAAAAAAGTTCGGATGGGGAAAAAAGGATGACTTTAAATTAAATGTAATTTTATTCTACTGGAGGAACATATCTAAACCTTGTTAGAATAAAAAGTTATCTATATCTAAGTTATTATAACATTATAATAGAATAATAATTTAAGAAAATAAAATTATCAGATTCGTAATGCAATTATCGGTGCTTTTGCACAATAATTTTTTTTCCGAGTGTTTATCCAGGATGCAGCATGAACTAACTGTTCCCCTAGTTGGGAAAAACTAGAAAATCTTCTCTTTTCTAAAAAAGTACCTATCAGGAGCAATAATTATAACCATCTCAGTAATATATTTTTATATGAAAAAAAAATTATTTGGGGAGAATATATATATTTCTTTTTGAGAAAAAAAAATCTTGAGAAGGTTTGTGTATTTTAAAATTACATCAAAGTAATTATTATTTGAGCAATATAATTAATAACACTTGAATTACTAGTTAAAAGTAGTATTAAATATCAGTGGGCTCGAGGAGCCCCCCCCCTTGGTATTTATGTTTAAAACTACCCTTGGCTTTGCCACGGGGGGGGGGGATCCTCGAGCCCACACGTCAAAAAAATTTTTTTTTCTCAACATAGAAATTTTTTTATTTAATTTTATTGTTATGCCCTCACTCTAGGATATTTTTCTGAGGAATACATAAAATATCAAAAATATCCCATTAAAATTGGGTGATAGGGAACAAAAACAAAAAATTGTGGGCTCGAGGAGCCCCCCCCCCCTTGGTAGTTCTAGGGTTAAGATCTCAGTTCTGTCAATATTAAATTATGTTAACACTTTTTCATTACATTATCTTTCCAATACTATTAGTATAAGTTCAATTAATGTTTTTGTTTTAATAAATAAGGTATTAAATATATTTAAGAAGAAACCGACATTTCTAATTAATGAATATTTAGGAGAGGTGGAAGGGGGGGGGGGGTAATATACTTTCCTATTATGCAACCTCTTAATGACATTAAAACATTAACGTGGATTTCAGAAGTTCAATGGAAGTTGAATGGTGGTAGGTGAGGTACCAGTAACTAAGATTAATGAATTCATACATGAGAAAGGACAATATTTCTGTATTTATACACTGTTATATGACAAAAAATGTATAAAACAAAAGTTACTCTAAATAACAAAGTAAGCAAATTATGTTATGTGCATTTTTGGTGAAAAACGAATAGGGAATAAAATATTTAGAATATTTTCTTCTGACCTCTACTACTATAATTGATGTTTTATTGCCAAACTATTGGTGGTTGTTTGATTTGCAATCATCATTGACCCTTTATTATAGTTCATTGTTTTAACAGGTGATTTATATGTTTTGTTGTGAGTAGTTGTTGGTGTTCGATTCAGTCTCTGGCACGAACTCCCTGCAGTTTGACTTAAGTGTGGAAAATATCAAAATTAATGCGTGAGATAGAATGTAAATAGCAACATTTAGATTCAAGTAAAATTGTAGTAAGATTATTCCTTTGGGTTGTATCACCTAGGGTGTGTGCGGGAGGGGAGGAGTGTGTGTGTAAGAGACACGGGGGGAGGGGAGAGGGGAGAGAGAGAGAGAGAGAGAGAGAGAGAGAGAGAGAGAGAGAGTGAGAGAGAGAGAGAGAGAGAGAGGGAGAGTGAGAGGGAGAGAGAGAGAGAGTGAGAGAGAGAGAGAGAGAGAGAGAGAAAGAGAGTGTGAGAGTGAGAGAGTCGGTGGGGGGAGAGTCGAGGTGGTGAGAGAGAGAGAGAGAGAGAGAGAGAGAGAGAGAGAGAGAGAGAGAGAGAGAGAGAGAGAGAGAGAGAGAGAGAGAGAGAGAGAGAGAGAGAGAGAGAGAGAGAGAGAGTCCTACAAATCACACGAATTAACCTGGGAAGAAGAAGAATGGCCGCAGAAGAGATATGGAGAGACATGAAAGGTGCGGATGCAGTAGTAGTCTTACAAGAACCCCCAACAACAGGAGCCCAACTAGCGGCCCTTCCACCCGCGTCACACCACGCGTAGTTTACGTGGGTACGCAATGGAGAGCTGTTGGCCATTATCAAGCATGCACAAACCTCGTGGCCGTCATGACCCTGAGCAGGGGACAAGATACATACCACTTAATATCTGTGTACTTGCCGCCGAGTAAAGCAATGAGACCCACACTTGCCCATGTAGGAAATCTTATCCGGGAGTTTCAGAGGAACGTCGTGATGGGGTTCGACTGTAACGCCTGGAATACAGAGTGGGGATCGAGGTTTACCAATCTCAGAGGACGAATAATGGCCGAATTTATCGCGAACGATAGAAATTCCCAAGCGACTTTCAGTGGGGCAGCAGGGGAATCCCATATAGACGTGACTCTGGTGACTTCAGACCTTATCCAACGAGCCTCGGATTGGAAGGTGGAACATAGCACAGTGAGCGACCATCAGCCTTAGACTAGAGGCAAGTCGTGGAAACGGAGCTATCCGCGCGTCTCCCAGTTTCGCCATTAAAGAGAGTAAATGGGAAACTTACAAAGAATGTACAGAAAGGAACATTAGGAGTGCATTCGCAGGCAGTGGCTTTGCAGACCTCCCAGTCAGCAAGAGAGACGTGGACGTCCAAATAGATTTAGTCCAAGACAGCAGAAGAAGCCTTTGGAGTGAATGAAGATAAACGGCGCTCTAAACCATGGTGGAACAAAGCGTTAGGAGATGCTAGGAGGATGGTTAACAGAGCCAGAACGAACGCACAAAGATGCTCAGAACTAGGTCTAAGGAGAGCCATGTTCAAGATCTGCAAGGGAGTTAAACGGGCGTGCGCAATAATGGTCGCCCGAGCAAAGAAAGAGGCTTGGAGATTCTTTGTCACTGACACCACTATAAAGGGACCCTGGGGCATTGCCTATAACACGCTAAAGAAGGAGAACAGGGGATCACCTGCGTTGCCGGCGATCGCTGAAGGAGGGCTAATCCCAACAAGTGCTCCTGAAGCAAGTATGAACTTCATCAAGGCTTTGTTCGGAGAGGACGATCCTGCTAGCGACACGAGGGAACAGGCGGCAGTTAGGGAGACCTCCAGGCTACCACCAGGCACTGAATTTTCTCAGGACTGGGACGAGTTGGACGTGGAGATGGCGTTGAGGAAAATGAAGAAGGGCGCACCAGGAGGAGATGGTATCCAGGCCCAGTTGGTGCAGCAAGCCTTGCCAGCGATAGGGCAGCACCTGACTCGTATAATGAACTCCTGCCAAGGAATAGGTTACATTCCTAGAGCTTGGAAAACGGCCGCAGTCGTAGCGTTCAAGAAAAAAGGGCAAAGGGACCTCAGCGTGGCAAGAAGCTATTGACCCATATGCATGCTGCCTGTTCTGGGAAAGGTCTTGGAAACCCTAATAAAACAAGAGATATTTCCCCGTTTAATTAGAAGAGCCAGCCAGAGGCAATGAGAGGGAGAGAGGGAGAGAGAGAGAGAGAGAGAGAGAGAGAGAGAGAGAGAGAGAGAGAGAGAGAGAGAGAGAGAGAGAGATAGAGAGAGAGTGAGAAGAGAGAGAGAGAGAGAGAGAGAGAGGGAGGGAGAGAGAGGGAGGGAGAGATAGATAGGGAGAGAGAGGGAGGGAGAGATAGATAGGGAGAGAGAGGGAGGGAGAGATAGATAGGGAGAGAGAGGGAGGGAGAGATAGATAGGGAGAGAGAGGGAGGGAGAGGGGGGAGGGAGAGAGGTAGAGTAGGGAGGGAGGGAGGGGGGAGGGAGGTTGGTAGGTAGGGAGGGAGGGGGGAGGGAGGTAGGTAGGTAGGGAGGGAGGGAGGGAAGGAGAGAAAGAGGGAGGAAGGGAGGGAGGGAAGGAGAGAGAGAGAGTGGTGAGGGAGGGGGTTCCTTTGGAGACGGTGACTGCTCTTTGAAGTAATATAGAAGACACAGTTTTTGTAATTGCGAAAACAGGTTGTTGCCTTGACAAACTCTTGTGAAAGAGATAGTGCTAATGAGATTAATAATTTCCTTGTTCCCATTCAAATGCCTCGAGAGCAGCAAACTTAAGTACTATTAGTCGCTATCAGCCCTTATCAATGATATATATACATATATTAGCCCACCTCCATCAATCAACAAATATTTTACATCATTCTCCACAAATTGCAGTACTACTCAAGTAAGTTTCAACGCTATCATCACTCTCTCTCTCTCTCTCTCTCTCTCTCTCTCTCTCTCTCTCTCTCTCTCTCTCTCTCTCTCTCTCTCGTATAGACACACACAACGCAATAAATAAAATTCTTAGTCGCACCCAGGCTAGAAAATGGTGGCAAACTGTAGGTAACCCGTCTGAATTAGACATATAATCATAAAGTGGATGTTGATAAATTACATTACCGTTTACTAATGTACTTGTCCCATTCACGTTATAGGAGCACTTTAAGTACCTTCTCTTAAATTGAAAACATCAAATATATTGTTGACATTTGTTATAGTAGCTCTTTGTAATAAAGAATTTATATCATCTTTGGTGAGGTTATGTATAGTCAGCTGTTAATAAATAAAGTTTAGTTTTGGTCATTTCAGCATTGTGGTAACACTACTTTATATTAGGTTAGTTGATAACCTTAAAGCAACATTTACATTTCGTCCTATTTTATTTGAATTATTTTATTTTATTAATTACACCATTATTTTTAAGAAATGAAGAATGATGATGAAACCCCTAGCAAAAGGATGAAATATTCGTCTAGCCCTACATTAGAGATTCCAACGGTAAGTTTTAATTCTCATCCTTTTCTCTATTTAGTTTGATACATAAAATATCACGTTCGTCTATCTTCATTTGTAAAGGGCAGTAGTCAGCAATATGATATATTTAAGCTGGATAGGATAAATTAAGAGATGATGATGACACTCCTGATGGAAGTGAGGTGAATATAACAGCTGGGTCACTCGACCCCAAAACACAAACAGGGTTATCTTCAGGTGTAATAAAGCAGAGACAAAATATCTAATTGCGTCATAAAATATATCCCCCAAGAAGTATCTTACTGCCTGTATGCTGATGACCTTATCTTATACATCACTTACTCTTCATTAACATACGCACAAAACATCATACAGCACACTTTAAATGAACTTCAAAAATGGTGTTCTGTAACTGGGTTTAAGTTATCAATCGAAAAAACAAAGTATACCATTTTCACCCGAAAAAGAAGTTACGAATGCCCACAATTAACACTCCACAACACTTTTATAAATAAGACAGACGAACTTACATTTCTAGGACTTACATTCGACAGAAAACTCACATGGGTTCCCCATTTAAAGGGCCTCATTAGTAAATGCAAGAAAAGCTTGGATTTATTAAGGGTGCTTAGTAATTCTGCATGGGGAGCTGACAGATGTTCTATGCTAACTTTTTATCGTGCTTATACCAGGTCATTGCTGGATTATGGCTGTATAGCATATTCATCAGTCAGTCCAAAAACACTTAAAATGTTAGACACAATACACAACACAGGACTGAGGATAGCAACTGGAGCCTTCAGATCGAGCCCTGTTGATAGTATATGTGTTGAAGCAGGAGAACCTCCACTGGAATACAGGAGACGTATCAACTGCTTAAAATTTATTTTAAAATGCAAAGCATTAGATGCTCCATGCGTCAATGTATTTTTAAATAACACACTTTACAACAAATACATAGAAAAACACACTAAACATAAACCTCTAGTCGTACGCACTTCAGAAAACACTACTGATTCGAACATATTGCAAACTCAAATATACTATAACAAAAGCATTACATTCCCTCCATGGAGAATAAATAACTTAAGCATTAATTTAACTTTAACAAAATTTAATAAAAGAAATCCATTATCTTCTAAATTTTACAGAATAGCTTATAACTCAATTGTAGCAAATAACACAAACTCACTTCACACTTTTACTGACGGATCTAAGACTGACTTTGGGACAGCAGCTGCAGCAATCATTAACAATGACATATACACAACGAAACTTAACAACAATGCAAGCATTTATACAGCTGAGTTACAAGCTATAAATATTGCCTTTTCAAAATTTCATGATTTTCAAAATTCCCAGATTTTCTTATTTACAGACTCTTTAAGTTCTCTATTCTCCTTGGAGAACATTTACAGTACTCATCCTATTATAACCCACATCTTAGAACACTCCATCCATCTTCAAAACAATATTACACTAGTATGGCTACCAGGACACAAAAATATTGGACGAAGTAATGAAGTTGACGAACAAGCAAAATTAGCGACTCAGAAACATGACGTAGACTCAAATGAAACTGACAATAGACTAGTACAATAAATTACGAAAATTACACCTACAGTATTCACACGGACTAGTAAAAATTCAACTTATACACGGAGGGAAGAAGTGATTTTAACAAGGCTCCGCATTGGTCACTCTCTCCTTACTCATAGCTTTCTAATGAAAAAAAGAGAGCAGCCCAAATGCCATGTATGCAATTTGACTCTTACAATAAAACACATACTGACAGACTGCAAGAGACGAGATCATTTACAGATACCCCACGACCTACATGACTTACTCACTGAAGGTAGTCCACACATACCCACTATACTACAACACCTAAAAGACATTAACATATACACAAAAATTTGAATATACAATACTGAAAATTAATACTTGCATTTTAAAAGAGATTTTATAATTTTCTAGTAAATGTATGCGATTCTAGTCTTTGTGTGAATGTTTTGTGTGTGTGTGCGAGCGTGTGTGTGTGTGTGTGCGTGTGTGTGTGTGTGCGCGCGTGTGTGTGTGCTTGTATGTTTGCTGAGCTCTTTATAAACTCTTTTAATATATGTAAAGTAAATATTTCATCTTTTTTTTTTGGTCAAGCAAAACTGAAGGTTTTCCCCCCTTCCCGCCATAATGCAATTCATGACTATCGTTGTCAGTAACTTTTTTTTTTTTTTTTTTATTTTTTTATTTTTTTTTTTTTTTTTTTTTTTTTTATTTATTTTTTATTTATTTATTTTTTTTATTTATTTTTTTTTTATTTTATTATTATTATTTTTTTTTATTCAACAATATATATATTTTATTATATTTTGTTTAATATTTTTTTTATTTCCTATTATCCAAGTTTATTTTATCAATTCTCACTTTTCGGTTTTTTAAATTGTTTTGGATTCTATATTTGTTTGTCAATTTGTTGTGTTCGATTTCTATTATTGATCGATTTCAATTTATTGTTCAATTTCTATTATTTGAGTTCCATTTTTGTTTTTATTTCTGTTTTGCGTTCCATTTCTGTTTTTGGTTTTCCATTTTGTTTTTGTCTTCCATTTCTGTTTTTATTTCCCATTTTGGTCTTGTGTTCCATTTCTATTTTGTTTTCCATTTTTGTTTTTCTTTCCCATTTTCCTTTGTGTTCCATTTCTGTTTTTGTTCTATTTCTATTTTGTGTTCCCTTTCCGTTTTTATTTCCCATTTTGGTTTTGTGTTCCATTTCTGTTTTTGTTTTATTTCTATTTTTGTGTTCCATTTCTGTTTTGTGTTACTATTATATGTTTCATGTTACATTTCTGTTATGTTGTTTTATGTTTCGTTTAAATTAATTTTGTTTCGTTTCGTTTTTTTTTTTGTTTTTTTTTGTTTTTATGTTGTTTTTTTCCCAGAGCAACATCGCCACAGCTGCGAAGCTCCAAATAAATAAATAAATAAATAATTGCGTATTACCCCATTAACCCTAGAACTACCAAGGGGGAGGGGGCTCCTTGAGCCCACAACTTTTTGTTTTTGTTCCCTATCACCCAATTTCAATGGGATATTTTTGATATTTTATGTATTCCTCAGAAAAACATCCTAGAATGAGGGCATAACAATAAAATTAAATAAAAAAAATTTCTATGTTGAGAAATAAATTTTTTTTTGAAGTATGGGCTCGAGGAGCCCCCCCCCCTTGGTAATGCAAGGGGTAGTTATACACTTAAGTACCAAGGGGGGGGGGCTCCTCGTACCCACTGATATTTAATACTACTTTTAACTAGTAATTCAAGTGTTATTAATTATATTGCTCAAATAATAATTACTTTGATGTAATTTTAACATACACAAACCTTCTCAAGTTTTTTTTTTTCTCAAAAATAAAATATATATATTCTCCCCATATAATTTTTTTTCATATAAAAATATATTACTGAGATGGTTATAATTATTGCTCCTGATAGGTACTTTTTTAGAAAAGAGAAGATTTTCTAGGTTGTTCCCAACTAGGGGAACAGTTAGTCCATGCTGCATCCTGGATAAACACTCGGAAAAAAAATTATTGTGCAAAAGCACCGATAATTGCATTACGGATCTGATAATTATATTTTCTTAAATTATTATTCTATTATAATGTTATAATAACTTAGATATAGATAACTTTTTATTCTAACAATGTTTTGATATGTTCCTCCAGTAGAATATATATAAAATTGTAACCTCTGTCTGTACATTTTTTTTCGCGAAATTTCACGATAACTTTTCGTTTCACATGTCATAGACACCATAACTGCATTTTTGTTTCTTTGGTGTCTGTTTGTTTGTTACCTTTTCACGCATAAACGGCTGAACCGAATTTTATGAAACTTGGTATGTATATTACTACTAACCCAACTTAGGCTTTAGGCTATGTTAATATTCTCAGACGAACAGGAGTGGGGGTTATAAGGGAGGACTGAAATTAAAAATAGCAATATTTCGTTTCCTAATGCATTTTCGGCAATTATGCACATAACAAAAGTTGTTTATTTTGTTATTTAGAGAAATATGCTCAACAATTCTTTTCAATATGAACTACCAGGTACCTCACCTGGAAAAATTAATTCAAATTATAATATATTATTATAATATTTTGTCCTTAATAATTTAATTCTATGCATAATGCACAGGAAACGGGAAATATGACAATATGGAGGACTGTGAAGTCTTACATAAATAAATAATTTTATTATTAACAAATCCACAGGGATGACAGGTATTAACCCTAAACACTGGGAAGGGTAAATGTCAAAATATTGTGGAAAGCCTCAAATTAATTTCCGGGGGAAGCCGGGTATCTGAGCTAGTATATATATATATATATATATATATATATATATATATATATATATATATATATATAAAATTTTCAACAAACCGCATATATAGTCAGTTTTGAACGGACGTCATTTTCGTTATCTTCTAGGTAGGATCGATGGACATTTGAAGAAAAATTTCGAATATCTCGTCATGAGTACGACCCTAATAGCTGATTTCCCTTAAGCTAATAAGATTCCAACAGGTAGATTGACCCTTAACTTTAGGCACATATATTTCCCTACTATAACTTTGTAGGTTAGGGTTCCAACAGGCAGTTAGATATCTCTGCGTTAGTCCTAGTCAGATAAACTTCCCTACCATAAATATTTCGAACTGGCTAAGTTACCCGGCTTCGCCCGGGAATTCATTTGAGGCTGAATGATGGCATTTTGTTGGCAAGGCTTTACTTTGTACAATATTTTGACATTTCCCCGTTCCTAAGAATAAGGCTTAAACACGTCGTTGCTGTGGATTTTTTAGTAATAAAATTATTTATTATGTAAGGCATCAGTGTCCTCAATATTTTTATACTTCCCGTTTCGTGTGCATGTAGTTTTTTTTTATGAATTAGTGGACCATATAATTCATAATCATAGAAAGTATCCTGTCTTTCAAACCATGTATGAATAAAAGTTTCTTCCCCTTGATGCAGTACAAAACCCCAACGGTAACAGCTGTTTTAGGTGCGTCTTAACCGCTATTAAAAATACTCTTTCGTAAGTCTCGATTGTACACTGTATATTCATATTGGTATATAGTGTGTTCAGAAAGGATATCATTTAGTAACGGGGCAGAGTTAATAAAAATCAGAAATAACTGGGTGCACTTCCTCAGCGTTCATACTTTTAAATTATTTATTTAAGTGTAAGCATCAAGTGAAATATAACATAGACCAATATGAGGTCGGCTGGGAAGCTGCAGAACTGATCGGACAAAGGAGGTAGTCCCACCTTCCTAGGCTAAGTGGTGCCAACCCGCTGTTCATTTAGAATATCAGTCCTGTAATACATTAAATTATATTAACATATCTGATCACATTATCTTGACAATATTAAAACTGTTTGTTCAAATAATTTTCACGTTCTATTTAAATAATGTAATACATACACTTAATGGCAAATTGGTATTTCTCAAGAATTAATGTTTGGGAGAAGAGAAGGAGGGGAGGTTACTGGCGTTAAAAAAATAACATAGATTTTAATTATTAAGGATAAAATATTAACATAGATTCAAATTAATTCATCCAGGTGTGGTGCCTGGTTGTTTATATAGAGATCCCGGCACGGGGCCGGCCCTTCCCAGTGGCAGCAGTAAGCCCCCGCTGTGTAGCTGCTGGGTAGGGGAACCGTAGGAACAGTAGGTCCTTAGTCGGCTTTGCTGTTCCGGGCAGGGGATCACTCCTGCCTTAATGGGGTAAGGTCTGCTTACTCAATGTGAACTACGGGCTGGGTGGTGTCCGGAGTGGAGGCTTGCCTTCACTGCCGGTCATAGGCGTAGTGGTCGTGTGTTCAAAGCACGAGGACATACAGACCAGGAAAACTGGTACATGTACGGGAGTTCTTCTCTCCTGTGGGAGCTGGTTAGTAGGAGACTGTCCCTTCCATAGGACTCGCTTCTGACCATCGTAGCGAGTCCTCAGTCACTATGAGGTTGTTGGATTGGTGTAGAAGAATTAAGGCCTCACGGCTAGGTGCCTTCTACATTGTAGCCACTCCTCGATATGGGTACACAATGTTTATATAGAGAAGAATTGTTGAGCATATCAATATTTCTAAGCAAATTACTTGCTTCATACATTGTTATATGATAAAACGTATAAAACAATGGTTACTCTAAATAACAAAGTAAACAACTTTTCTGGTTTACCTTTCCCGAAAAACTAGCAGAAAATGAAATATCGCGACTTTTTATTTCTGGTCTCCCTTATAGCCCCGCTCCCGTTCGTACCTATAAGTTTTAATATAGCTTATAATCATGGAAGAATTAATGCTCAAGTTTTGTTAAGTTTGGTTCTACCGTTAGTGCCCGATAAAATTATTAGCTTCAGTTGTTAGTGTATATCTTGTTGTTATACGACAAGAGAATATAACAAAAGTTACTCTAAATAACAAGTTTTGTTATGTGCATATATGCCGATATTACTAACCCAACTTAGGTTTTAGGCTACATTAATACCTGAAATTAAAAATAGCAATATTTCGTTTCCTATTGGTTTTTCGGCATATATGCACATAACAAAACTTGTTATTTAGAGTAACTTTTGTTATATTTTTTTGTCGTATAACAACAAGATATACACTAAAAACTGAAGCTAACAATTTTATCGGGCACTAACGGTAGAACCGAACTTAACAAAACTTGAGCATTAATTCTTCCATGATTATAAGCTATATTAGAACTTTTAGGTACGGACGGGAGTGGGGGTAATAATAAGGGAGGGGGTTTAGGGGGGGGGGGAAGGGGGGTTTTATATATATAAATATATATATATATATATATATATATATATATATTATAGACAGATGTCTCTTTACTTCGGTATCATATATTTCCCTACCATGGATATTTAGAATATGGTTCCAACATGTGGCCATGATAAAAATTGACTATATATTTAATTTTTTTAGGTACTTCCCAGTGGAGGTGTAATCGCAGATTCCACTTCGCACGGTGGGAATGAATTTGTTGAAACAGTGGAATGTCAAGATCCGTTGACCGTAGCTAGTCAGCGTCATCCAGGAGAAACAGTGGCAAAAGAGAAGAATTGCGATTTTCCAGAAATAGTTTGTGCTACAATCAAACAGCTGAAAGATGTCAACGCCAATTTTAATTGTAAGGACGACAAAGGAGAAACGCCACTCCATATTGCTGCGAGACAGGCTGACCCCATTGTTGTTGAATGCCTGGTGGAATGTGGCGCTCAAATCAGTATTACCAACAAAAATGGTAAAACCGCACTTGATATAGCTATAGAGAGCAGCCGTCCTACTGTTGTAGGTTCTCTGATTAAATTGGGGGCAGTTTGCAGTAGAAGCGGCTTTGGAACTGCTATAAAAAAGGGTAATATGGAACTAATTCATGCAATCTGGACTAATGGCACAGCGGAAATGAAGTCTGCATGGATGAAATGGGGACTTCTTTGTGATGCAGTGAGGGCTGGAAATACAAATGTAGTCCGTTTGTTAATTAACAGTGGCCTAGATGTCAATGATAATAGCTATTGTAGTACTACTCCTCTCCAGGTGGCTGTGGAGGCAGGCAACCTCGATATCACTCAATTCCTATTAGAAAAGGGAGCTGATGTAAACTGTAAGGATAGTAGTGGTAGGACTCCCCTTTACAATGCTATTAGACTTAAAAAGCCCTTGTCAATAGTGGAACTGCTACTAAACAAAGGAGCTGACGTAAACTGTCAGGATAGTAGTGGTAGGACTCCCATCTTCGAGGCAGGGAACAGTTTCTCCTATATTGTGCACCATGCGAACGGCAAACATGTGGCTCAACTCCTTCTAGCTAAAGGAGCAGATGTTAATTTGAGAGATAACATGATGCAGACTCCACTCCATGCGGCAGCAAGCAGAAGTGACATTCCTCTGGCGAGCCAGCTGTTAGAAAGTGGAGCAAGTTTGAATTCTATAGCTAAAGAGGGGAAGACACCTCTTCACAGTGCTATAGAAGACGCCCGAACTCCGATGGTGAAGTTCCTCCTAGAGAGAGGAGCTAGTGTCAATATGAGAGAAGGGAGTTGGAGCCCTCTCCATGCTGCTGCCCACAGGGGAAACCTTCGTATGACCCAGCTGCTTCTAGAGCGAGGAGCTGATGTGAATGCTCGCAGTAAAAATAATAAGACACCTCTATCAGCTAGTCTTTCAGGCAAACAGAGTCATGACAGATCAGCTGTTACAGAACTCCTCTTATCCAAAGGTGCAATAAAATAGTACATTCTACCAACCTAAACCCCATAGGAATATGTTGCCTCTTCTCAACTCTCCTGATCACCATTCATAATTAAACAGTACTAGAAAGTAATCAATTGTGACCCATGTTTTTTTCTTATACCCCATCATTACATCAATTTTGAAATAATATTCGTCATTATTTAATATCATTTAGATTTATAAAACACTAGCTAAGGTACATCATTAGATGTACTTCGCTCGGGAAATCATTAGATGCTGAATGATGCTTTTTATTTTTGGCAATGCTTCAATGTGTAGAACTACACTTCCTGTCTGGGCGTATAGTTTTCCCGTGAAGGTTAGGCAGGGGCGTATAGAATAGAAAACTTTGGTTTTGAAGAATAAATGAAAATAAATCCCTAGGCAATCTCCTCTCCATTGTTTGACACACTGTGAATTATTCAAATCATAATCATGGATAGTATTTATTAGAATTAAATATTATGTATAATGTACATATTTCCTGTCAGAAACCAATCCGAGATTGTGAGATTAGTTGTATACATAATAGTAAATTTGAATAGAATGAAATTCCATCATTTCGTTGGAAATAAGTTTACACTATTAACTGTGTTAGCCTCCCAACAACTTCCGCCCCCGCTTCAGCATCAACTTAGCTTTACTTAAATTATTTATTTAAAACATAACGAAGTTACTTTCTAGTTAAAATAAATAACAATTCAGATGCGGAGGAGGCAGAGGTTTGTTACCTTCAAATCATAGTTTGAACAATTGTATAAATCTAAAAGTCCGTCACGCAGGGGCTGCGTAAACTAAGCAGATTTCCCACGTGAAGTTTTACAATAGAGAAATTTCAGAATAGAGAGTCAAGCAGTTACGGTAACGGCCCATACTAGCTCTTGACGGAAACTACCGACTAGACCCGAAGTTAGCCGATCTCATCTCAGAAGCTGTAAACAGAAAAATGCTAATATCTCGGTTAATATTCAAGCTATGCTAATATTTCGGTTATAACATTATTTATAATAAATGTAATTTGCAATAAGATTGATTCTATATACTTTTTCGATCCGACGTATAGTAATGGAGATATTTCGGATTTTCGAAAATCCTCCCCTCTAAACCCCCCTCCTACTGGTCCGATTTCAGTCATTAACAAACTTGATCTTTATTTTTGCATAAAACGTTTAAATATCGAGTTTGGTAACGAACAAACGAAAATTGCGACCGCTAGAGCGTTAACAGACAAATATATATATATATATATATATATATATATAGATATATAATTTTGAACGGACCTCATTTTCGTCATCTCGTGGGTAGGATCAATGGACATTTGAAGAAATTTTTCGAAACTCGCGTCATGAGTACGACTGACCTCAAGGGAAATCTGCTAAAAACATAGCACGAATTGTCAAATTATGCCTTTATTACAGACACTTTAATGAGTAATAATAAAATTGCATATACCTCTTTTAATCTTTGGTATACGATAAAATTGGATTGTTTAGTTATAATCCCCGCCCTCACTTAAAACCACCGATGGCGTATTTTGGAAATTTTAAAGTATTAAAAAATATAATGTTAGAACAACAAAATACACACCCTCGGTTTTAACTACCGATGGCGTATTTTGGAAATTTTAAAGTGTTAAAAAATATAATGTTAGAACAACAAAATGGCCACCGTCGTCATCGTGCGCCACCAATAGGGGACGACTAAAATACACTTTCACCCATAATAACATAGAAATATTGAGGTTTCTGCATTTCCCCTCCTTGGCCCACTTTCAGTCATTCTTTATTTTTACATAAAATGTTTGGTAACGATAAAATCAAAATGATGACTAGTAGAGAGTTAACAGACATGTATATCGTTTTCGAAGTGCTCCTTGGTTACAACCTCAGTAGCTGATTTCCCTTGAGGAAATCTGCTAAAAGAAATAGGTGAGAGTGAATCTTTAAATTGAAACTTGAACTGTTATCTCGGAGAAAGGTAATGTTACATCCCTACTCCTTTTGTCTGTCTTAGGTTTATGCATCGCTCCTGCATTTCACACTCAAATATGAGTTTCTTCTTTAATGTGAATGGTAATTGGTTCTTTTTTAGCTACATATTAGTGCTTTTAAAACGTTGATGAAATTATTTTTCACCAAATGGTTTATTTTGAGTAGTTTGCAGTAAGATAATTGTGTGACTAATGCACGTCCCACAGAGCTCTGTTAATCTTTTGATAGAATATTCCCTAGCATTTTATTGGCAATTTCAATGATTTATAATACAGAATAATATTTTATAATGCAGAAAAAATGCTGTTTACTACTCACATTTTTTCCTATTATTTATGAGCATTCTATCTGAATAGTGCTTTAATGTACAAAATTGATAGAAGTGTTTTAAATATTTTGCTAAATAGCTGCAGATAACAATCAATTAATTCTAGTGGGGTTAACAGTAATGAACCAGGTTGATGTAATAATTAATATTTGTTAATGTTTATTCCTTTTTATTCTCCATATATTTTCCTTTGTTGGTTCTTTTTAAAACTTTACAGAAATAAAGCCTTTTAGTTTTAGTTGATTTACCTTAAAGATGAATGAGTTTTTGAGATTGTACTGTTGACTCAAACTTTTTGATTCTTCGAATGTCCATTGTTCTTACTCTGGAGATGACCAAATTGATTTATTTGTATATCTTTTCCCATTACTATTACACACTGTTAATCTTGATGTAGATTTAATATTAATCTCTTCAAATACTTTAGGCTAGGTTTGTTATTGACCAAAATTGTATGAGGTCTGTAGAGAGGGAAACCTGAAATTGGAAATATTTCTGTTAATATGTATCACAAATAAAAACAATAATTGATTGGTCATTTGATCAAGTAGTTTTTCTGGCAATTGGCTTTTAGCAGATTTAACTTACGGGAAATCAGCTATTGAGGTCATACTCATGACGCGAGTTTTGAAAAATTTCCTCAAATGTCCATCGATCCTACCCAGGAGATGACGAAAATGAGGCCCGTTCAATATATATATAAATATTCGGAAATATTTAGAATTTTCAAAATTCCCCCCTCCCACTTGTCCGATTTCAGCTGTTAACAATCTTGATTTTCGTTTTTACATAAAACAACTAAATACAGAGTTTGGTGACGATCAAACAAAAATTGCGACAGCTAGAGCATTAACAGACAAATATATATATATATATATATATATATATATATATATATATATATATATATATATATATATATTTCGCTCTAGTGGTTGCAATTATTGTTTAATCTTTACCAAACTCGATATTTAGTCGTTTTATTTAAAGAGAAAGATATTCGTTAACAGCTGAAATCTGACTAGGGGGGAATTTCGAAAATTCAAAATATCTCCATTACTGTACATCTGATCAAAAAATTGTATAGAACCAATCTTATTACAAATTAAATTTCCTATAGACATTGTTTTATACGTTTATTCTCTATCTTGAATATTTACTCAGATATTTGCATTTTTCAGTTTTGAGCCTTCAACAAACCCCCCACTTCTACTCATGTCATATTAACAATAAGCTGTTTTATTATGAACCACTTCATTACAAGGTTAAATACCAAATATTGTTTTCATTGAACTTTTACTTTATATATAAATGCGATATATTAGCAAATACGTTCTGTTGAACCCCCCCCCCCATCTTTTGTTGTTGGATTACTAAAATTTGAGTGATTGAGATAAAACTGATTCTTATTCATTACAAATTACAGCACTAGCTTTTGTAAATGGTTTTCAATAAAATTAATATGTTACATTCATATATATTTCATTAACTGTTAGTCTTTCCTGTCTATCTATTCAGCGCTACAATATTGTCTTGCCTGTTTGTTTACAATTCAGCCGCTTTCTGTTGTAGAGATTAGTAACTTGTATTGTAAATTGACTGAAAGATTTCCCATTACCACTTGGATTTATACACTTAACATTCACGGTAGTATATTTACTTGTATGTATATTTATCTATTGTAAACCTCCGTGTCGGAAATCAGCTTAGTTTATGCAGCCCCTGCATGACAAACTTTTTTTTGTATTCTAATTAGTAATTTTGTTGGATTGAATTGCTATCCCCCTAATTTGCAAATATCATTTAAAGTGACAATTGTATTAAAGGTTATAAAAGTGAGATAATAACAATATGTTTTCTTTTGAGCAGCTGCTGGAGGTGTAGATCTTGGGCTGAGCTCCATTAAAAAAGAAGAGGATTCTTCAGACGAGGAAGGCCTCTGTACACCTAGAGGTAATTTAACACATCAGCTCTCATTTTATTTTCTAGTTTCACAGATATATTTTAATGATACTGAATCCCATGCCTTATAAAGTTATCAACTGGTGATTAGAGTAAGTAGTATTTGAGTGGATTTAATATTTCCGAATCAGGAAGAAATAGCCAATAACTGTTCATGCATCCATTCAGTCCCTTACTTCATATGTATTTATATAAAACTATGAAGAATTTTTTGAAGGAAGATAAGATGAAGTGGAAACTGCAATGGTGATATGCAAAACACTTGCCTCTCTAACAAATCCTTGTCTGACAAGCTTTCCCTCTCTCTGGCAGAGGAGATGATAGTTCTAACTAGCTGTAGTCATATGAAAAATTTGTTCTATTTGTTAGTTATATTTGTAGTGACTGTTATGTTGTTATTTGCAGGAAGTGAACAAGTGTGGAAACCAATTAAACAGGAACCAGCTGTGGAACTAGGCACTTCTTATGGAGAGCTTGAACGTGAGTATACGGGTATTTGGCCTAGTAAGATCCATTTTTAACTGGACTATTCTGCATTTGGTTGTTCTCTCTAAAGATTTTCATTAAATAATTGGTCATTATGCTTTATTAGATGAAGTGAAAACTGCATTATATTTAATTTTTATTTGAAAATGTTATTTGTTTGTTCTAAGTTGCCATATATAGCCTCATTTACGATTTTTGACTGAATTGTTCAGCCAGGCATATTGTTGGCTATCCTATTTGTTTACAATTTAGACACTTTCAATTGGAAGGTTATTAAAATGAACTGAAAGATTTCTCATTACCGGTTGCATTTATTCACAATGTTGTTAATTGTTACTGGTATGTAGATTTGTCTATTGTAGAACTTTACATGGGAAATCTGTTTAGTTTACGCAGCCCCTGCGTGACAGACTTTATTTTAACTGACTACATGCTTTCAAGGATATTCCAACATCAGCCCTGTTAGCATAACAATCAACAAAGTCTTGAGTTGTTGCAATATTTCGAGTGATACAGAAAGTTCTATTAAATGAAGTCTCTTACAGTTTCGCTGGAGTGTTGTTATACATATTATAATACACATCGTGCATTTAACATTCATATGAATATGTAATAATTAAAACTATGCATTGAATATAAGCTCTCCAACTTGAGGCACAAGTATTACCAACATCCTCCTCCCCAACCAATCATCTAGATTTAAATTTTGATAGGAAAAAAAAATACGAACCTGTAAAATAGTAGATTGCTCGAGCTCTTAAATATTTCATTTGTATTCCTATATTCTCAGCCTCATCCTGGCTAGAAAAGGGTGATGACCTGTAGATAACCTCGCCCTATTAGCCGTAGTACCACAAAGTGGACTTTAATATATATCATTTATTTTCCTATTGAGAAGATTGTAATCTTCTTGTGCTTTGTCATGATGGGGTTATTTCCAAATGTACATTAAACATTAAAGAAATTTTAAGTGGATATACTGGCCTTTCTTTTTACCCAGAATTTATTTAATATATATAAATATTTGGCATACAGCATAGAGATAGGAAATGCTTTGATATTCACAAAACTAATAGTTCTCTTTTTAGGAAAAGTGATGTTATATCTCATCCTCTATTTCATCCATACTATTTTTTGTAGAATACCGTTAGTGTATGTATGAGATGAGAGTGTAATATATTTGATGTAATGTTTTCCAGATAAAGATAAAGCAGTCTTCATCTGCCATCACTGCCAGCGAGTCTGGAAATCATTCATTTCACTGAGGCGCTGTGTTCAGAAGTGCTTTCATTCAACGATCACTAGTAAGTACTTTCTAAATAGAACATTTTATGAATACATCTCTGTTTCTCCTTTATTTTGGACTCATCCTTTCAAGGGGAAAATATTTTTAGAAATATGCCAATGGGTACCTTTATCGGTGAACCACAAACAAAAGAACCAGGGGTGTGACCAGAGGGGAGGTAGCCTTTCCTCACCACTCGCCTCATTTCCTTCTCCCAGAGCCATAAAAAGAAGTCTGTCATGTAAGGGCTGCATAAACTAAGCAGATTTCCCAAACATTTGTATGATACACTATTGATCTCCTTTCACCATTTATTCTCTTTTTCCAATAACAGGTCCATCGAAAACAATATATGGTATTTATGTTATGCTTGGAACAATACGTTTCATAATATATTCGCCTATTTTTAAAATGGGATGACTAAAAGCCGGGTTTTACCCAAGGCTGAAAACTAAAAAATGCCAATATCTCAGTTAATATTGAAGATAGAGAACTATCTTTGTATATTACAAAATTTATAGAGCATTAAAAGTTAAATAAGATTAGTTCTATACAATTTTTTGATTCTATATATAACAGAGAGATTTTGAATTGTTCAATCCCCCACATCTAAACCACCACTATTCCAGGTCTGATTACTGCAAATAACATTTCTTCCTGCTAAAATAAACAAATTATGTGTAATAGAGTATACAAATGATAATTTATAATATTGAAAACAAAGTCACTTAAAACGAAAAATACAGCATATATATCACAGAGTACATTCTATGATGAGAATGGTAAGGCGTCAAACAAAGTGGGATATGCCCAGCTTCTTCTATAATTTTGTTTGTGGTGTATACTTTAGGTATATTTGAATTTCTGACTATTTCTAATTAATGGGGGTTTTGTCATATGATCACTTTACATAATGTACATGCCTATATTTAATTATATATATGTATTGAGAGTCATTTTGAGAGAAAAAATATGTACAGTATTTGTATAGTGTATGCTGCCCCTCCAGTTTTTATTTTATATTACTAATTTTTCTGAATAGCTGTAGCTTCATCAAGTGAATGTAAATAAATACAACCATATTGTTTTTGACATTGATGTTCTAAAACATGGAAGAGATGATGTGTTGTATTTTTTAAATGTTGAATATACTAGTAATTAGCATTGTTATCACAAATGGTCAATTACTGTTTTACTGCAGTAATTATTTCCTTGCAATGTGTAAATAATATAGTTTTAGGAGTATAAAAATATTGAATAATTGAACATAAATACTAAACTAAGTGATTGTTAATTCTGTTTAATTGATTTGTTAGACTTCCATCCCAAAAAACTTACGTCACCATCCACTGGAGTAAAAACATTGAGGAGCTATAGAAGTTCAAGACAAGAAGTGGAATGCTCACCTGCAACTGCTGCGGCTGAGAAACATCTTGCCTGTTGTGAATGGAGTTACAGCACAAATTATACACACCTCTTAAAGCAGCAAATGCAGGCTAAACATTCAAGTGACAAACCTTACTCCTGCCCTTACTGTGAATACAGTGCTGTTCGGTCTAGCTATCTAAAACAGCACATACAAGCTAAACATTCAAATGATAAACCTCTCTCCTGCCCCTACTGTGAGTATAGGACTGTTGAAGCTGGCAATCTAAAACGGCACATACAGGCTAAACATTCAAGTGACAAACCTCACTCCTGCCCCTACTGTGAATACAGTACTGTTAGAGCTGATGATCTAAAGCATCACATAATGGCAAAACATTTGAGTCATAAACCTCACTCCTGCCCCTACTGTGAACACAGCTCTGTTCGTGCTAGTGATCTAAAGCAGCACATACAGGCTAAACATTCAAATGATAAATCTCACTCCTGCCCCTACTGTGAATACAGTACTGTTAGAGCTGACGATCTAAAGCGTCACATAATAGCAAAACATTTGAATTATAAACCTCACTCCTGCCCCTACTGTGAATACATCACTGCTCGGGGAGGCAATCTGAAGTGTCACATTAAGGCTAAGCATACTAGAGACAAATCTCACTTATAGCTAAAGTGGGAACAGGACTTATTGAAATGTCTCTCCATCTGCACGACCTGGGAACAGTGCCTGAGCCTTCATCCTCTCTGCTGCTAACACAGCAGGCCCAATGCTCATTCTTGAACCCTATTACTCACCTCTCTAACTTTGCCCACTTCTTTGTAATTTCCAGTTTGTCGTACATCTATATTTATAATTATTAAAATGTATATTTACATTAATTATATTATGTTAATTTAATGAAAGAAGTTTATTACTAAGTTTTATTTACTTTTTTTCAATTTTTTCCTTCAAGTTACTCCAGTGCCTGAATTTAGATAGAATTGGATCATTAATTTGTTAGCTATTTGCCTCTTGGTAGAATGCCTCCATTCCATTAGCAATTATGATCACACCTTTCTTGTGACTAGATGGCGTCTACTCAACGAAGTATTTTATTTCTAGAGAAGAAGAAGAGAAAAAACATTAAGTGTGGTTGCTGAATACACAGCTAAATCATCAATTACTTGACATTAAAAAATAAATAAAATAAAAGTAAATGTTAATAAAATACATTAGAAAAAATGGTATATATTCTAAGGGACAAGCACAGAGTTGAAATCATTTTACATTATATGAGGGTACTTCCAAAGACAACTCATTTTTCTTTGTGGGTCTAGCCTTTAAATGGCAAATATGTTTTTTGTCATTTTGTAATTGGAAAATCTCCTTAGTTAAGCAGACAATGTGTGACTTTTTGTGAATTGTAAAGTGTATTTCAATATATAATATATGCTAGGATATTTCTTTCACCTTGAGGTAATGTCAATATTAATTTTTTTTTATAAAATTCTAATTAAGGCCAAATGATCTAAATGAATATTATGTTGAATGTATGCAAAATTGTGTCATATTTCTGTGCTATAGTGTACCATGTTTTATTTCCCTATCTTTGCTATATTTAATGAATATAGATTAGAAACCTCTGAGAATTAACAGAATTTCAGAAAGCAATCTAGTAACAAACCAATGTAACGGTTTTTTTTTTATTTTTTTATTTTTTTTTTTTATAGGAAACAAGTTACCCAATACTGATTCTTCCTAAATTAATATAACATCAATTACGCTCACTCTTTATTAGTGTAGTATATTTGATTTCAGACAAACACAATTCAATTTATTTCTGTCATTATTGCCAACGAGATTGGGACTCATTCACTTCCCTTAAAGGCTGCGTGAAAAGATGTTTTGCTCTCAAAAAAATTGGTAAGTTACAAATCATATATTCTAAATATATAATTTACATTCTATTCATGCCTCATTTGATTCCATTCTACAAATTCCTCACACATTAGCATAATGGCTAGATAATAGGATTTTTTGAACCATTTGAATATTCTCAAGGGCTTACAGCATAAATGAAACTTACAATGTACTGTATTTTATATACACCATTAGGTAGGTTTATTAATAGACAGTATCTGTCCAAGAGATTGGGAGGTTAAGACAAGGGGAGAATTGTAACAATGTAAATATATATTTTTGTGTTTATAGATTAAGCATATTTTCTATCAAAAATTGTCTTTATTGGGAACTTTCTTCTTAATTCTTGGGCTACATATGTTTTAGAATTAGCTTGTGAAGCTTTGCCAATGTCTGGAATCTCCAGGCACAAGATGAAAAATGTTCTCTTGCCTGTCAGAATGAGAACAATTGCTCTTCAGTGACTGATATGATTCGGATAATCCCTCGTTTGTTATCTTCTCACTGAGAACTCAATGAAGGTGGTTTTTAGTTTAAAATCCTAATTAGTTATCCAATAACATCTAATCTATAATAAACAATGAACTGTGGCATTCCAGTGGTACTGTTATTAATAAAAGCTATTGATTATAAAAGATAGTAGACCTTCATACAGTAAACTAAGCGTAAATTTTGAATAAAACCAGAACTGCCAGGTTAGGATTTGCTTTCATTTCTAGATCACAGATATGACCTAATTGGAATTACTTCAAATAAAACTGTTATTTCTATTACAATGGGCTCGGACAAATATCCATGTAATGAATATTACATATCTGTACATGCATCCTTCTTTCTTTTCAACCTAACCAACTGATTGATGTTTCAAGGTGTAAATAGCTAATCATTAGCATATTCTTAGTTCAGTATAAGCCTACTAGGATGAAAAAAATGTTGTCTTGCACAAATATCTTTATTTATATCTACTGTTATCATTAGCACTTCCTAAAATCTATTTTTTTATTTATAGCTGAAAACTTTGTGAGAAAAATTTAGATATTTGTGGTATACCTTTTTTTTTATCCTAACACCTCCACCCAAACAGGCACTTCAAATAACATAGTGCAATATTATTGATTATTTAATCATATTAGATAGTTTTTACTTATGTTCTATAGGATTCAGAAAGAATGACAAAGCTGTCTCTAGCACAAATTCTTCACAATTTCTCAGAGGAATGGAGGTAAGATAATAATCTTAACCACTATATTACATCCCTCACTTCTTCACTTTTAAACTTATCAGGGCCAATATTATGCCAACTAATTTCATTACACATTATTAAATAGCAAACTCATTTAATATATTCATTATAAATTTTCCTCAAATTCAATGAAAACATTTTATAAAATCTATCAATTAATAAAACATAATAAATTCATTTTGATAACAATCTAAATATATAACATTCAGTCTTAATTTTTTGCCATACTTTTTATTATTCCTAGATTTATATATGATGCTTCATAATGACAAAGGATGACATGCTTTATATATGATAAGAAACTCGTCTTTAACTGAAAAAGACAATCTACGTGACTTAATAAGACAATGTGCACACAGTGTAATGAAGTACATGAATTAATTACGACGAAGTATCCAATTACTTAGTAATAAACATACATGGGAAAGTTCCTGTGCTATTCCATACACACAATGTCATATGTCTAAATTATATTTGGGCAACCATGAGATATTTGGAAAACCCAATTAAACAAAAATATTACACTACTTACTCTTAATAAGGAAGATGGTGAGAGATTTGTGTGTTTGGCAGTACTTATAAATGCGAACAGTTTTTTTCATTGATGAAAGTTAATAAATCAAAACATTGCACAAGGCTGACTGACGATAATTTGGAAAATTATTTTCGTCTTTGTATCAGTGGAATTAATCCAACCATCAATGGATTAGTTGCCCTAATTCAAGCTCATTGATTTCAGTATCACTATTTAACTTTTGTTATTTGTAATAATTCCAAATTTTTTGATTTAATTATAATGTAACTATTTTTTTTTCTTTTCATTTTATTATTTTAATAAATTGTATTATAATTAGATTGTCGTTATAATTTCATGTCTGATATCTATCGTTAAAAATTATGAACACTACTTTTAAAAGCAGCCTGTGAACATATTTGCACACTTAAGTTTGCAACATGTCAAATGTTGCCCATACCTGGTCTAAATAGTTAAAAAAAAATAGTTTCCTTCTTGTTCTCTTTTATGTATTTATTTCTACTCCTTGTTTCTAGATCGACCAGGCTGTGGGAGATATGACTGAGCGAAACGGCTTGGTCAAGGATCAGAATAGTCTAGTAGTGGGAGGAGATGCAGCTGGAGCCCACGATGAGAGGGGGCCATCCCATGATAACTCGATTTTGCTGTTGCTTTTGGAACATGGAGCCAGTGTTAACTGTAGGAATGATAGTGGCGATACACCTCTAGATATTGCAGTGGACGCAAACTGTCCTTCTAGAGTGGCCATGTTAGAAAGATTCGGAGCGAATGAAAATATGGGAATAAATATTTCAGCTCTATATCGTGCTGCTGCCAAGGCTAAGTATGAGTGCTTCTTTGTTCTGAAGGAACTAGGTGGGGTTTGTAATTGTGACGATTTGATGGACGCAGTGACGAGGGGCGATATTAAGCTGCTCAGTTTTCTGAAAGACAACTGTGTAATTAACCTAGACGTTCGTGATTGTGTGAACATTACGCCACTGCACTGGGCAGCAGAGGCCGGGAATGAGGTAGTTGTGACTTGGCTTCTCGAATCAGGAATGGATATCAATGCCAAAGGTTGGATTAATTTTTCTCCTCTACATTATGCAGCGAGGTATGGCCACCTCTCTGTTGTAAAGGTACTGCTTGAAAGAGGAGCTGACGTCAACAGTAAGTCTCTTTCTGGTCTTACTCCTCTCACTTACAGCAGGATCTGTCATCCGAAAGTAACATCATTCTTATTGCTACATGGTGCAGTAGAACTACCATCCACCCAAGATTCTTCTATTTTTCCAGATTAGAAATAAATTATATTAATAGTAGCTTTTGTTTATTTGAAACTGCATAATTCCTTATCCCAGTTACTAGTTATGAGTTAGAATATGCCGTTCTAATCTTTTGCTTGTAGGAAAAAGGTTCTCAAAAATCCTATAGAAAAACAATCAGTGTCATTTCACACATTTTTCTCAGACATGAAAACATTTAAAAGAAAATTTTAAAGCCTTAATAAAGGAAAGTTCCGTTAAATTCTACTACTACTCTTTTAAATTTAACAAATTAAATGGCAACTTCAAGAAGGTATTTATTGAATATTATTGCATTAGAAATTTCATAAGAGAAAAAATGACAAAATGAAATCCTTAATACCTGCCTCTCTCAGAAAAGGTGGGTTACCTGCCATGATTAGCTGTAGTTTTGGTGTAGTTTCAGAATAAGGACTTCAATAAATGCATTTTAAACAATTTATAGACATAATAACATGTTATTACTCTTGGATAATTCTGTGATTAAAAACGTGTCTGACTATAATTTATATTATATAGCTCCTGCATGATGACCTTTCATGACAATCATAATTGTTGTTTTTTTTTTACTGAAATTTAGAATATGTAATTACTCTATTAGAATAAATTAAAATTGCAAAATCCAATGATAATTTTTAATAAGATATTGTTTTTACTTTATAGTTATATTGGTTGTTAGATAATTCTTTTTAGTATTTTTTTATTATCATTATATTTGTTTAAGTGTATGATCACCTGAAGAAGACAGACAACTTAAGTCGAAACGATCTGGAACGACTAAACTTCTTTCAAGAAATGTATTCCTCGACACCGCATTGCAGATTCCCAGTAATCCATGCCATTAAACTACTAATGGCTAACTATTGTCTTCTATTAAAAAAAGTATTAAGAAAAATTGTAACATTAATAAAATGGTAGGCTCTTGAATTAAAAAAAATATGGAAACTTATACAACTGTTTTCATTTTAACAATTAGTTTTTCTATTTTAGGAATTATTATTTTTATTTAACAAATGAGTATTTCCTGCATTCTGGAAATCTCTTCTACAACACAAGCCTCAAGAATATTTCTAGCAAGATGGCGACAGGCGAAGAATTCTTAGAAGTGTTTAGTGTTTGAACTAGTTTTAGCTTTTATTAAAGACTCTAAAATTTCTATAGTGGAAATTAAGATCAAGCAATTATTAAAAATAAGTCAAAAGAATCAAATATTGATATAAAAACCCATTTTAAATAGGAAATAGGTCACTTAACCATGATAATTGATTTCAAATAACCTCACCTGCCAAAGCTGGTCCCTTATTTATAGGAGTAGATTCTAAAGATGATATAGAAAAATCAAAACTAAAATTGATTCTGAGTCATCAAATCTTCTAATTGAAGATATTAAGAAATTTAAGCCACGATTGATTTTAAAAAATATATCAGATGAAGTAAATGAGCATAACCTCGTCTGTGCACTTAAAACACAAACCGATATAATTTTTGCAAATGAAAATATTCAGCCGAAGATTATACGAGATGAAAAAAAGATTGGAAGGAGATGGGCTGTAATAAACGTTAGCCCAAAAGTTAGAAGAGGCCTACTGGAGCAGAGAGTGAAGCTATTCTACTGCGTTGTAGAGGATTATCTGGCTGTGAGGTGTTCTTCGAACTGCTCTCACCTGGGACCTGCTATTCCCGGCAACCAGGAATGTAAGAACCAGCCCAATCTGTGATCAGTATCACACAAAATCATGTAAGTCCAACTTGATTAAATGCATTAATTGCTTTAATTTTAATAACAGATATAAACCAAGCCTCATAGTTAATGTAAATAATCCTACTCTATCCAAGGACTTCCCGTCATATAAAGCTGGTGTCACAAGGCTAATCCAAAATACAAATTATGATTAGGTTTATTTATTTGAACTTATATCATTCTTTTATATTTACATAAACTTAATAATGGATTCTTGCAGCTTATCATCATCATCCTTAACAATATTATCATTACTTATTTACTGAAGTTTAAAGACATTATTTTTATATTCAATCATTTAATTTTTATTCAACTATGCACTCAAAACAATTTTCAGTTTAATTATAACCTTCCATTCTACATATATATAGAAAGAAAGAAAATTTTATTTTGGCACAATAAAACTGAAATAGGAGCAACCTCCAATTCCCTGTGGATTTGGCTGTTCCTAACAAACCAGGGAGCATTTGCCGCTATCCGAAGTACTTTGCTCTGGAAGGACTGTATTTTGTTTTTGTGTATGTTGCTGGTGCCCAGCCAGACTGGGCATGCGTATGTTAATATAGGTAGTATAAGTGTTTTGTAAAGTAGTGTTGTGCAAGTCAGTTTGAGTGTTCTACATATATAAAAACTGTTCAAGCTCTCAAATTAGGAATGCATAAAGAAACAGCTGTTGTTAATATGAAGGTAGCACTATTTAACACAAGACATACATGGAAGGCTATGAACTATATAAATCATATGCTTGACATAAACAAATTGGATTTATTATTATTACAAGAAGAGTACTTAATCAATATTAATGTTTTATTTTTAACAGACTTGATATATGCGTCTTTAAACTCAGTGTAGGTAATTTTCAATTCATTTTTATAAATAGGTATTTTGATATCACAAAAAATGTGAATGATGATTTAAGAAAAATAGATAATATAATAAGTCGATATCCTAACTATAGCATTTTTATCGCAGCTGATACCAACTGCAGATCACCTCTATGGTATGATTGCATTAGGAATGAAAGAGGTCAATGTTTAGAAAACTATATCCTATTTAAAAACTTATTCCTAATAAACGAGAATGATCAAAATCCTACTTTTTCATCTTTCATTGGAGAAAGTAATATTGATTAAACAATAACGAATCGTACTATGGCGAAAAAATGTACATGACTGGACTAACCATGTCGATGAAAACTTTTCTGATTATTTATTTTCTGATTATTTATTACTGACCTACTCATTACAGTTAACGTTTCCTAAAAAAAATGTATATTACAAATGAAAAAGCAAATGTAATTGATAATGCTGACTGGGATATCTTTCAAGAGAAGCTGATATGTATAATTAAGAATACAATTTTCTATAATGATAACACTGATGGAACTATTGAAGCATATTTGATTGATTTACTTAATACAATTGGAATTAGTCAAACTCATAAGTTTAACAAATGTTTAATGAAAACTTGTAATATTCTATTCTAACTCCATACAAAATTCAAGACTGAATTAAAACATACAACTAATAAATTAAGACGACAATTCCTAAGGACCAGTGACCCTGAATTAAGAAAGGAATGACACACTAACTAAATTAAATCTTAATATATAAAGATAAAAGAAAAAAAAAAACTTAAATCTTGGAAAAGTTTCTGTGATCAAATAGGCAAGACCCTTGGACATGGATTTATAAATATGCCACAGGAAAATTGTAAGCCAACTTATAACTATGGGCAATTCAGAAAAGCAAGGAAACATTTACTCTGACACAAGAGAAACCATTCAACAAATAATGAGTGTTTTCTTCATCGAAGACGACCCAATTACAGTTTCTGACATACACACTACTATAAGACGAAACAGTATCTACTCCCTGATACAGAAAATTACCAACCTTGCTTTAATGGACATTGAAATAAGAAGTATTATTGAACAACTAAATCCAAATAAAGCAGCTGGTCATGTCTTAAGAACGGTGGACATATTTCAAAAATGATTTCAAATTTTTCCTAAATTCATAGTAACACTATATAAAAAATGTTAGGGGATAACGGAATTTTCCTGATGAATGGAAAATATCGAAAGTAATTTCAGTATCCAAAAATCCAAAGGACTTAGGAAACTCTAAATTTCGAATAATAAGTATTATTCCGGTTGGAGGCAGAATCCTTGAAAAAATTATTTACTCCAGCCTTTCTGTTCACCATTAGACCCAAACCAATATGAACTCACACCCCAAACAAGTACTGTTGACGCACTTTTTAGAATTATTAACTTACTACGAACGAATCTAACGGAAAAGAAACATATTGTGATTGTTTCGCTGGATTTTAAAGATGCCTTCGATCACGCCTGGTGGCCTTCGATATTCGAATCATTACATAAACAAAAATGCCATTTAAAAATTACTTAGTGGCTATCTCAATAATTAACTTGTATACATGACCCTTCAAAATACTACTGTACACACATCTCAAAATAGAGGCACGCTACAGGACTCAGCTTGCTCACCTCTACTGTGGAAAATCATTTTGGACAGTCTATTGAAAACAGAACCCAACTTACTAACGCAACTAATCAAAGGATGGGCTAAAAACACAAACTCAAATTTAATTTAGAAGAAAACATATTACACACAATTTATAAGACAAAGAATTACACCTACCTTGGACATTAACGAAGTGACAATACAAAAAAAAAAAACATATTTTAGAATATTTTGGATTTCACACAGACAGAAAATTTAAATGAAACTATCACATTAATAACTTACAAACAAGACTAATTTCAATAAGAAAAGGACTCTTCCATGGCTGCTAGAGTGTCTTGGGGTCTTAAATCCGACGCTCTGGCCATTATACAAAGGGGTCATTGTCCCCATATTGACGTATGGAGTTGAAATATGGGCTCATGCCTTAAGCGTGAAAAGAAATTAAAAAAAAATTAGAAAGAGCGCAGAGGCTAATTGTGATAAAAATTCCTAAGGATGTCGTACATTATCCTAGGAGAGTCATGGGTATTAGCAGACACTATGCCAATTTACATCAAAGCTGAGCAAATGATAAGGCAACATATGTTATTGAAATTGAAGACGAGAATAATATAGAAAGAGGACAATATAGACCATCACCACTATGTACAAACAATCAAGCAGAAAACCTTGCAATTACTGAGATACTCAAAACACTGCACCACATTTCAAGTGACAGAGAGACAAGTGTAATGTACATGGACAGCAAAATAAACGTAGACCGCATTTACAATAATGAAAATCATAAGTAACAGACTGAACAGATCAGAAGACTAATCCTACACCTACTGATCATATACAAATGTAATTTTTTCATATTGTTGCGAAAATTAAATACACCAGAGAAGGAACCGCGTGATAGGGAAGTGCGGAGGAGTTCAAAGAAGTGCCGCTAATTGGTGGCGTCCCTACTAGTCCTTCTTGGAAAAGCCTTGGTCTCATCCTGCACCTCTATTTAAGCCTGTACAGCTCAACCTAGTGAAGCTGGTAGAATCTAATTAGGGGCTTTCAGGAACTTTTTGACCTTTCCTTGGCTAGACCCTTCGACAGGCATTTATAATAGTATTTTCAACCATACCTAATTCACTTTACTCCCTTAAAATAGAGCGTTTTCTTGTTCAGTAGAAGGGGAACTGTCTTTACCCCAACAGGTCTGACAGGCCTGAGGAAACCGACCAAGCCAGAAGTAATACAAGGGCTTCAGATAATAATAAAAAAAAAAAAAAAAAAAAAAAAAAAATTATAAGAGGCCCTGCCAGTACCTCAGTTCATTTTATGGTCAGATGTCTTGATGATCACATCACTACTCCAGTGCGACTTAGTGCAGTGCGGTAAAGTGTTTTTATAAGAAGAACAGTGTTGTGCCGTGACGGTAAGTATCAGTTTAGTGCCGTGTTTAAGTCAGTGCAGTGCCGCGAAGTAAAGGACACTGCAATACCGCCTTTTTGTGAATTTCAGTGACCGTGAGTGAATTCTTGGACTGTGTAATTGAAGAACAGTGACACTATCAGTGTAATACTGTGAGTATTTATAATTAACCAAGAGTATTGTGCATTGTGAAATAAATCGTGCAGTGAAACTTGTGGGTCTTTAATTTTGCAATCCAAAAAGAACTCTTATTAACAACGTTTATTACTGGTTTTGTTATAAAACGTAACAATATGTTTTTATTTCTTCATAATATTTATAATTATTGAATACAAACTATTATGCATAATTATTGAAATGTGTGTAGTATCCAAAGGATGGAGCACATCGAACTTAAATAAAACCCCTTTTTAGAAGGATACTCTACAGGAGGATGAGGAAGGCCTATCTACAGGCAACTCCTGTGAAGCGTCCGTAGTTTTAGGGCGACACTTAAGTCAAAACTTTTCACCTCATTCAGATCCTCAGGACCACTCCCACTCCCAGAAAATCCGAAATACATTGCACGTCAGCCTTTCTTGATGTAGCGCACTTTGACAACTCTCAAGCTCAAGCTACTCCTTCTCAGCACATTCTACCTTATACTTTTCGAGCACATTCTACCTGTTTTTCGAGTCCGTCAAGGAAATGAATACTCAGATTACTATCCTGTGGATGCAGGACTTCCCCAGGGCAGTGGCCTGTATCTGATATACACATCTGACATCCCTACATCACCATCAACTCTCAAAACTAAAAGACAGGAACTTAACAGACATTTCGGATACGGACTGCTAAATAGTTGATCTCACTTGTCTGCCGAACTAACAACAACTAACAATATACAAGTTACTACTACATAATTATTATTACTACTACATGGTTAACCATGTGAGTTAAAGCGTTGTCTTTAATAACACATGATAATCCTAGAGTGGCGAGTTCGATTCTTGCCTGGGCAAAGGAAATTATTTAGTGACGAAATTCATTAAATAACATCCTAAGTCCCACCCTGGCTGGAAAAGGGTGGTAACCTGTAGTTAACCCGTCCCAATTAGCCTGAGTTGCAAAAGGTGGACGTTAATAAATAAATAATAAAACCAAAATGTACATATGGAATAGAAGTCTGCCGAACTAACAACAACAACTAACAATATACAAGTTACTACTGAAACAAAATGTACATACGCAATAGAAGTGTGGGCTACAGCAAAACCTTCGAACATCAGACGCATTCAGACCTTCCAATCCAAAGTCCTCCGCACCATAGTAGATGCTCCATATGATGTTAAAAACCTTAATATCCCATTTGTAAAGGATTCAGAAAATTCCACAGGAGGCTATCCAATCATCCTAATCCAGAAGTTCTCGCCCTTTCCAGTACCACTCATCCTTATTCCCCTCCACGGCGCCTCAAGAGGCATTGGCCCAAAGATCTCCTATAGAAGTGTAAAGTGAAGTGATAGCAGTGTCTATTTTCTTATCAAGTGACATTCCTCCTTAGCTCTTGACTTCCTTGCCAGTCAGGGAGAGGCTGCTCCTCTCATTGTGGTGAAGGAGTGTAGCTTCTGTCGAGTGAGATGGAGGACGATTGCAGTGTACATATCACATATTACCAAATGCATTTAAATTCAGAGTGTAATAATAAAGTATAAAAAAATACTCGTGAAGCGGAATGAAACACTCATCTGATTTGCAAATTGCCTATCCAATTGGATTGTAGGCAATTATCTAAATATGTACAAAAGAGAGAGAGAGAGAGATTTAGAGGGAGGGAGGGGATAGGGAAAGAGAGAGAGAGAGAGAGAGAGAGAGGGAGAGAGAGAGAGAGAGGAGAGAGAGAGAGGAGGAGAGGGAGAGAGAGAGAGAGAGAGAGAGAGGGAGAGAGAGAGAGGGAGAGAGAGAGAGAGAGAGAGAGAGAGGGAGAGGGAGAGAGAGAGGGAGAGAGAGGGAGAGAGAGAGAGAGAGAGAGAGAGAGAGAGAGAGAGAGAGAGAGAGAGAGAGAGAGAGAGAGAGAGAGAGAGAGAGAGAGAGAGAGAGAGAGAGAGAGAGAGAGAGAGAGAGAGAGAGAGAGAGATGTAAATAAATGTGCTGGCTTCCATCTTCACATTGAATATCTGAAAGATAATAGAGTAATAATAATTCATTGTTCTAGTCAACTATTGAGCAAATATTGATATCTGCAACCTTCCACCTGGTTCACTCTCAAGAGAATAGTTCTGATAAAACTCATCAACTGCCATTACATCATCAATCCAAATAGCTACATCTACTCTCAGAGATAATAAACCATTTGCGCACAATGCCACACATTTACTGTTGCCTCCATAATCAATCAGGCTTTTTTTTAGACCAAATGTACCAAAATATCTTTAATTAAATATTATCATTTCCTCTTTTCTCTCCGTTTTCAAATGAGTTTGAATGTTCTTCTCTTGACGTTTTGACACGAAACTGCAGGACTAATGGAGTCAATGATTGAATGTTTGTCTCCTATTCGTCTTAATAATAAGCTGTTATATCATGAACCACTCCATTACAAGGTTAAATACCAAATATGGTTTTCATTGAACTTTTATATTGCGAGATTACACAATCTAGCTGTTACAACACTAGCTTTGGTAAATTTTTTTCAATATAATTAATATGTTATATTCAGATATATTTCATTAATTGTTGGTCTTTCCGGTCTATCTGTCTATTCAGTGCTACAAGGTTGGCTGACCTGTTTCTTTACAATTCAGCCGCTTTCCGTTATAGAGTTTATTAACTTGTATTGTAAATTGACTGAAAGATTTGTCGTTATCGTTTGTATTTATTCACTTAACATACACGGTAGTGCTACATGTATGTATATTTAACTATTGTAAACCTTCGCGCGGGAAATATACTTAGTTTACGCTGCACCTGCATGACGGACTTTATTATTATTTTTTTTTAATCCTTCCAGCCAATTTATAATCTTTAAATTTTTCATTCGATGTAACAGGTAGTTCGTAGCCCCGATATACCCAGAGTTCCTGTAGGCACCGTAGACTTCCTCTCAGCCATTTGCTGTAAGTATATGAAAAGTTTCAGATGGGCTTCTCTTCAGTCAGGCTCTAATAATTGCCTAAACTAACTAACTATATATTCTTAATTTAAAAAATAAAGTAATGCACCAGAAATAAAAATAAATAAATAATGATATAACAATGATTTTACTGAAGAGATTAGATGTACTTCTACCTAGACGACGTCATCGAGTACTCCTGGAAGAAGAAAATGTCTATTTTATAATTTTTTTATTAAATCAAAATTACTTATTATTCTCGAATTATAATTTATTATTTTCGAAAGTCGCATCATGAGTACTACCTCAATAGCTGATAAAGGCTGCTTAAAGAAATTCTGTTAAAAACACACAAGTGTGAGCGTAGTGTGTGCGTGCAACGTTCAAACATGTTATATGACTATTATCATTAATAATGTACTACAATTATTAGCGGATTTTCCTTAAGAGAAATAAAATTTGAGGTCGCATTCATGACTTCATTTTCGAAAAACTTTCTTGAATCGTCGTCAAACTAGATATATGTGTTTCATGCAAAACTAAAGTTCAAGTTCGTTAAAGCTTAAATCGGACCAGTGTGAGGGGGATTATGAAAATAAAAAAAAATATCTCTGTTATTATGAGTCGGGTCGAATCCAATCCAAGTGCAAAATGAATTTACTTTAAATGTTGATATGTACATTTTTCATCTATCTCGAACTCTAAGCAAGATATTTGTACTTTATAATTTTAATCCTTTAGTGAACCTCCCACTCCTCCTCATGTCAGAATGGCAATAAGCTATTATATTAAAAGATTTTTTGTAAAACAAAGATCTGGGGAAATCTGCTCAGTTTACGAAAGACCTGCGTGACTGACTTTCTCATTAAGTGTACACTTCCGATTGAGAGCTTTTCAAAGATATAATCCAGTCCAGGTGATGAAAATAATAGTTTCTAAGTCCACCCCCCTCCTCTTATTACAGGCACTAAGGCCCAACGACGTTGATAAATTTCTCAATTTAACAATCAAATTTAAATATAATATTGTTACGTTATTACAAAACCAGTAATAAACTTTGTTTAATAGAGTTCTTATGGATCGAAAAATTAAACAAACACAAGCTTCAGAGTATTTAAAACTGCACAATTTATTTAACAATGCACTACACACTTGGTTAATTATCCTTATCAACTACTCACTGTATGCAATTAGCTTCACTGTTCTTCTTATTACACAGTCCAATAACTCACTCACGATCACTGAAGTTCACAAAAAACCCGGCACTACACTGATATTCGCAATGACGGCCCTGCACTGTCCCTTTCCTTTTACAAGGCACTACACTGTTCTTTACATAAAAACGGCACAACACAGTTCTTCACATAAAACAGTTTACCGAACTGCAACTAAAACGCTCTGTTCACTAAAGCTGCACTGAACGCACTGTTGTTCACTTGAAGAGAGCTGAGAACAAACTAAACTCTCGGGACGAGCTGAGCCGCTTTTATAGCCGGGCGGTGAACTTCAAAGGGGAATGCCAAGACACGACAGGTATTGCCGAGAGCGGAGCTACAGTAACCTCTATCAAAGACCAGTTTACTGAAATCGAATCGGGTAGGCAGAGGTGGAGGAGGCTGGTTATGGCGGCTAAAGATCTCCGAGGACTGAAAACCTACCTAAAAAAGTCCGTCACGCAGGAGTTAACGTATCTGCTTAAACTAAGCAGATTTCCCTCGTGAAGTTTTACAATAGATTAATACCACTGTGAATAAATACAAAAGATAAGACAAATCTTCAGTCAGTTTTAATAGCCTCCCAACGGGAAGCTTCGCAATTGTAAACAAAAAATGAAAAACGTACCGAAATATATCTGAATATAACATTTAATTTTATTGAAAACAATTCAATATATCTAATACAGTAATTTAAATTGAATCAGAATAATATTTTCTTTAATCATTCAAATTTCAGTAATCCAAGAACTAAATAAAAAAGTCCGTCACGCAGGGGCTGCGACAACTAAGCAAATTTCCCACGCGAAGGCTTACAATAGATAAATATACATACAGGTAACACTACCCTGAATGCTCAATAAATGTACAATATAAGGCTGAATTGTAAACAAACAGGCCAGCCACCTCGTAGCGCTGCATAGATAGACAGCAAATACAAACAATTAATGAAATATATCTGAATATAACATATTAATTTTATTGAAAACAATTTACTAAAGCTAGAGGTGTAATTTGTAATGAATCAGAATCAGTTTTATCTCAATCACTCAAATTTTAGTAATCCAAAAACAAAAGAGGGGGGGGGGTCAACAGAACGTACTTGCATATATCTCGCAAAGTAAAAGTTCAATGAAAACAATATTTGGCATTTAGGCTTCAATTGATATCTTTTATTATATAATAGAGCATTGTTCATATAACACTAGTAGAAGTGGGGGTTTAATGAAGGCTGAAAACTGAAAAATGCAAATATTCAAGATAGAGAATAAATGTATAGAACATTATTTATAGTGCATTTAATTTTCAATACGATTGACAGTATACACTTCTTCGATCCAACTTATAGTAACGGAGATATTTCGAATTTTCAAAATTCTCCCCCCTCTAAGCCTCCCTCCCCCTGGTCCTATTTCAGCCGTTAACGAACTTGATCTTTTTTTTTACATGAAACTACTAAATATTGAGTTTGGTAACGATTAAACAAAAATTGCGACCGCTAGAGCGGTAACAGACAAATATATATATATATATATATATATATATATATATATATATATATAGATAGATAGATAGATAGATAGATAGATAGATAGATAGACAGATATATACAGTTTTGAACGGACCTCATTTTCGTCATCTCCTAGGTAGGATCGATGGACATTTGAAGAAAAAATTCGAAAATTCCTCCATGAGTACAATCTCAATAGCTGATTTCCCTTAAGGGAAATCTGCTAAAACGGGAGGGAGGGGGGGGGGGGTGACCAACAGAACGTATTTGCATGCATGTCGTATAATAAAGTTTTCTTGAAAACAATATTTGTTATTTAAGCTTCGAATAAAATAGATTATTATACAACGGAGTATTGCTTAGGAGTGGAGATTTGCTCAAGGCTTAAAACTAAAGAATGCCAATATTTTTTTTTTTATTTGGTTAATATTCAAGATAAAGAATAAATATATATTAATATATATATATATATATATATATATATAAAACAATATTTATAGTACATTCAACTTGCACTAAGATTGGTTTAATACAATTTTTCGATCCGACGTATAACAACGGAGATATTTAGATTTTCAAAATTTCCTCTCTCTAACCCCCCCCCCTCCCACTGGTCCGATTTTAGCAGTTAACAAACTTGGTATTTATTTTTGCATAAAAATATCCAGTTTGGTAACAATCAAACAAAAATTGCGGCAATAGAGCGGTGGTATATACATATATATATATATATATATATATATATATATATATATATATATATAGATATATATAATTTTGAAGGACCTCCTGGGTAGGATCAATGGAAATTTGATGAATTCTTTAGGAAAACGCGTCTCGAGTACGTTCTTAATGGCTGATTTTCCTTAAGCGAAATGAGCTTACATCCGTAGCCTCACCCTGGCAAGAAAATGACGGTAACCTATAGATAATCCGTCCAGATCAGCCATTGTAGCATTAATTCAGAGACTGAATAACAACTTGTCAGTGATAACCGACTCGAAAATGTAAACTGGCGCCCATATAGTGCGTCCGTGCAAGTGTGTTCGCTTATAAAGATGCGCATGGCACCAGTTCTAAGGATCTACTAGTCGTTCGACATTTGTGTCATACTGGTTTCATCATCCAGTAATTAAAACGAATTGGAAACACATGACTCCCAGTAGATAAGGAAGGCTAAACAAACACATCTGCTAGCTCCGACAGGCTCCAAGCTCTCGAATGGAATTGTCCTTGCCGTGTGCCTTTTTTTAAAGTGTTTATCAAATATTTGTCACTTTATCAGCTCCTTATCAGCCTAATGACATTACACCGAGGTATAAATACTGACCTCGGTTCTACTCCTCGTTATCACTCCCACGCCGATATCAGCGTCTACGCGAGTAAGTATATATCTCTCTAAGATGTGAAACTATTGACTCATTTTATATTGAACTACAATCCAACCCGGACCTAGGCCTATATCAAATGGACCTCAGCCGGTTATGATTCCCAAACACCATTTGATTTTTAACAGAGATTTCCCTTGAGGGATATCAGCTATTGAGGTCGTACTCATGACGCGATTTTTAAATTTTTCTTCAAAAGCCCATCGATCCTACCTTGAAAATGAAAAAAATGAGGTCCGTTCAAAACTATATATATATATATATATATATATATATATATATATATATATATATATATATATATGTGTGTGTGTGTGTGTGTGTGTGTGTGTGTGTGTGTGTGTGTGTGTGTGTGTGTGTGTATGTGTGTGTATGTGTGTGTGTGTGTGTGTGGGTGTGTGTGTGTGTGTGTGTGTGTGTGTGTGTTGTGTGTAGGATCCTATCGATGGACCGATCGGTGGACTTTTGAAAATATTTTCAAAAATCGCGTCATGAGTATGACCTGATAGCTGATATCCCTCAAGAGAAATCTCTGTTAAAAATCAAATGGTGTTTGGGAATCATAACCGGCTGAGGTCCATTTGATGAAGTGGTATTTCGTATATATATATATATATTTGTCTGTTAACTCTCTAGTTGTTGCTATTTTTGTTTGATCGTTACCAAACTCGATATTTAAAGGTTTTATGTAAAAATAAAGATCAAGTTCGTTAATGGCTGAAATCGGACCAGTGGGAGGAGGGATTAGAGGGGAGGATTTTCGAAAATTCGAAGTACCTTCGTTACTATACGTCGGAAGGGAAAATTGTATAGAAGCAATCTTATTGTATATTAAATTTACTATGAATATTGTTATATACATTTATTCTCTATCTTGAAAATTAACCGAGACATTTGCATTTTTATTAAGTGTGTGTGGATAAGGGACGGGATGAGATCGGCTAATTTCGGTTCTTGTAGAGAGTTTCCGCCGAAAGCTAGTTCGGCCGTTTCCGTAACTGTTCGGCTCTCATGAAATGTCTCTATTGTAAAACTTCATGTAGGAAATCTGCTTAGTTTGCGCAGCCTCTGCGTGTCGGACTTTTTTAATTTCTTCATGTACGATGCAATGCAAGGAATGTAATCGCGAAAATTTTCAGTTACCAGATTTCGTTCGTTTCGACTATTTTCGATGTCAGAAAGTACGTCACGCAGGGGCTGCGTAAACTAAGGTTTCTCACGTGCGCAACGTATTTGCATTTATCTCAAATCCTGAAAGTTGAATGAAAACATTATCTGGCATTTTGGCTCAAATACTGTTATTGAAGGCCCAAAAATAAAAAAAAAGCAAATATGTCAATACTAAATATTGAGAATAAATGTATACAACAATATTTATAGTACATTTTATTTTCACTTAAATTGATTCTACAACATTTTTTAATCCGACTTATAATAACGGAAATATTTCGAATTTTCGAAATTCTCCTGCTCTAACCCCATATATATATATCTATATCTATATATATATAAAATTGTAACCTCTGTCTGTACATTGATTTTTTTCGCGAAATTTCACGATAACTTTTCGTTTCACATGTCATAGACACCATAACTGCATTTTGTTTCTTTGGTGTCTGTTGGTTTGTTTATTTGTTTGTTTGTTTGTTTGTTACCTTTTCACGCATAAACGGCTGAACCGAATTTTATGAAACTTGGTATGTATATTACTACTAACCCAACTTAGACTTTAGGCTATATTAATATCCTCTGAGATGAACAGGAGTGGGGGTTATAAGGGAAGCCAGAAATTAAAAATAGCGATATTTCTTTTCCTATTGGTTTTTCGGCAAATATGAAGATAACAAAAGTTGTTTATTTTGTTATTTAGAGTAACTTTTGTTCCATACACTTTTATCGTATACCGAGTTATAAACGAGATACACGCGTTAGACCTATAGCGGAAGTGAACAATTTTATTTGGGACAAAAGACCCAACCGAAATAGATAAAACTCGGTATATGTATTAACACTAACGCTTTCATTATAACAAACCATACCAACATTTCTAGGGACGGGCAGGAGTGGGGGTTATAAGGGAAGCCTGAATTTAAAAATAGCAGTATTTCCTTTTCTATTCGTTTTTCGGCAAATATGAACATAACAAAAGTTGTTTATGTTGTTATTTAAAGTAACTTTTGTCATATTCATTTTTGTTTTTTAACAAAGTATAAACGAGATATACACTATAAACTAAAGCGGGAGTCAACTATTTCATTGGGCGCTAACGATTAAACCGAACTTAAAAAAACTCGGTATGTCAATTAGCATTAATTCTTCCATGATTATAAGCTATATTAAAATTTTTAGGTTAAAACGGGAGTGGGGGTTATAAGGGAGGCCTGAAATCAAAATTCGCGATATTCCATTGTCTATTTGTTTTTCGACAAACATGCACATAACAAAAGTTGTTTACTTTGTTATTTAGATTAACTTTTGTTTTATACATTTCTCCAAGAACAATATGTGGAGTAAGTAATTTGCGTATAATTATTGATATGCTCAACAATTCATTCCAATTTGAACTATCAGGTACCTCACCTGGAAAAATTAATTCAAATCTAAGTTAATATTTTGTCCTTAATAACTGAAATCTATGTATAATGCACAAGAGACGGGAAATATGACAATATGGAGGACAGTGAAGTCTTACATAAAGAATTAATTTTATTATTAACAAATGCCAACAACGGGTATTAACCCTAAACACTGGGACGGGCAAATGTCAAAATATTGTGCAAAGTAAAGCCTTGCCAAAAAAATACCATCACCATTCAGCTTCAAATCAATTCCCGGGCGAAGCCGGGTATCTGAGCTAGTATATATATAAAATTGTAACCTCTGTCTGTACACTGATTTTTTTCGCGAAATTTCACGATAACTTTTCGTTTCACATGTCATAGACACCATAAATACATTTTGTTTCTTTCGTGTCTGTTTGTTTGTTTGTTTGTTACCTTTTCAGGCATAAACGGCTGAACCGAATTTTATGAAACTTGGTATGTATATTACCACTAGCCCAACTTAGACTTTAGGATATATTAATATTCTCTAGGACGAACAGGAGTGGGGGTTATAAGGGAGGCCTGAAATTAAAAATAGTGATATTTCGTTTCCTATGGCTTTTTCAGCAAATATGCACATAGCAAAAGTTGTTTATTTTGTAATTTAGAGTAACTTTTGTTATATGCACTTTTGCCGTATACGGAAGTATAAATGAGTTATACGCTAAAAACTAAAGCGGGAGTCCACAATTTTATTTGGCACAAAAGACTCAACCGAACTAAACCAAACTCGGTATGTAAATTAGTACTAACGCCTTCATTATAATAAGCCATACTAACATTTCTAGGGACAGGCAGGAGTGGGGGTTATAAGGAAGGCCTGAAATTAAAAATAGCGATATTTCGTTTCCTATTGCTTTTACAGCAAATATGCACATAACAAAAGTTGTTTATTTTGTTATGTAGAGTAACTTTTGTAATATATTCTTTTGCCGTATACCGAAGCATAAATGAGTTATACGCTAAAAGCAATAGTGGGAGTCAGCAATTTTATTTGGCACAAAAGACTCAACCGAATTAAATAAAACTCGGTATGTGTTATAAAACTAACGCCTTCCTTAGAATAAGCCATACCAACATTTCTAGCGACAGGCAGGAGGAGGGGTTGTAAGGGAGGCCTGAAATTAATAATAGCGGTATTTCGTTTTCCATTGGTTTTTCTGCAAACATGTACATGACAAAAGTCGGTTATTTTGTTATTTAAAGTATCTTTTGTTATATACACTTTTGCCGTATACGGAAGTATAAATGAGTTATACGCTAAAAACTATAACGGGAATGAACGATTTTATTTGGTACCAAAGACTCAACCGAACTAAATAAAACACTCAGTATGTGTATTAGCACTAACGCCTTCCTTATAATAAGCTATACTAACATTTCTAGGGACGGGCAGGAGTGGGGCTTATAAGGGAGGCCTGAAATTAATAATAATGATTTCCTATTGGGGTTTCGGCAAATATGCACATAACAAAAGTTGTTTATTTTGTTATTTAGAGAAATTTGCTCAACACTTCTTTTCAATATAAACTACCAGGTGCCTCATCTGAAAAAAATAATTCAAATGTATGTCAATATTTTCTCCTTAATAATTCAAATCTATGCATAATGCACAGGAGACGGAAAATATGACAATATGCAGGACAGTGAACTCTTACATAAAAAAATAATTTTATTATTAACAAATGCCAACAACGGGTATTAACCCTAAACACTGGAACGGGTAAATGTCAAAATATTGTGCAAAGTAAAGCCTTGCCAAAAATATACCATCACCATTCAGCCTCAAATGAATTCCCGAGCGAAGCCGGGTATCTGAGCTAGTATATATATATATATATATATATATACTAGCTAAGGTACCCGGCGATGCCCGGGAATTCATTGTTGACTGACTAATGATGGTATTCTTATAAGAAGACTTCAATGTGTTCAATTACACTTCCCTCGACGACATTGTTTTTCCGAATTAGCTAATCCTAAAGGGTAACTTTTGGGACTAATAGAATAGAAATTTTAGTAATGAAGAATAAATGAAAATGTGTTCTTAATCTCCTCTCCACTTTTTGTGACACTGTTTTTGAATAATCCACACCATAATCATGGATAGATTGCATTTATTACTATTACATAATATCTATAATGAACATATTTCCTGTTAAAGCCAATCCGAGCACATATAGTTTAAGAATACTTTCGTACATAAAATTTTATTCGTAATAGTAAATCTCACATTCAGTGGAAATCACTTCCAGTAATGCCAGCATTTCACAGGAAATAAGTAAACTCAATAAATGTTTTTAGCCTCCCGTCAACTTCCGTTCCCGCATCAACATCGATATCCTTAACTTATTGATCCACAATATTATTTTAATAATTTATCTGCCTGATGGAATTAAATAATAGTAGTACCCTAAAAATAACTTCATTTATATTCAAACAGCTTGGTGAGGGGAAGAGATCGTAGAACTCCCTGCAATCTACATAATATTTAAACAATCATATCGAGTTTAAACCCATATTGAGTTTTGTCATAATGATATTAGCATTAACGTCTTATTTTTATGATGGTACATAATATTCGTTTCAATTACATCAAGATATCGGAAATAAGACAATATCTTAGCAGAATCAAAGAGTTTGATACCTAAAACTTCTGCTATCACTCCTTTTGCCAATTCAGCATGATTTTGTTTATTTATTATCTGGAGCTCCGCAACTATGGCGGCTTGCTCTTCTTAAACTTGGGGGGAAAACAAAACAAAAACAAGTGAACAAAATAAAACATGGAACACGAAATAACAACAGAACATAGAATAATAACAAAACATGGAACACAAAATAATATAAAGAACAAAACTAAAAGAACAGAACACAAAAGAAACAAGAAACACGAACATAACATAGAACTAAAAACAGGTGGGAAATAAATAGGTAAAAAGTAAACTTGTTGACTTTGAAACAGAAACTATTCATAAAAAAAAAGCATCATTCAAATTTAAATATGACTCTCTCTCTCTCTCTCTCTCTCTCTCTCTCTCTCTCTCTCTCTCTCTCTCTCTCTCTCTCTCTCTCACACACACATACACACACACACGCACACACACACACACACGCACGCACGCACGCACACACACATTAAAGAAAAAGTAAAATATGGATTTAAATATTCTGAAACTGCCCAATTGTTTTTAAATATGTCAGAATTGTGTTAATATGTGGGCTACCCTCAGTCAGTAGTTCGTTCAAGTTATGTGGTATGTTTAAGTAAGCTCGTAATCTGCATTCTGTTAGTAGGTGTTTTATAGTTAGTCCAGTGTTGCAATGAGTACAAGTAGGCTTGTCTTTTCTGTTCATTATGTATGAATGTGTCAGGTATGTATGTACAATACGTAGTCTGGTGAGGACGATTTGGTCTCTTCTTGAATCTACGTATTGTCTCTTTGACCATCCTGTAACATTGCGTTTTATTTCTAATAGTTTGTTGTCAGTACATAACCAGTGTTTTTGCCAGTCTTGGAGTATTTTTGTTTGTACAATCTTGTTGAGGTCTGTTGGTGTTAGTGTAGATATGTCAGTAGTAGTCATTTTTGTTGCTAGTTTTGCATGTTTGTCGATATCAGTCATTTGTTTAATGTCCATGTGTCCGGGTAACCACAACATTTTAAAATTGCAAGTGTTTAGTGAGTGTATTAGTTCTAGCATTTTTGTAATTAGTGGGTGATTGGAGTAGATGTTTCCCATGGAAAGTAAAGAACTTAAAGAGTCTGTGCATAAAATTACTTGGTGTGATTTGTTTTCTAATTTTAAAAGTGCTAGTATGGTAAGTGTGGTAAGTGGCCTGTAGTTCTGCAGTATAAGTACTTGATTCGTCGTGTAGTTTAACTTTGTAAGTTTTGTTTTTGATAGTGGCGGCTGAGCCCGTCCCGTGATCTGTCTTAGATCCGTCCGTGAAAATGAATAAACTGTTAGGGTTTTGTGAAATTACAGCCTTGAAAGATGTCTGATAAAACTTTGAAGAAAGAGGGTTTGGTTTTTGAGATTGTGTTCGCTTTAAATCAATTTGATAGTTCTTTACTCTCCAGGGGGGGAGTGTAAGTGTAGTGTTATGGTACATTGGTGTTTGATAAAATTGATGAATGTTGTTATTTTGAAGGAGGCGGATTAAAAGCGGTTTCTGTTTGGGACAGGTTTGAGAATATTTATTTAAAAACATGTTATTTAAAAATGTATTTACACATGGTTTGTCTAATGCCTTTACTGGGACAAAAATTTAAAACTCAGTATTTGCCTTCTATACTCCAGGGGAGGTTCCTCAGCTTCAACACATAAGCTGTCAGTGGGACTTGATCTGAAAGCCCCTGTAGCGATTCTATGTCCTGTGTAGTGAATCGTGTCAAGAAGTTTTAGTGTACTGCAGCTGGCAGAAGAATAAGCAATACAACCGTAATCCAGCAATGACCTGGTATAGGCACGATAGAATGTAAGCATTAAAAATCTGTCAGCTCCCCACTGCGTATTGCTAAGTATCCTCAGCAAATTCAAGGATTTCTTGCATTTGTTAAGGAGACTTTTTAAATGGGGTAACCATGTTAATTTTTTGTCTAGTGTGAGTCCTAAAAATTGTAAAGTGTTTGTGTCTTTTATGGTAGTGTTATGAATATGTAAATGTGGTGGAGTGATTGCTCTTTTTTTGGTGAAGATAATGTATTTCGTTTTCTCCTCTGAAAATTTAAAGCCAGTATTTAAACACCACTGCTTTAACAAATTAATACTTAACTGATTTTGTTTAAATAATACATTATACAAATTAAATAACGAAAATGCTTTTATAGTTTACATTTCTATTGGAAATAATAACAAAGTTATTTTCTAGGAAAAAAGAATAAATGAGAAGGGAGCGACGGAGATATATAGCCTCATTAATCCGAATCATATTTAGAGATATCATTTGTGACTAAAACATAAAATCATTTGTTATAATATGTATTCATTAAAAACATTTAAATAAGCACTAATAAAATTAAAAACTCCGCTATAGTATTAGCGTATATCCCGCGTTTACTTCATTTTACGAAAAAAGTGAATGCAACAAAAGTTACACTAAATAACAAAATAAACAACTTTTGTTATATGCATGTTTACCAAGAATCTAATAAGAAACGAAATATCACAATTTTCAGGTCTCCCTCATAACCCTATCTCCCCGTTGGGCCTAAAAATTTTAATATAGCTTAATTTACCGAAACATATACCGAGTTTTATTTAGCACGGTTCAGTCTTTTGTGCCAAATAATATTGTTCACTTCCGCTATAGTTTTAAGCTTATATCTCGTTTATAATTCGGTACAAAGTTACAATTTTATATATATATATATATATATATATATATATATATATATATATATAGGGGCTCAGGTTAGCCATGTGAGTTAAAGCGTTGACCTTTATCTCACATGGTAAACCTAGAGTGGCGAGTTCGATTCTTGCCCGGGCAAAGGAAATTATTTAGTGACGAAATTCAATAAATAACGTCCGAAAATCCCACCCTGGCTAGAAAAGGGTGGTAACCTGTAGATAACCCGTCCCAATTAGCCTAAGTTGCAAAAAGTGGACGTTAATAAATAATAATATATATATATACTAGCTCAGATACCCGGCTTCGCCCGGGAATTCATTTGAGGCTGAATGATGATGAAATTTTTTTGGCAAGGCTTTATTTTGCACACTATTTTGACATTTACACAACCCAGTGTGTAGGGTTTAGGTATATCCGTTGTTGGCATTTGTTAATAATGAAATTAATTTTTTATGTAAGACTTCACCTGTCATCCATATTGTCATATTTCCCGTCTCCTGTGCATTATGCATAGATTTCAGTTATTAAAGACAAAATATTAACGTAGATTTGAATTAATTTTTCCAGGTGAGGTACCTGATAGTTCAAATTGGAATGAATTGTTGAGCATATCAATATTTCTACGCAAATTACTTGCTTCACACATTGTTATTGGAGAAAAGTATAAAACATAAGTAACTCTTAATAAGTAACCTTTGTTATGTGCACGTTTGTCGAAAAACAAATAAAGAAAGAAATATTTCGAATTTTTATTTCAAGCCTCCCTTACAACCCCCACTCCTACCCGTCCCTAGAAATGTTGGTACAGCTCATTATTATGGAGGCTTTAGTGCTAATACACACACACCGAGTTTTGTTTAGTTCGGTTGAGCCTTTGGTAAAAATTAACATTGTTGATTCCGGTTATAGTTTTTAGCCCCGAAATTTTACAATAACTTTTCGTTTCACATGTCATAGACACCAAAGCTGCATTTTGTTTCTTTGGCGTATATTTGTTTGTTTGTTACCTTTTAACGCCTAAACGGCTCAACCAAATTTTATGAAACTTGGTATGTATATTACTACTAATCCAACTTAGACTTTAGGCTGTATTAATATTCACTTAGACGAACAGGAGTGGGGGTTATGAGGGAGGCCTGAAATCAAAATAGGAATATTTCGTTTCCTAATGGTTTCTCGGCATGTATGCAAATAACAAAAGTTGTTTATTTTGTTATTTAGAGTAACTTTTGTTATATACACTTTCGTCGTATACTGAAGAGTAAATGCGTTATACGCTAAAAATTATGCAGGAGTCAACAATATGTTTTGGCACAAAAGACTAAACCGAGTTAGATAAAACCTGGTATGTATATTAGCACCGGAGCCTTAATTATAATAAGCCATACCAACATTTCTAGGGAAGGGCAGGAGTGGGGGTTGTAAGGGAGGCCTGAAATTAAAAATAGCGGTATTTCGTTTCTTATTGGTTTTTCGGCAATTAAGCACATAACAAAAGTGTAAACTATTAAAATTCCGGTTTAAAAATTGCAAAAAAAAAAATTGGAAAGAACCTTGTATAAAGGGCAGCCTTAAGGTAAAGCGGGGGTAAACAAAAAAACAAAAACAAAAGCTGTTTATTTTATTATTTAGAGTAACATTCTTTATATTCACTTTATAATTGTGTTTACTTGGTGTATACCAAGTATAAACGAGATGTACACTGAAAACTAAAACGGTAGCCGACAATTTTATTTGGCACTAACGATTGAACGGAACTTAACAAAACTCGGCAAGTGATTTAGCATTAATTCTTCCACAAATATAAACTATATTAATTTGTTTAGGTTCAAACGGGAGTGGGGGTAATAAGAGATGCCTAAAATAAAAATTAGCGATATTTCTTTTTCTGTTCGTTTTTCAGTCAGTGTTGGTCTTTGTATCTTGTAAGAGGGAAATGAAGTTTCTTTCAAACATAGTTTGGCGAACAGAATACTTTCTATGATTATGAATTATATATATATATATATATATATACTAGCTGAGATACCCGGCTTCGCTCGGGAATTCATTTGGGGCTGAATGTTCGTGGTATATTTTTGGCAAGGCTTTACTTTGCACAATATTATGACATTTACCCGTCCCAGTGTTTAGGGTTAACACCCGTCGTTTATGTGGATTTGTTAATAATAAAATTATTTTTTTTATAAGTTACTCTAAATTACACAATAAATAACTTTTGTTATATTCAAATATGCCAAAAAACCAATAAGAAACGAAATATCGCTATTTTTAATTTCTGGCATCCCTTATAACCCCCACTCCTGCCCGTCCCTAGAAATGTTGGCATGGCTTGTTATAATGAAAGCGTTAGTGCTAATACACATACCGAGTTTTATTTAGTTTGGTTGATTCTTTTGTGCCATATAAAATAGTTCACCTTCCTCTATAGGTTTTAGCGTATATCTCTTTTATAACAATTTTATATATATATATATATATATATATATATATATATATATATATATATATAAAATTGTAACCTCTGTCTGTACATTAATTTTTTTCGCGAAATTTCACGATAACTTTCCGTTTCACATGTCCTAGACACCATTGTAAATGTAATGTTGTATAAATGTTGCTAAGTACGTTTTTTTTCTAACTTTATTATTAACAGAGATATTTGCATTTCATGGTTTTCGGTCTTCAGTAACCTCCCTCCCTTTCATCTCATGTCATATTAACAATAACCTGTCAAATGTTGGAGCACATTATGTGAAGCATAAATACCAAATATTGTTCTCATTGAACTTTTACTTTTTGAGATAAGTGCAAAGATGTGGCACACGTGAGAAATCTGCTTATTTTAATGAGCCACTGCTTACCGGACTTTTTTTAGCTTATTCTCTTTCTCCCACACGCGCGCGCACACACACACACATGCTCACCCTCCCTCTTTCTCACTCTTGTTAAAATATGGCATTAACTACTATATACTACAAAATTAAACCAATTTTAATGCTTATGTTAGGAAAAATTAATTTTTGTTCTCTACACGAATACGTGTTCAAAACATTCAAGTAGGCACATAATAATGTATTTACATGTATTTACTTATATTTTCTATTTCTAGGCCATCGAACTGAACTTCTGAGGATAGTCAGAAAGCTTCACGACTGACAAGCCTGAAGAACTTCTTACAAGGAAGGAAGTCTCCAGAGGTGGCCTAGCACTCTTTGCGACTGAGAAGACGGAACCACTTCAGATAAGGAAGGAAGTCGAACCTGTCTCCAGAGAAGATCAAGCATTCCTTACGCCAGACAAGACGGAACCACTTTGTACGTGGAAGGAAGTCGAACCTGTCTCCAGAGAAGATCAAGCATTCCTTACGCCAGACAAGACGGAACCACTTTGTACGTGGAAGGAAGTCGAACCTGTCTCCAGAGAAGATCAAGCATTCCTTACGCCAGACAAGTCAGAACCACTCTGTACGTGAAGGAAGTCGAACCAACCTTCAGAGGAGATCCTCTACTCAGCAACTGAACCACTTCCTATAAGGAAAGACCCCGCGGACGGGAATTTTAGCTCTATTGGATGCAGGTTTTTAGACTGCACAGAATTATTAAGTTGTTCAGTGAGGGCATGTATCAAAGGTCACAAATAAGTCAAGAAAACTTTGGTTTGGTAGAGTCAACTATTTCAGTCAGGATGATTACTATCCAAGAAGAGAAGTCACTTAGTGTTTCTGTCCTGGACAGAGGCTTCACGGAAATGACAGCGAGATTGGACGTAAATATGAACCACGAGAAGAGAGAATGTCAAGCACTGATGGATTGTGGATTATCTCTTGGCTCGACAGATGTAGCTGCCCAGCTTGTCTCGTCAGATAATACTGTTGAAAGTGGCCCCAACGACGGAAAGGTTCCTGGTTCTGTACGTCATAATAACGATAGTCTAGAGCACATGAAGCAGTTGTCCAAAGTAGAGACAGCAGTCAGTCGGCAGACCAGTAGTGTGGCTTCCATATTTAGTGCAGCACTGAAAATGATGTATGAATGCTCCTTTGACCTTAGGAACCTTATAGCATTTTTTAGTGAAGATCACTGTAGAATATGTCTGGACACGAGTGACACAAAGCTTCTTCAAGCCTCCAGAAGTGACATGAATGCAAAATGGAAAGATCAGACGTCACTGCACCGTGTAATAAATGCCGGGAAGGAGGCTGTTGTCAATTGGCTCTTGGACAATGGTCTGGATGTGAATAGCAAGAATGAAGACATGGCGACTCCCCTCCACTGTGCTGTGCGCATGTGCGATCTCAACATGACCCAGTTGTTGTTGGGTAAGGGCGCAGAGGTGAATAGTAGAGATGGCGAAGAGGGGACACCTCTCCACTGGGCATCAGCTAACGGAGACCTTCCTCTCTGCCAGTTGCTTATAGACAGAGGGGCTCAAGTCAACAGCACGGATAATAGTGGTTGGACGCCCCTCCACTGGGCTGCATCTATCGATCAGCTTCCAGTGGTCCAACTCCTCGCCAACAATGGGGCCAACGTAAATATGAGAACAACAAGTGGGTGCACCCCTCTCCAGTGGGCAGCAACTAACGGCAACTTCTGTCTGGCCCACTTTTATCTCCAAAACGGAGCTGAAGTGAACAATAAGGATTCCAATGGGTGGACACCTCTCCACTGGGCAGCGTCTAACGGCGACCTTCCATTGTGCCAACTTCTCATAGACAGTGGAGCAGAAGTGAATAGCACATCGAAAGGTGGATGGACTCCGCTCCACTGGGCAGCATCTTACGGGAAACTGGCAGTGGCACAGCTTCTTGTAGACAAAGGGGCTGATGTGAATACCAAGACTGGCCACTGGCCCAGTTGCTCGTTGATAATGGAGCCCATGTGAACTGCAGGGACATCAGTGGGTGGACTCCCCTCCACTGGGCAGCATCTAGTGGAGACCTGACACTGGCCCAGCTCCTTGTAGACAAAGGGGCTGATATAAATACCAAGACTGGCCACTGGCACAATTGCTCATTGATAATGGAGCCGATGTGAACTGCAGGGACAACAGTGGGTGGACTCCCCTCCACTGGGCAGCATCTAGTGGAGACCTGACACTGGCCCAGCTCCTTGTAGACAAAGGGGCTGATATGAATACCAAGACTGGCAGTTCCCATATTGTAATAAGTGAAAGTTTTAGTAAAAGTCCATCAAGCGTGGGCGGCGTAAACGAAGCAGATTTCCCACACGCTGGTACAGCATACTAGTAACCTCACCACATATACTCTATATCTCGTGGGAGGAGCTGAGTGATGAAAACAAGCAACTACGAATAACTCGATTAGTATTTGAGTTATGAAAAAATGCATATAACAACAATTGAAGGGTTTGCTGCAAAAAGGAGGTAGCTCCAATTTTTCCAGTTTTTGGAAAACCAAAAAAAAAGTTTAAAAAATTCAAATTTTAAGTTATGTAAAAATATTGTTGTTGCTTACTTTCAATTATAGTCAAAAATTTATATAACTTTCTTTTAAAATTTAATTTCGAAATCAAATACTGAACTTTTATTATTTTAAAACTATGCCAAAAAATATAAACTGTGTTTTTCTTATAATCAGAATTCGATTTTTTTTCAAAAATAATAAATATGTTTATGGGAGAAATAATAATTTTCATACTAATATATTCTGTAAAATTTTAATTTGTATAGCTTAAGCTTTAAAAATTTCATTCGTAATGAAATGCTGTAGTTTTTAGAAAGTTCTGCCAGTATTTAACATAAAATTTTCAAAATGATCATCCGATAGATGGCACCAAAACAATACTTTGAAATGAAATTCAGAGAAGCGAGCATGCTGCCCAGATCCACTGCTTTCTTCCACATTTAATGTGTTCCATGGAGGAAGGTCACTTTACCTACCTCTTTGTACTTTCCACATGTAACTACTTATCACTCTCACTAAAATGTGAGTATTAATTTCTTAGCTATGTTGTGCCAAGTTATCACTCTTTTTCAAAATTCAATTACAATCATTATTTACTAATTCCGACTTCTTCAATTAACTGTAATAGCAATTACCAATTCTTTAGTTAAGTAGCTTAAAATGTTTAATCATTTTAGGTAAGTAATGGACTGTGTCTAATCACTTTACTGCATTTATGGTTAAGAACTTCTAACTCAGTTTTTCACTCAAAGTAGTTGACTATTTTTTCGCTGGAGTAATTACTTAACTACTTTTTGTTGTTGAGGTATCATTGCTTTAAATGTAATTGCTTAAAAAGGTCTTTGGGATAGTAGTGAGATAAATTTGTTCTTAAACTGCCAACCCTACATAATCCACATTGAGTTATTTCTCTGATTTGTGGTTGGTAGGCTCCCAGTATCAATTCCTAGATACATGTAGTTTTTTTAATACTACTAGCTAACTTGTAATGATTTAGTAGCTGCTTTTTAATCATTTTGAACTGGGAATCTATTCTTTTCATTTAAATAAATTTTTAATCAATTAGTTTAAGCTCCAATGAAATTTGGTGAAATATATCATTATAAGTGAGTTATGTATATGTATATATATATATATATATATATATATATATATATATATATATATATTCTGTATTTAAGTCCAAAGTATTATTGTTGCTGTCTTTCTACTTACATGCAATAAGCAAATAAAATATATCAAAATGTAGTTGTTTTAATTTATGACCTGTTTTAAATTGATGCGATTACATTCAATATTCAGGTAGAGGATAATATTATAGATAATAAATGCAATCCGTGATTATAATTTGAATTATTTCCGGTGTGTCAAACAGTGGAGAGGGATTGATTAGGAAGTCATTTTCATTCATTCTTCAAAACTAAAATTTAAAAATAATATCTATACATTTAAAAAAAATATACCATCATCAAATTATACCAGGAAATCATTAAAGCTGAATTTTAATGATTTCCTGATATAATTTTGAACGGACCTCCTTTTCATCCTCTCCTTGGTAGGATCGATGGTCATTTGAGGAAATGTTTCGTAAGTGGTGTCATGAGTACAACCTCATTAGCAGGCTTTTCTAATTCTACTTGAAGCTCCTAATGAGCCTCTCTCTGTCTCACTTTCCTCCGAATTTAATTGTGAGTTAATTGAATAAAGCCACTATCATTATTAGCAGGTAATAATGATAGCAGGTATTGTTTAATTAATTAAACATAACTGAATGTTGCACGATCCATCTTATATGAAACATTAATGGGCTCTAGCTTTATCCTTGACACGCGAACCGAAAACAGTAGACTCCATGAATAAAATTTGAAGCTCTCTAATTATTCAAACACCGGCAGCTGAATAAATAGTCAGTGAAGATCGGCTAATGAAGTTGCCTGATACATAATTAACGATCAAGAAAGCTGTTGGTGGTGAAGGACTCACTTTGCAGAGACAATACTCAGCAGTTTGTGTTGATGAGATGGATTCGTTTCATAGACTTCTGATGAATGCTGCTTGCCGTGTTGCTGGAGACAAACAAGTAGAACTGTTCACCCTCCACAAGGCTCTGCTACCTCTGCTAGGCTACGACTGGTGGGATCCTCCAGGCTACACCATACAATGGATCTTCAAGAGAGTAGTATATCCAACATCCTATTTCTTACTTCTGACCATAGTCAGTATACTCACTTTCCACAAATGTTTTTATCTCGATACAAGCAAATCTTTGGAGTTTTTCATATTCATGAATAATATCATTTGTGTGTTTACGTTCATGTTTGCTGCTTTGAAGACATTATACATGAGATTTGGCTACGGGAAAGAGGTAGATATCTTATTTAGAATGAATTAATTAGATTAATGTGTAATGAATCTGACATTGCATTACATGAACCCATCATAAATAACCATATATTTTATATTCTGAATTATAACACTGAAATAATTTAACTATATATAACCTGTGAACTAAGTTTTATTAGACAAAAATGTGTCACATGTTAACTCTACAAAATCACACTGAACACTAAATCGAGGATTGGTTAAACAACATGTGTTAATTAAAACAATTGAATAATAAACAATATATCATTTTCCCCCACCAACATAAAAGTCCTGGAGGTAAGCTGGAGGGTGACGATTTCTAGAGCTGCGCCTGAGAGCTAACCTCCCTCCCCCCTCCCCACCACCCACCAGGCCCGGCATGGACCCGGCCGGTCTTTCTCAAGACCAACCCCCCGCTGTCACTTCTCACGGCCCTTCTCAGGACCAACCTTCTGAAGGTACCCCCCTCTTATCTTCTCTTTTACCGCTGCCCCCAACGCCAATCGACGTAAGAAGCCACCGCCCACTCAAAAAAAGAAGTCCCCTAGCATCCACACCCTCGTTGATGTACTCAACGAAAGACACATGAACGATAAGGTCATGCGCAAAATTCACTCACAGGCCTCGGGCACTATGCCTCCCCTCTACACCGAATTTCTCCCCCTCCCTCCTCGAGATGACGTCACTCCCACCGAACCAATCACGACCTCCAACACACGCCCGATCACTCCCCCTCCCTCCACCTCGACCCACCTGTCTTCTGAGGCCATGGACGTCGTTGGCGCCACCGGTTCCGAGCCTCTCAAAAGGAGGACGAACACTGCCGACGCTGACGGCTTCACTCCAGTCCTGGCCAAGAAAGGCAGGAAAAACAAGAAAACTGGCACACCCAACACACCGACACCCACCACGACATCAAACTCTTTCACCCCTCCCACACAGGACAACAATACTAAGACTGACAAACAGACAAAAAAGGAACCAACCCCACCTCCCATAATACTCCCTCGGTCAGTATACGAAGCTTCCGAAGTATCGGCACATCTCAGGCGGAATAATATCACCACCTTTTTGCATCCAGCCTACGAGATACGAGCTTCGTATACTGTCCGAAAACACCCCCACCTACAACGCTATCCTATCCCTTTACCGACAGCCCACAAATTCAGTTCTCCATCACACCTTTGCGCTCAGGGGCACCAAGAGGAATAAGAAATTCCTCATTTTGGGCCTGGAAAAGGAGCACCCTATACCAGAAGTACAAGAGGCACTTAAACACCCCAAACTAATTAGCGTCATACGCATGCGCCGTACGGCTGCCGACGGGACCAAGACGGACATTGAGCCCATCTTGGCCACGTTCCAGCCAGACTATGACAGCAAACAATTGAGGGGCATTAAAGCCATCAATAACATTCTAATTAGGGTAAGGGAATATAAACCCACCCAAGATATCCCCCAGTGCCATGCCTGTCAAAGGTTTGGACACACGAAGACATACTGTCGATTGCCCCTCAAGTGTGTGCGTTGCGCAGGCGAACACTCAGTTGCAAACTGCGATAGGCAGGAGAACATACTAAGATGCGCCAACTGCGGCGAAAAACACCCCGCCTCCTTCAGAAAGTGCACCGCCAGGCTCGAATTACTCGAGAGGCTCCACGCCAAGAAGAGTGCCCCTGAGCCCACCTACATTCCCACTCCCGCCCCTACCCACAACGCCTGGACTCGTCAGGCCCCCACCTCCACCCTCTTCCAACACCAACAACCTTCCCCACCCATTACCCACACCACACCCCCCTCTGCCTGCTTCGCCCCGGAACCGGTGCCAGCCTATAACCAGCAGATGGCCTACTTCAACCCTCCATGGCTAGACAACATGAGAGACATGATTAACAACCTTCTTACCACCGTCACAGCACTCGTCCAGACTCTCAAAGAATCCATGGCCAAATAATGGTCAGGCCCTATTCGATACTGAATTTCAACATATCTTCAGTCACCAAACGGTTGTCCGAGCTTGAAGCTCTCCTTCAGAAATATGACCCCTCGATAGCGGTGTTATGTGATACCCGCTTAACCCCTTCTAAACCTTTTACGGTGGTTGGCTATAACATCCTGAGGAACGACATCGACGGAAGAGATGATCGAGCCGGAGGCGTCGCCATCCTGATTCGTCACGGCATACCATTTAAAGAAGTGGAGCCCGTCGCTCCCTCCATACCGTCGAAACAACATCTAATAACAGTGAAAGTACTTATAGCCAACCACACGTACACTATCACCGGCCTGTATAGACGGCCTAGAGCCGAACCAGAATATTTTGCAGCCCTTCTAAGTCTAGCTCAGACAGAAAGAAATCATTTTGTCATAGGGGATCTGAACGCCAGACACACTTCCTGGAATAATAGTTCAACCAACCTCCCTGGTGAAGTAATAGCTCATTCTAGCTTCACTGTTATACATCCAAATTCACATACATTCAAAACGCCATATAGGATGTCCACTTTGGACCTCATGCTCACCCGTATCCCCCACATAGTGACTAAATGTCTCGCCTTGGACTTTATCACTGGTGATCACCGACCAGTACTATATGTGCTGCGAGGTCGCCCTCCCAAACCCACTTCTACCACCTACGCGTTTCATAAAGGTGACTGGAAACTATACAAGTCACTTATGTACGCAAATACGCCGGCGTTCACTACGATCAGTGACGCCCAAACCCTCGAAGAGAAGCTGGACGAGTTCACAAACATCATCCTGGAAGCTGCAGATCAGGCGATCCCCAAGGTCTCCAGAAAACCACCAGGGCTCAAACCGCCTCCCCCTCATGTTCTACAGTTGATCAGGCAGAGGAACACCATTAAAAATTCCTGGTATCGCACCAGGAACCCCGCCCTACGTCCCATCCTAAATAACCTCACTGCCCAAATCCACACCCTTATGAGCCAGTGGAAGACGGCGGAGTGGCACGAAACCATCAGACAGACACACGGTGACCACCGCAAGTTCTGGCGGTTGGTGAAGACCAGAATAACCAAAAGGCGACCTGTTCTTCTCCAAACCGGCCGCATATGAGGTGGCCGCATACGCGGACGATGTTGCCATTGTTAGCACCTCCCTCAACCCATCCCGCGCACTATCCCTGGCAGAACCTGCCTGCCAGGCGATATCCGAGGACCTAAGCGCAATAAACATCCATGTGAACCCTAGGAAGACAGATTCCCTAGTGTTCTCATATCACAAACGTATCCCGGTCCCTGACCCTTTCAGACTGGACAACAATGATCTTCCCGTGTCCCGCTCCATAACCTACCTTGGCATTAGACTGGACAGACACCTGACTTTCTCCACTCACATACGAAAACGGATACAAAACCTAAGAACCAAATTCTCTTCCCTTAACCACCTTCTCCTCTCCCCGGTCCTTAGCCTCCGCCTCAAATTATTAATCCTGAAAGGCGTCATCCAGCCCGCTCTCCTCTATGGCTCCCCCGTCCTACGTTACCTCACCAAATCTTCCCTCGAACACCTCCAACAATTCCAAAACGGAATAGTCCGAAAAATAGTTCAACATACATCCCTCCAACGCTCCACCAACCACACAATCCATGAAGCCCTCTCCCTTGAACCCATATCCCACACCATCTCCCGCAGACACATCAAATTCTTTGACTCCCTCCACTATATAGACAACCCCCTATACCGCTCCATATCCCCTCCTCAGCAGCCGGTGAGATAGCGACAGGTTGGTCTCGATGAGCCCCTAGTCGATCTCACCCGCTGCTGACACCCATCCATATAGTGCCCGAGGTCCGGTCAGTAATTTACAAACAGGGCTAACCCCCATGCTCCACATTCTAATATAGCCCTGTAGTTTTAGTTAGGTTAGTTCTAGTTTAGTTCTTTAGTATAGTTTAGTTTAGGTTAGTAGATAATTTGGGCGCCCCTTACCCCCTTACGGCTTCTTAGGTTTATTTACTTGGCCACAGCGGCCTTCTTTTCTCTTTTTCTTCTTATCTCCTCTCCTTCTATCCCTATCCTTTCTTCTTTCGTTTTCTTTCTATCCCATTACAACCCACCCGGTATCACCAGCTACCGGGTCACCTACCCCTATCGAGTTCCATTTCACCCTTTCAACATTACCACCTCCCTTATAATGGAACGTAAGTTCAGCAGAAGGGGAACTATCCATTCTCAGCCCCGGTAGGTCGCACTACCTTATCACCAACCATATATGAAAGCTGGGTCTCAGATATAAAAAAAAAAAAAAAAAAGGTTCACCTCCTGATTCTTCATTTTCTACCTAGTCCTGGTCCTGGTTCAAATTGGAGTCCATATGTTCTAACTGGGTATCCTCTTGTCTAGCTCCTTCACTGCTATATGTAGGGGTTGGGGTCAAGTGCCTCGTAGATACAGTAGTCTGTCGTACGTCTGGCAGTCTGACATGGGCATACTCCGGGTTCGCCTCTAGAAGAGTCACCTCATCCACCAGCGCTTCGTACTTGGACTGTCTCACGTTTCTACGAAGAAGCACTGGGCACTGGGAGTGAGAAGCCAGGAAGGAGTGGACCTACCATTGCCTGATTTCCTGGGGTGCTTGAACATCCGCTCGTGAGGAGTCTCGTTCGTAGCGGTGCACAGAAGAGAACGGATAGCATGAAGAGCATCGTCTACGACAAGCTGTCACTGATGATTCCTTAATTGCTTTGTCCTGAGAGATAATTCAATGGTCTTCCAGACTGTGCCCACGAATATTTCTGCTTGTCCATTCCCCTGTGGGTTGTATGGTGTGCTAAATCTGCAAAAAGTTTTAGCCACTTATTGATTCTTATTTTATCGAAAGAAAAAAAACATTTAAATATTTAACTTTTAATACGGGGTTCTGAGGTCTGTTGAGTCGTTGGTCTTAGTACGTTTGGACAACATTGTTCTTTGGGACAGAAAATCGTTTCAAATCAAGGCCGGCATTTCATGACGTCTGATCATAACTATCTCTGATGCACCTTCAAGAAATTTGTATAAATGGAAATTGATAAAACTGGAATCCATTGTTTGTTATCTATTACTTTTAATTTGTTAACATGGTTGTCACCGATCTTGGGTTCGATGCCCCCATGGGAAATTTGAATTTATTTGTCACGCGCTCATTAGATAATAACTCTCATCCCAACCTGGATAAATGGGACGTTTACCTGTCCCCATTTTAGCAGATTTCCCTTAAGGGAAATAAGCTATTGAGGTCGCACTCATGACGCGATTTTCGAAAAACTTATTTAAATGTTCATCAAACATACCCAGAGAATGACGAAAATGAGGTCCGTTCAAAATTATATATCGTTACCAAACTCCATATGTAACGTTTTATGTAAAAATAAAGATCAAGTTCGTTAATGGCTGAAATCGGACCATTTGGGATTTTCAAAAATTCGAAATATCTCCGTTACTGTACGTCGGATAGAAAATTTGTATAGAACCAATCTTCTTGCAAATTCAATTTACTATAATTATTGTTATATAAATTTATTCTCTATCTTGAATATTAACCGAGATATTTCCATTTTTATTAAGTGTGTGCGGATAACGGACGAGATGAGATCGGCAATTGTCGGTTCTGTTCCTCGTGAGTTTCCGCCGAAAGGCAGATCTGCCGTTTTCGTAACTGTTCGGCTCTCGTGTTTAGTTTTCGGCCCTCAGTAAATCCCCACTCCTACTCATGTCATATTAACAATAAGCTGTTATATTATGAAGCACTTTATTTGAAGTCTAAACGACAAATATTGTCTCATTAAATTCTTCCGTTTTGAGATAAATGCAAATATGTGACGCACTTGGAAAATATGCCTAGGTCACGCAGCCACTGCGTGATGGACTTTTTATTATTTACAAGATACCAAAAAAAATAAAAAAAATTAGTTATGAAAAAACAACGCACAAGCGCCCACACACACACACAAACACATTAGTTCATTATTAAATAAATTCATATTACCCGGGGGGGGGGGAACTGCCACTCTAGGTTTACCAAGTGAGATTCAAGCCAAATGGCTAAACTGGGCCCCAAAAGGCCTTGACTGTATTAACCCTAGAACTACCAACGGGGGGGGGGGGCTCCTTGAGCCCACACCTTTTTGTTTTTGTTCCCTATTACCCAATTTTAATCGGATATTTTTGATATTTTATGTATTCCTCCGAAAAACATCCTAGAGTGAGGGCATAACAATAAAATTAAATAAAAAAATTTCTGTGTTGAGAAAAAAATTTTTTTTTGACGTATGGGCTCGAGGAGCCCCCCCCCCCCTTGGTAATGCAAGGGGTAGTTATACACTTAAGTACCAAGGGGGGGGGGCTCCTCGAGCCCCCTGATATTTAATACTACTTTTAACTAGTAATTCAAGTGTTATTAATTATATTGCTCAAATAATATACTTTGATGTAATTTTAACATACACAAACCTTCTCAAGTATTTTTTTCTCAAAAAAAAATATATATATTCTCCCCATATAATTTTTTTTCATATAAAAATATATTACTGAGATGGTTATAATTATTGCTCCTGATAGGTACTTTTTTAGAAAGGAGAAGATTTTCTAGTCCATGCTGCATCCTGGATAAACACTCGGAAAAAAAATTATTGTGCAATAGCACCGATAATTGCATTACGAATCTGATAATTATATTTTCTTAAATTATTATTCTATTATAATGTTATAATAACTTAGATATAGATAACTTTTTATTCTAACAATGTTTAGATATGTTCCTCCAGTAGAATAAAATTACATTTAATTTAAAGTCATCCTTTTTTCCCCATCCGAACTTTTTTTTTTAATTTATTTTTATTTTTGTATTTAATTTTTTTTTCACAGGTGTCATAAGAAACGTTCATTAAACATAATCCAATAGAAATAAAAATTTTAAAAAAATTATAGAACCAAAATAAAAGGTTTTTAAGGTTGTGGGCTCGAGGAGCCCCCCCCCTTGGTAATCCATGCGACCTGGGAGAGGTCGGTAATACTAGGGTTAAATATACACACTTAATTCATATATCTGAAATCAGTGTGTTTGTTTTAGGCGAAACATCTCATAAAACTACTCACAGCTGTTGGAGAGTTTAAGACATCTGCCAGAGGTTGGGAAAACTCCTTGAAAGCATTTTGTTATTATTTCTGTTTATTGTCATCGATTGCTGGTGTTTGGTCTTCAACATTCTTGCTTCGGTATGGATGTTTTCCATATGAAACATCGTATCCTTGGGATCAAACCACTTCGCTCGGCTACTTCTCAGGTAATACACTATTCAAGTAAAATATTAGGAATAATTAAACATATTTTACATTAAATTCATATTACCTTTTTTAAAATTTCATTTCTTTCTACTGACCAATGTTACTCCTTATATTAATTTTAGAAATAGTTATTAAAACATTATAGTATGTAATTTTAGCAGTAATGTAGGTAGTAGACATTATTTTATGGAAGTTTTCAATGTACAGGGTCTTTCAAAAAGAATGAACCGATTTCATTAAGCTATATATCTTATTAACATACAGTAATACAAGATTACAATAAAGACACATGTATTTAACAGATGTTGAAGTTTTGTTAGCTCTAACAAATGTTCACAAACATCCAGTGTCCCGTAACTGTACGAACCAAGGTCGGATGTTCTTGGGAGAGGGCCTGTACTGCAGGTTGAATCTCCTACGGAAAGCACGTTGCACTGTGACAACAGAATTGGTCTTGGCAAACTGAATAGCACAGAAGTATTTTTGTCCAGGTGTAGCCATTGCTGTAGGAACTGCTGTGAGTAGGGATTAGGACAGACAAGTATCGATAGAGCACACTACCAGCAACCTTGCTACGAAACTTACAACTACACTCTTTGTAATGTAACGTGTTCTCCTGCGATCCTGGTGTAAAAGCAGCATAAAGTTTTGAAATCAGTTCATTCTTATTGAAAGACCCTGCCATTTTCAGCTATTCAAAGAATGTAATTGACTGGGAAATTTGGTTTTCACTGTCCGTATAATCGTAGCGTAAGTTTTATCAAAGGTAAATGTAGAAATTCTTGGTTTAACGAAATACTGAGTATTAATTCAGCTGTGGGCGTTAGTTCCATTATACGTAAAAGGAAATTAATTAGTCATTCTATGGCAAATCAACAGAAGTGTCAAAGAATAAAATGAAAAGATGGAATTAAGAACCGAAGTACGTGTACGGCAGAAATAATGGCCACCAACAAAAGACAAAAATGACTGAATTTTTAACAGCTGAAGAGCTCTACTTCAGATAGAACTGTGGCACAGTTAATTTTGAAAATGTCACACGCTTTCAATTGATTTTAAATCTGGCTTTGCTCAAAGAATGGGCATACAATGATCTTTATCCTTGACGTTATGTATTCAAAACAGTTTTCTTTTAAATTTCATGATCAACTATTTCATTCTATTACATTATCCAAAATATACATAGAAACGGCGCTTATGAAAGAGCAAAAGTGCTCGGCGACTTCAGATATGCAAAAGAACGTTAATATGTGTGTTATGGAAAATAATTTCTATTTAAATAATACATGAGGATATTTTACCCCCCCCCCTTCAGCATGCTTGAACACTTTGATTTAAAATTTGTTTACTTCTATGTGCTCATGATATAGAAAATAATGCCTGAGAAACTAAAATATTCATAACCATTATCAAAATAAACAAGGAATTAACTTCATTTCGATGGTTGTCAGGATCAAGTTATTTTATAATCAATTGTTCCTTGAATGGTAGATGCTGCCAGTTTGTTTTTACATAAAATTAGGGAAATAAATTAGTCCTTTGGAATAGATTAATAGTCTAGTCAAGAATATCTTGTTGAATATTGTGAAAATATTTGTCCTTGTCTTATTTATTTTTTAATCTGTAAAATAATTGTTGCAGCTTTCATGGTGAGCTTCGCGACTGCAGTATATTGTAGCCTAATTCACTCTTCTGTCGATACTATCATCTCAGTTAGTTGTGGAGTGATCATCAGCCATCATGCGACCTTGAAAGAGTATCTGCATTGTATCAGACAACCAGCGAACCAGGATACTGTGACGTTAAGTCTAGCAATCCAGCTCCACGAAAAGCTTATTGAGTATGTTTCACAGAAATGGCCTCTGAACTCTTGTAGAAATAAACTTGCCAGTTGTTGCCAGAAATATGTCGTATCTTTTGTGGGGGGGGGAGGCAGGGTTTGAGTTGGACGGTTTTTGTTTCTTAGTTCCCCTTCTTCGGAACTCTTTCTTCCATTCTAAGGGTTTTATGTGGTATTGGTTGTGCAACAATGGGTGCAGGTGACCAGGTAGCGGGAGGTACCGTATGGTTTGTAGAGGTTAGGGGAAAACGGCAGAAGAAAGAATAGGGTAAGAAGGAGGAAAAAACATGATGATGAATTAGAAAGAAAAACGCTACATGCAGATTAACTAAGCCTAAGAGTCTGCGAAGTGGTTAAAGGGTTAAGGCGCCCTTTCCTAAACCCAAACTAGACTACTTTAACCTATCTTAAATTATAATATGACTATTTAATCTGACCTAACCTAACTATATTACTACTGGCGGGGAGGCTCGTTATTTATGATCTCGCACTTTGTAATTTGAAGGCCTAACTTGGGGCACTCTGGGATCAGCAAAGGATGGCCGATCTGATGCCATCTCACAGGTTGCTGGGGCGGGGGTATGGAGTGGTAGAGGGGCTTATCTATGTAGCTGAGTGAATCGAAAAATGTTACGTGGTCTGGAGATAGTTTGAGAAATGGGTTGAAGGGATAGGCAATCGTGGATTATCTGGTTGGATGTACGTTGGAGTGTGGTGTGCCGGACAATTTGACATACTTGGACGTTCTGAAAGAATCGAAGGAATTGTAGGGATGATTTTCAGAAGTATCGTAGAAGTAGGGAGCCGTAGAGGAGTGCTGGTTGTTATTACGACTTATAGTATCAGAATTTTGGGCGGAGACTTAGGACAGGAGAAGATGGTTTAATGAGCGGAAGTGATCTTGTTGTTTATGTGAGTGGAACAAATGAAGTGTCGGTCTACTATTATACCAAGATAACATAAGGGACGGAAACGTTTGAGGGAATTGTCATTGAGGCGGAAGGATTTACAGAAATTAGCACGCTTTTGGCACCAAATCACCAGTGTGTGTCTTCCTGGGGTACACATTGATGTTGATGGAGCGCTGGTGGAAGGATATGGATTGGCAGGCTGATTCGGCGAGGGAAAGGTCACGTGTGGGACTTAAGTGCTCACTATCGCCAGGTGGTCGGCATATGGATTGGCAGGCTGATTCGGCGAGGGAAAGGAAAATATACGTAATTTTCAAGTAGTAACAAAACCCCTGAAGCAGACCAAAAGTTATATTTCGCTACAATATTAATCATTAGTAATTATTAGGTAACAACAAGGAATACAAATATTGACGACCAACGGGTTACCATAGCAACTATTTTTTTTTTTTTTAAAAAAGTCTTTTTCTCAAATTATACTAACCAATAAAAATTCTCATATAAATGTAAATACAAGACAAAGATACTCGAACGACATCTGTCGCAATATGTTTTTAAAAAACTTAATATTTTTAATATACACCAATTACGTAATGAATGCATAAGCTATGTTGGCTTTGGTAGTCTGAGAAAAAAGAGCCAAATAAAAAATAGTGACGAAATTCATTAAATAACGTCCTAAAATCCCACCCTGGCTAGAAAAGGGTGGTAACCTGTAGATAACCCGTCCCAATTAGCCTAAGTTGCAAAAGGTGGACGTTAATAAATAATAATAATAATAATAAAAAATAGTTGAAGTCGCTAAGAAGTAAGCCCATTTCTCATGGACTGATATAAGATGATCTCATCTCACCATCTATTTCTCTCGTAGAATGAAGCCTATGTAAATAGAAATTAAAATGTTAGTCGAACATGAGATGTTTAGTGACTGAGGTATTCAAAGTGAAAATCCTTTGATTTGAAGAGGGGCTTAAGAAAAAAAAAATACAAATAGTTCGGTTAATATTAGAACCAGAGAAAATATGAACTAAACAGAATGGGAAATAAAATGCCAACATGATTGCTTATATTCAATATACCGATCCAACACACAGCAACTGAAATATTTTTCCAGTTTTGATTCAAAAATGTCTATCTGCAATTTTTCATTCAACTTCAATGTTAATATTTCATAATCTCTGAAATTGGACCTTGAAAAAGAGGGAGGATAGAGGTTGAAAATTCTAACTAACTCCTTTATTATGAGACGGATCGAAAACTGAAATAGAACCTATCTTGTTAAAATACTGATGTTCTACAATTGTTGCTCTATACATTATTTCGAAGCTCTGATAATAAACAAGTTAATCCTATTTTTTTAAGACTTCAGTAAATGCCCACTTCTGCTCATCAGATTTTTTTTACTTAGAAATAAAGAATATATGGTGAGATGAAATTACCAGTGCGTCATGTACCAGTGTGGGAAATCTACTTAGTTCATGCTGCCCCTGCCTGACAGACTTTTTTTTTTCTTTTAATTTATGAATATATTTTTTCTGTATCTATTTGTTTTTATTTTTAGAGCATGCAAGAAGATGAACGACTGTTTCAATTTGTTATTTGCCTGCCAGTCTGTCTACACAGTCTTACACTCTTGCGTTCTTATATTCACTTTCGTAAAGGTAATTCCTTTAAAAAAAAAAAAAAAAAAATATATGGTCTCTAAAAACATGTTTATCAGATGTAAGTATAATGTTTAGAGTGAATTCCAGCTGCTAGACTGGAACCATCTGATCAAGGAAAAGGACTCAATGTTAACGAGTAAGCCATTTAGAATAACATTAAGAACTATATCATTCCTTAGAGTACTTTGGACATTCATTCTTCCAAGTAAAGTTGTAGTTGTGAATTCTAGCAAAAATTTGTCTTTAATTCATTTTCCCTGCTATTTAAAGAAAATGGCTACTTCAGACTAGTAGATAAGCCTTGAAAACATCAGACTGGGCCTAGATTTGAAATCCAACAATATTCATTAATGCCATATTCTTATATTTGAAGTTACTAGATTACTCTCAACATTTACCTAGGCTGGATGGATTTATCATTTTTAGTTATTACAGCTTATAAAACAATAAGTACCAAATAAAGTTTATGCTGCAATAAATACAAAGATGATATTTATTGTAGGCAGAAGATCTACTTGGAGCTATTGGAGGAACCGTGCCAGTGTTGATAGCAGCCTATGCCCAACTCTTCATGTACAGCTACTTCGGACAATGTCTGACATCAAGTGTAAGATTTGTTATAAGACTATTAATTTACCACTGTCACATGAAGGTCTTAAATGTGTGTGTGTGTGTGTGTGTGTGTGTGTGTGTGTGTGTGTGTATGTGTGTTTCTTTTCTCCCTGAAGTAACTCTACAATAAAATATTTCTTATTTAATAAATTCTCAGTAAGCTTTTATATATACATATCATATAATTGGTATTTTTAAATATATTTCAGACTTATTAAAATATGTACAATATTAATATTTTTAAAGCACAAAAATTAATCAAATACCTAAAAGAAGAAATACAAGAAAATAGTAATGAACATTCGGAAATAACGTGCCCTCCCAAACAGGTACTAAGCTGCCCATTAAGGTTTATATTTCTTGAACATAATGTACCTATGACTTTGTACATAAGTAAAATAATAATCTGTCCCAGCTTTTTTATTGCTTCAATCTATAAGGTTTTTCTTTCATCGGCAGTTGAACTAATGGGAAATTTGTTAAAGTGACAAAACAAAAAATTAATTTGAAAGAGTTAATGTTGTAGTTCCATGCCTATTAGTTCTTTACTATGTGTAAAAATTGTTTGAGCTGATAACATTTGCTAAAATATTCAATATTGTTGGGTACATACATTTACAAGAATTGACTTTTTAGTTGCCGTATTCACATTTTTGACGAGATCGATATACATTCCCTTTCCCAATGTCTAGAATATTCAAAACTTTTATGCTGACCAACTAAGAAAATACCAAGGATTAGTTATTGAACTTAAAAAAATTGTAAGTCTCATTTACGAAAATTATTATAAAAACCAATGGGTGTGGTGCCCAAAAATAAAATTAAAGTATCTAGGAAACAATAAAGAAGCATAACAAAGAATTGATACTGCCAGAGGTGTGTGAAGAATTTTAATTCTGGTTAACATATTCCAGAGAAAGCATAATGATGCTTCATAACGGTAAGATTTTAGCCAAATTTGTTTCCTTCCCCGCACATTTTTCTGTGAATAACATCTCTAAATAACATAAAAATCTGTTCAAATATATCACAATTTGAAACAATGGAAGATGACTATTTCATGGAACCTTTGATTGTTGCCATTTCCACATTCCCTAATCTAATCAGGAAGGTAGTAGTTAAACAGGGTAGTGATCGGATGGTTTAATATCTTGTGTCTTGTGAGCAACATTGATATTGATATCTGTATATTGATATAGTAGAGTCCTGCCAGAGCATTTCCATTATTTAATGTATTATTTAAACAAAACCATGCTGAATTTGCACAATTGCACTATGCTTAAACTATATGTACTCAGATTGGTTTTTGACACAAAATATGTACATTATAGTTAGTATTTAATTATAATAAATGCTATCCATGATTATGGTTTGAATTATTTAAAAACGGGGTGTCAAAAAGTCGAGAGGGATTGGTTAGGAAATAATTTTCATTTATTCTTCAAATCTAAATTTTTTTCCTATAAGTTGCCCAACTGACCCTTACGGAAAAACTATGCGCCCAGATGGGAAGTGCAGTTGTACATGTAGAAGCATTCCCAAAAACAAACTAGAATCATTCCGTCTCAAATGATTTCCTGAGCGAAGTATATATATATATATACTAACTAAGGTACCCAGATTCGCTCGGGAAATCATTAGAGACTGAATATCGAGGGTATGCTTTTAGCAAGGCTTCAATGTGTACAATCATACTTCCTGTCTGGGCGTATTATTTTTTCATAAGGGTAACTGTGGGGACATATAAAATAGAAAATTTAATTAAAAAGAGTAAATGAAAATGAGTTCCCAATCAATCCCTCTCTACTGTTTGACACACCGTGACTAATTCAAATCATGATCATGGATAGCATTTATTATAATGAAATAGTATCTATAATGCACACATTTTCTGTCAAACCCACTCTGAGCACACATAGTTTAGAAATAGTTGGTTAAAAGTCGAAAGAAATTCCAGTAGTGCCAGCATTTAACAGGAAATAAGTTAATACAATTAACTGTATGGGTGGGCCTCCGTGCGACTTTCCCTTCCGCTTGAGACTTATAACCTCACTAATACGAATTATACATAGAACTACCAAATAAGTCGAAAAACAACATTATTACGCCTATAACAAATAAACATTAATTAGTACTAATACAATTGGTTACCCCCGCTAGCGAATACCTCGAATACTTTATTAAACGACAAAATTGGATACTTCAAAAGTTATTCTAAATAACAAATAAAAACCTTGAAAAACCAATGGAAAATGGAATATTGCAATTTTTCATTTCAGGTCTCCCTTATAACCCCCACTCCCGTTTGAACCTATAAATTTTAATATAGCTTATAATCATGGATGAATTATTGCTAACTCGCATACCGAGTTTTGTTAAATTTGGTTCAACCGTTAGTGCCCAATAAAATAGTTGGCTCCCGCTTTAATTTTTGGTGTATATCTCGTTTATACTTTGTTGTAAAACAAAAGTGAATATAACACAAATTACTCTAAATAACAGATTAAACAATTTTTTTAATCATTTTATCTGCCGATAAACTAATAGGAAACAAAATAATGCTATTTCTAAGTTCAGGCCTCCCCTAAAAACCCCACTCCTGTTCACCCCTAGAAATGTTGGTACAGCTTATTATCATATAGGACTTACTGCTAATTCACATACCGAGTTTCGTTTAACTTGGTTCAATGCGAAACAAAATATCGCTATTTTTAATTTCAGGCCTCCCTTAAAACTCCCACTCCTGTTTGTCTTAGAGAATACCTTCTCACGCATTAACGGTTGAATCGAATTTTATTAACCTTGGTAAGTATCCTACTACTAGCCCAACTTAGACTTTAGGCTATATTAATATTCTCTGAGACGAACAGGAGTGGGGGTTATAAGGGATACCTGAAATTAAAAATAACGATATTTTGTTTCCTATTGGTTTTTTGGCAAATATGCACATTACAAAAGTTGTTTATTTTGTTATTTAGAGTAAACTTTTGTTATATAAACTTTCGTCGAATATGGAAGTATAAATGCGTTATACGCTAAAAATTATAGCGGGAGTCAACAATTTTATTTGACACAAAAGACTCAACCGAATTAAATAAAACTCGGTATGTGTAATAAAACGAATGCCTTCTTTAGAATAAGCCATACCAATATTTCTAGCGGCGGGCAGGAGTGAGGGTTGTAAGGGAGGGCTGAAATTAAAAATAGCGGTATTTTGTTTTCCATTGGTTTTTCTGCAAATATGTACATGACAAAAGTTGGTTATTTTGTTATTTAGAGTAACTTTTTTTATATACACTTCTGCTGTATACAGAAGTATAAATGAGTTATACGCTAAAAACTATAACGGGAGTCAACAATTTTATTTGACACAAAAGACTCAACCGAATTAAATAAAACTCGGTATGTGTAATAAAACGAATGCCTTCTTTAGAATAAGCCATACCAATATTTCTAGCGGCGGGCAGGAGTGAGGGTTGTAAGGGAGGGCTGAAATTAAAAATAGCGGTATTTTGTTTTCCATTGGTTTTTCTGCAAATATGTACATGACAAAAGTTGGTTATTTTGTTATTTAGAGTAACTTTTTTTATATACACTTCTGCTGTATACGGAAGTATAAATGAGTTATACGCTAAAAACTATAACGGGAATTAACAATTTTATTTGGTACCAAAGACTCAACCGAACTAAACAAAACTCTGTATGTGAATTAGCACTAACCCCTTCATGATAATAAGCTGTACCACTATTTCAAGGGAGGAGCAGGAGTGGGGCTTGTAAGGAAGCCCTGAAATTAAAAATACGTATATTTTGTTTTCTATTGGTTTCTCGGCAAGTATGTACATCACAAAAATTGTTTATTTTGTTATTTTGAGTAAATTTTGTTATATTAACTTTTGTTGTATACCAAGTATAAACGAGATATACACTGAAAACTAAAACGGTAACTGACAATTGTATTTGGCACTAACGATTGAACGGAACTTAACAAAACTCGGCATGTGAATTAGCATTAATTCTTAAACGATTATAAGCTATATTAAATTTTTTAGGTTCAAATGGGAGGGGTGGGGGATTATAAGGGAAGCCTAAAATAAAAATTCGCATTATATTACATTTTCTGTTCGGTTTTCAGTCACTGTTGGTCTTTGTACCGTTTCAAGGGAAAAGAAGTTTAATTCAAACATAGTTTGGCGCACAGAATACTTTCTATGGTTATGAATTATATATATATAAAAAAAAAAACTACATGCAGAGGAGACGGAAAATATAAAAATATTGAGGACAGTGAATTCTTAAATAAAAAATAATTTTATTATTAACAAATCCACAGCAATGACGGGTATACATCGGGAAATGTCAAAATATTGTGGAAAGTACAGCCTTGCCAAAAAAATTCCATTTTTATTCAGCCTAAAATGAATCCCCGGGCGAAGCCGGGTACCTTAGCTAGTATATATATATATATATATATATATATATATATATATATATATATATAAATATTTCAGACTCCACCCTTTAAAATAACCTCCATAACAGCCACACTCGAAGAGAAGAGGATCAGATTGTCAGCATAGGTTAAAACAGAGATTCTGAACCGTTCAAGGAGGATCAAACCGATTCTGGGAGCCCCCTTCTGCTGTGTTACATTAGGAACAAGGCGACCCACTCTATGTGAGAGGATTTTATGCAAGTGTCTTACCATATCCGTGGAAACAGATATATGACTTTGTGAACGTGCGAAAGATATATTCAAAAATAGCATCAAGGGAATAACCTCCGGGGGTATGCATTAGTCTAACATTGACTTACTGTAAACTACAAAGATTTGTGAAGAAAACGAAACCATAAACGCCTTACAAGAACAGATATATAGCTAGAAAACTAGTACTCACTATTCCCATAATATGAAAAACTCATTTTAAAGTATGAAAATGAAGGAGTTGTGTTTAGACCTCATCAAGCTTAGAGAAGGAACTCAATTTAATATCGTGCAGGAAAATAAATTCCATCAGGCAAGAAGGAAGAATGCCTGCACACAGAGCCACATGATTCATTTGGACAGACCAATTACTTAATGATAATAGACTACCAATGCCTGGAACATTGCATTGGAATTATTTAAATTCAGAATTATTTAAAGGCAAATAATTAATATTCCCTTAAAGATTAAATTAATAAAGAATATTTCTGTTCATGTCTGTAATGTGATTAGTGATAAGCTAATTAAAATGCTAAGAGAGCAGAAAGAGAACTTCCGGAAGAGAGACCAGAATTTCTTGAGGCCCTATTTCAAGAAATCCCACTGATTTAGGTTTTATGTATTTCTAGCCTGTCAGTTTAATCTCAGTTTTGCCGTTCAATCATATATGCTATTAAGTTTTTAAATCCTTTTCTTCAAATTTTATCCTTAAATATTTACTTGATTTGGTACTGATCATGTAGCTTATTATTCTTTTTAATTGTAGTTTAAATAAATGCAATCGAATTACTAGTGATAAGCTCACCAAATGCCTGAACCTAACTGTAAGTATTCTTCCAAATATAGAGTTCTTTAATTCTTAAAACTCTCCATAACATAACTTCTAATGTAGTCACACAGGGGTTCAATACCCTCAATGGTTTTTAAATGTGGAAAGAGGAAAAATTTCAACTTAGTTATTCTTACCCTTACAAAGATCATGGTACGGGCAATTACAAAGAGTACTATTATTGTAACCTTGATGATCGACAAGATAATAGTAAGAAAGCGATGACTAAATGCACTGCTCAATTATTTACTACAATTCATGAAAAATATTAGTTAAATATTATCCAAACCATAACCATCCTCTGCTCTTCTCCAATAGAGTTTCAACCTCTAGCAAAAAGCACAAGAAAATTCATTAAACAGTGGCTATCTGCAGAAATCACTTGTAAAGAAATTCAAAAACTACTAAGGTGTGGTCTAGGTGAAGAAAAGGAAAAATATATTCCTAAAAAGGAATATTATATTTCCACAGGATATATTGGAAATTTAAAATCAAAAATGAAGTGCAATGGAAGACTGGATGATGGAGAAGCTACTTCTATGTTAGTTAATGAACTAGCTTTGAGAAAAAATAATCCCATTTTTATTTTTAAACCCCAAGGACAAAATGTTGCTATTGGTCACAAAAAACTTAATTCTCAGCAGTGTTAATTTGAATTAATTTCCCTGGCAATTCAAACAGAAATGCAATTAAAATTACTATTTGAAGGGCTTTGTATGGGTGCCATACATGATACTATAAACCAATATGTTGAAAATAATAATATATTAATATATAATTTATTTTATAACCAATGTGATTTTTACTTATTATATATAGTCATAAGGGACTCATGTGGAATGGGCTATCCTCTTGCCCTAATTATAACTAACCATTCAGATTTTGATGCACTTGCCATATTTTTTAGCCAAATTAAAAAAGAAGATTGGGACCAAATTATATTTGAGGAAGATACCCCACTTTTCAATGCACTGGCCATTTGTTAAAGAGATGGAAACACCGAAAATATAATACGATTTCGGACAAGAAAGTGCAGCAGGAGGTTTATAATTATTAACCTTTAACTGTTTTTTTTCCCCATGCTTATTGAATAGAATGCAAAGAGGCATGTTGAAACAGTACATTTTTATGTACCAATCTGTAATATTGAACGCCTCGATAATGTATGTTCGGATTTGTTTATATGATAATCCAAACATATTACAACATATACTCGATATTTAACTTTTTCATTCAACGCCAAAAAAAAAAAAACAACAACACATATAACAACATTCATAGAACATTAATTTTGCAATAAGATTGGTTCTATACACTTTTTCGATCCAACTTATAATAAGGAAGATATTTCTAATAATCAAAATTCCTCCCTTTTAAACCCACTCTCCCACTAGTCCGATTTCAGCCATTAAAGAACTTATTCTTTCTTTTTACATAAAACGTTTAAATATCGGGTTTGGTATTGATTGATTTTATACAATTTTTTGATCCAAGGCATAACAACGGTAATATTTTGAATTTTCAAAATCACCACTAACCTTTGCATTGGTCGGATTTCAGCCATTAACGAACGTGATCTTTAGTTTTATATAAACGAATAAATATTGAGTTTTGTAACAATTAAACAAAAATTGCAACCGCTAGAGCATTAACAGGCAAATATTATTTATTTATTAAACATTTCCATGGTTCAGAGTATAATGTGTACCCGAGTACACGGCACTATGCAATAATAAAAGTATTTGTCATCTAAGGCTTCACTATAAACAATATTTTTATATTACCTGTTTCCTGTGAATGTAGCTTGTTTTATAACATAATGGTAAATATAATTCATAATCATAAAATGTATTCTGTATTCCGAACCATGAATAAATAAAAATTTCTTTTCCTCAAGTGGCCTTATGCATACACTAAGAATATTAAAGTAATCTTTATTGTTTGGAAAAGCTAATAGCTTAAACAACTCTCTGAAATGTAAGGTTCCTAATGAGAATACAGCGAGGAACTCTATCAGGCTACCAAGTTCAATAAATTCCTAAATGGGAACGAAATGGTGACTATAACAAAATTTCTAGCTTCATAAATTGTTATACGGTAAAAATGTATATAAAAAAATTAGCCAAAAATCCAATAAGAAACAAAATATGGCGATTTTTTATTTCATATTTACGCTACAACAACCCCCCTTCTAGGGCATCGAAATATTAGATCAACTGAGTCAAGCAATATCACGCATGTATTGCTTGAATAGGTGACTGCAGCGTTACTGTACCATCTGGCTTAATGGTAAAATATTGCCTCTTTACAAACTTAGGTAACCCATCTTGGAAAGCTATGGAAGAAAAAAGCTTAAATATTATTTTGCCATACTTTTATTTATCAAAAAATAATTTTCCAGACAATGTCTTTATTATATACAATGTTTAAAAAGATTTATTATTGTGCTATGCACATTAAAATGTTTAACATTTATTATTAAAAGGGATGCACATAACAGAATACACATATATTCCTAAAAACTATGTCATCAACATTTAACACTTGATTTTATATTTATTTATTCACAATTCGGCTCAGGAATGAGGTAACTCATTATCATGTTTGTTTGTTTAACATATATTTGATGCTTTAGACTACTCAGCTCAACAGCAACTTATGTATAACAAAATGGTTTTTTTTCTTGCATGTTCAGGCAGTAAGTGTTTGTATAGACTGGATAGCTGAAGAGTACTGTATATATGTACAATGGGGACTGGGATGTAGCTAAGCATTTGCATGGTCACCAAGAAAGTGATTCTTTAAATTGGACAGCTCAGGAGCACTCTATACAATGGGGTGCAAGATTGAAGTTTCTCAATTTGGGTTTCCTCTTTATTTGGAGTTTTAGAATACTAAGTCTAACGGTATTATATTGACAGTGAGGGTGGTCCTTTATATGTATTGCCTATGCATGAACAGTTATGTAGGTAGATGAAAAAAAATGACTACGCTTCCACTGTAACTATTTATTAAAACGGCAGAGCGCTTTCAATGCAGTGCATCATCAGTGCCCGAAGGTCCTGGATGTTGACCTGACGGCTCTTGCTCCAAGAGCCATCTATTTCCAAGAGCAGTCAGTCCAACATCCAGGACCTTCAGGAACTGATAATGATGCACTGCATCAAAAGAACTCTGTTGTTTTAATAAAGTGTTTCAGTGGAAGCGTAGCCATTTCTTTCATCTACCTACATTAGAACTCACTTCCACCTGCAAGTATACCAACTCAGAAAATGAACAGTTATATTATTCAGCCTAATAGTACTGTATTCACAATAGAAGCAGGAGTCCGGTTAGTCAGTTCTATGCTTTGCCTGTATATGGCTCTTTAGATTACTCAGCCTTACAGTACTGTATTCACAGTAGGGGCAGGAATGTGGTTTGTCATCGGTATGTTTATCCTGTATGTGGCGCTTTAGAGTTGCCGCCTGCACAGCACTATACGCACAATGAGGGCAGGAGTGAGGTTTGTCAGCTATATGCTTAGACTGTATATGATGCTTTAGATTACTCAGCCTCACAGCACTGTATTCACAATGAGGGCAAGAGTGTGGTTTGTCATTGGTATGTTTAGCCCGTATATGGCGTTTTAGATTTCCCGCCAGCACAGTACTATACGTACAATGGGGACAGGAGTGAGCTCTCTCAGATGTATGTTGAGCCCGTATATGATTCTTTAGAGTATTCCGTACAGAAGCACTGTAATCACAATGGGGACAGGAGTGAGGTTTGTTAGCCGTATGTTTTGCCAGTATGTGAAGCTTTAGATTACTCAGTCTTACAGTACTGTAATCACAATGGGAGCAGGTGTGTGGTTTGTCAGTTGAATGTTTAGCCCGTATATGACGATATAGATTACTTGCCTGCACAGCACAATACTCACAATGGGGGCAGGAGTGAGGTTTCTCGTGTGTATGTTTAGCCCGTATGTGATGCTTTAGAGTTCTCTGAAGAACTGTTCTATAGTCACAATGTGGACAGGAGAGGGGTTTTTGGTTTGTATGTTTAGCCAGTATGTGATGTTTCAAATCTCTCGACCGCAGAGTACTATACTTACAATGAGGACAGGAGTGAGTTCTATGGTTTGTATTTTTTGCTTGTTTGTGCTGTTTTAAGCTGGAAAAATGTTTCTTTGCAGCAGCAGTTCTAGATGAGCATTTCTTCCTTCCTAGAAAAAAATATATATATATAATATTTAGACAGTTTGAATGAGGAAAAAAACACTTTTAGCTTAGATTAAAAAGTAAAAAATATTAACCCTTTCCTTGAGCAAAGCCACTAAAGTGGCTTTGCGCAATGAAAGGGTTAAAGAGAATGCATTATTAATATGATTTAGTCAGATTGGCAGAAAATAATTTATACAGGTGTATTTAATATACACATACTTTTTTTGTCATTTGCGTGTTTGTATGAAAAGAGAGTTCTTATTTAATTTAACACATATTTTAATTGACTTCAGAGCTTTGTCTAAAGAATTTTCTATTGCAATTTAGTCCCTTCTCCATTCTTACCTTTATCTATCTCACCCACACTTCTCACTCTATAAATGGTCGTAAACTAAATTATGAAATAACAAAATCATTTTAGGACAATCTGTTTAGTATGCTGTAATTATGGAAATACTTATAACGAAAAAGTCCATCACCGTGGGGTTGCATGAACTAAACAGATTTCTCACAGGTATGGCGCATGAGTATCTCATCTCACCACATATTCTGTATTTCTATGTAAAAAAAAACAATAAGTAGGGTTTAATGAAGACTAAAAACAAGAAACTATAAAGAACTCACTTAAAACTTGAGTTACAAAAAATTCATAGAACTACAATTTTACACCACACAATTGTTTTTGTATAAAAAAAAAGTTCCATATCATATTATGATGTGACTCATATTAGCGGAGATATTTAGAATTTTTGAAATCCACCACCTCCTCTCTAAACCCCCTATCCAAGTCCGATTTCAGCCAATAACAAATATGAGCTTTAGTGTTGACGGAAACACTTAAGCATCAACTATGGAATTTATCAAATAAACATTTTCAGGACAATAATGTTAAGTCTTAATGAATGATATCATAACACATCAAATATCTCCCATAATAAAGGTCTCTTGAAATCAATATTTGGTTTATAAGCCGAGAATAAAGTTGTTCACAATATAAAAGCCTATTCATAATATGACATGAGTTGGAATGGGGGTTTACTGAAGGCCGTAAAATAAAAAATCCAAATATCAAGATTAATATTCATAAAAGAGAAAATACGCATATTACAACATTTACAGGTAATTAACCTTGCAATAAGATTGGTTCTATAAATTGTTTCGATCTGACTTATAATAACAGTTTTTTTCAAAATTTCCCTCTCCCCCAGTCTGATTTCAGTAGTAAACGGATTTGATCTTCAGCTCTGGATGAAACACTTATATATTGACTATGGTCGGGATTAAACTAAAATTGTGATCACTAGAGTGCTAAAAGACGTGTATATAAGTATATGAGCCTCCATCCTGCCCAATGGAGCTACCAAAATGTTATAAGATATTCAAAAGAGTCATATTTGATTCAAGATGGAACTCACTATTGATTGTGTGATCGAAGCAACTCCCGACACATCCCTTGAGAGCAGTGAAGGAGTCCCAATCTCGCTGGCAGTAATAGCAAATGTAGACTGTCTTCTCTCGATCTGGAATTTATACACTCAAATAAATTATACTGAAGGAGATTTATTGAAGTATATAATGAGAGAGATGAGCTTTGGAGTAGAGTTGCTGAGACTGTTCTCCACCACTCACTATTCGACAAGAGAGTATTGTAACAGATCCTATTGTCCATACCTTCCAGCTCCACAAAATCCACCTCCAGTTCTAGAGGAGCTTCCTCCTTTATATGCCTCAAGAGAATATCTTATTCTTGAAAACAACAGTCTTATAAATTTACTAAGTACAGATGACACTAGAAAAAATATTCTAAAATGGGTATTGAAAACTTTATATATAAGGGTATAAACCCAGAATTTTCTTCTTCTTAGTTCAATCGTAGCATAAATTAACAACATACGGAAATCAAGAGTAAGTTTTCTAATGAATTATGAATATAATTTAAGATGCAATAGTTAAACAATCTTAATCAGCTAGAAATAGCTGTTTTATGTCGAGTATAGGGTAATAAGGGTTCAACAGATCTCTTGAGGATAGCATTCATAGCCTGAAGTAGAACGGATATCTTCCAAATATATGTGTGGATGATAAAACCTCTTGTCCATTTCCAAGGGTTATTGTCTCTTGTAGACATACTAAGTTGGCTGAAGTAGGAGGAGTTCTACCCAGGGTTTTCGTGATGTGCATTTCTAATATGTTGAACCCTCTCCACAGGGGTCTGCATCCTGAGCTTGGTCTATGATAAAGTGATTGTAGGTTAATGCTTTTCTTCCTTGAGATGGATCAGCGGACTTGCGAGTAGAAGGTGATAGAGAATTTGTTGTTCAGTATGTCCTGTCTTTGGACCTTTAGCACTTTTTCACCCATCACACCCAATTCCAGATGGTAACACAAGCCCTTTGTGGAATGAAATACGATCTTATTCACATAGAAAAGAATTTTACTTGACCAGGAGCTTATTCTTGCCGTGTATTTTTAAGGACTCTTTCAATTTCTATAAAAAAACTGGCATTGAAAAAATCCATAAACCAGCACATAGACACTTTTGGCATCCTTGTCATCTGATCATGCAAGTAAGCATTTATTAAGCACAACTGTATTCAGGATTCATTTTGGCAGGTACATATTCCTGACTAGATCCTGCAGAAGCTCCTCAGAAAGAAATCAAACATCATATTAAGAGAAAAATAAATCAATGAAGGTATTTGAATAAGACATAAATATCAAATTTGTATATGGCAGATATTTTTGAATAAATTGTTTATGAGAGCAACATTAATATTGCCTTATTGTAGAATAAGATTCATGAGCAAACAGACTATTTTAACAGAAAATGGATGATACTGTAGTCATATCTGTCGGTGGATACCGTCGTCACTGGCTGTAGGTCGAGTACAGTTGGCAAACGCTTTCGATGCATCTTCACGCCGTCTAGAGTTGTACTGTAGGGTATAACTCTAGATGGATGACGGCTTGAAGATGGTGCCTTTGCATCTAGAGCACAATGCCAACTGTACTTGACCAACAGTAAGTGACGACCGTATACACTGACAGATATGACTACAGGATCATCTATACTGGCAGTTCCAACACTTTACTTGATTTACCAGAAAATGGATGGTTTAAAAAAAATCAAATAAAGAGAATAAAAAAGAATAAAGTATAAACTTCTAAACAATGCCTTTTGACATCCGAAAGGCATCATTTTTAATCTAATACTTATAGCATATACTTGTTACTTGGAGAGAGAAAAAGATGTCCAATTCTTCACAAATTTTTATTTCAGGGCCAAGCGCTTTTGAAGACCATTGCCTCCATCCTCAGAGCTACAGAGGAAAGATGGCAGAGAGAGAAAAAGTTACTTGCCGTATTTCCCTATGAGCGCACGCAAGTAGCTCTGAAGATGGAGACAATGGTCTTCGAAAGCGCTTAGCACTGAAATAAAATTTGTGAAGAATCGGTCGTCTTTTTCTCTCTCCAAGTACACAATATTCTTCACTTCCAACAACAGTGCAGTGAAAGATATACTTGTTACTTTTTTCCTTCTTTTAGTGTGCTATAAACGCCTTGACAACAGGCACCAGAGAAGTGAGTGTAGTTTAACTTGAAAGTCAAATGAATTAGCAATCTTGAACAGTGGACAGTGAATATTTACAAAGGGTAGTCTATATAAAGTGAAACAAAAGTTGTGGAAATCTATGAAAAGTCTAACAGACAAACACATGAATTTAGACGAGAGAAAACCCGAAAAGAAAACATGAGGGAATGAGCCAAATGTCCAAGATAGGCTTAATATTTTTTATTTTATTTTTTTTTTGAGACCAAACCTGAAGGGATAAAACCACTCTATTTTATATAATGTAACTAATATTTTTTAATTTTATTATAAATGTTAAAACCAAAATATTTTCTAGTTGAAAGGATGGCTACAAAGTAAAGAAAAAATGGATAAAATGTTCAATTTAAAAAGTACTTACCAGTGACTGTTGAATGGAAGCACTTCTTAATACAGCGCCTCAGTAAAATGAATGATTTCCAGGCTCGCTGGCAGTGATGGCAAATGAAAATAGCTTCATCTTTATCTGGAATACATTACATCAAATATATTACTCCCATCGCATACATACAATAACATCAGGTATTTTACAATAATTCATACGAAAAAGGAGGGAGGTTGGTAATATTTAATGCATTTCATTAAATAAAACCAAATGAGACCTTATTTTATGAAAATCAGTCAATGAAGTAGTTTATAATTCTTAGGGAGAGTAACAAAATGCAGAATAGTCACATTAAATGTGGATCTTATTTTCCTAGGCCAAATATACTCACGTTCAAGCTCTCCGTAATATGTGGGTAGTTCCACAGCTGGTTCCTGTTTAATATGTTTCCATACATGTTCACTGCCTGTAAGTAAAACATAACAGTTGCTAGAAATATAACTAACAAAGCAACAAATCTTTCACATGGCGTCTCCTCAGCCAGAGAGAGAAAAAGTTTGTCAGACAAGGATTTGCTAGAGAGGCAAGTGTTCTGCATTTCACCACCGCAGGTTCCACTCCATCCTATCTTCCTATTGCTCCTCCAAAATCCATTCGACTTGAAATCAATCAGCCATAACTAGGCTCTATCCAAATCAACTACTGGCCCTCTCACTAATCCCCTTCAAAGAAGTCATTGTATTTTTAAATGAAAACATTTGGAGGAAGGGATTGAAAACAGGATTGAAATACGTCGTATATCATTGAAAAATGCACGGGGCTTTATGACTCCTTGCCGGCCTGGAGAGTGGTATTTGGGTTCAAGTCCGGCATGGAGTGATATAGTCATATGATTGTAATGTGTCGTAATTTAAAGTTAATTCATATTCACCCATTTTTATGTATAACAAAAATTAAAATCCTTTGTTGATCATCAAAATTATCACATAAAGGAGAAAAAAAGTTCACCTTGTTGCGAACTTTTTTCTCTTCTAAGTGATAATTTTGTTGTCAACGAAGGATTTTAATTTTTGTTATACATACAAAATGGGTGAATATGAATTAACTTTAAATTAGGAAATATTACAGTCATGAAAAATGTAAGGTAAATATTCATTTCTAAGGCATGTAACAAAAAATTGATGAAAACACTGCCTGCGACTGTCATATATTTTTTGATGTCCTAAGAATAGTAATTTAGTTCATTTTACGAGTGGTAGTAGCACATTAAAAGGGGACATAGGTATGGGGTCGATTGACCCCGTGACGTACTTGTGGATAGACCACTTTTTTGAAGTCTATATTGAACGTGTTATTCCACTCGAATAATACTTACCTCAATTCAGCAGTTGATCACATTATAAGGCATGGGATGCAGTAAGATTATTTTATATCTAAGAAAATAGAGAATAAAACGAGAGAGGATGTGTTAGATTACCTCTAGGAATACAGAGAGCTTCCTTGCCCAAAGAATCTTTTTTGATGGAGCTCGGGCCAATATCAATATCTCCAGCAACTACGGACAAAAAAACACACATTTTTAAATGAATTTGTAAAATAGGGCTGTTCTACAGTCTAATGGTGCACCCCCCCTTTCATTTGACAAATTATGTATTATAACATTTGTAATACAATAATTTATCTGAGAGAAAAAAAAGGAGGTAAATTTGTGGCAGAAGGGATTTAATGAAATAAATAATAGAAAAAGGAATTAGTGTAAATTCCCTACAAAACTGACATATATTCTACATTATCTAATGACATAGTGTTGCGAGAATTTTATGAGTGGGCGAATACACAAAGAGCTCCCTCGCTCACAGAGAGCTGTGTGAAAGGAGGAACAAAGACTACTGGAACGGGCGAAGCTAATTAGAGCCCCTGGCAGAATCTAATTAGGGACCTTCCACGAAGAACTGGAACCTTCTATGCCTAGACACTTCTACAAGCATTTAAAAGGGACTCTCACAGTACCCCTCAGTTCAGTGGTTGCTCGATGGTCTCCGAGGGATGTTCAGCGCGACTTAGTGGAGAGCGTATCTGCGTGTCTGTAAGTAACAGTTTATGGCGTGTTTAAGACAGTGCAGTACCGCGAAGTAAAGGACAGTGCAGTGCCGTCGTTTTATGTAAAGTTCAGTGACGGCGAGTGAATTATTGGACTGTGTGACCTGAAGAATAGTTACACTATCAGTGTAATTCTCTGAGAAGTAATAATTAACCAAGAATATTGTACATTGAGAAATAAATCGTGCAGTGTTTAACTGTGAAACTTGTGTGTGTGTTTAATTTTGGAATCCAAACTCTTATTAACAACGTTTTATTACTGGTTTTGTAATAAAAACGTAACAATACGAAACGATTATTCATATAAAGGTATTTAGGCAATGATTTTCGGCGTTTCTAGAGGCAAAGATGCTTTGCTATAAATCTTCCCAGCTTCCTCAGCGTTTCTCTCAGACTGAAGAGTTCTGATCTTTGCACTGGTATTATAAGATACATTTGAGATTAACAACATTAAAAACTTGATGTATTTAAATTATAACTCTACTTACCATATATAATAAATAAACAAGTAATACAATCAATTATGTAGCATATTTATTTTATAAATATTTACCTGAAGTAGATGGCTTGTCATGCAAATAATACTCTGGTTTTTCATTGACTGGAACTCCATCAAGACCAGATTCTGGAGCACCTAGATGAAGGCAATCAAATATATTATACATTAGAAATAAATAAAAACTTCGAAAGAAGTTAAGAAATAAACCCTTTACACGCCACTAACAAAGCAATTATACACATAAAAGTCTGTCACACAGGGGCTGCATAAACTAAGCAGACTTCTCACTTTAAGTTTTACAATATTTTGATGATTTAATTTTTTTGTCAATAGATAAAATTAAATCATCAAAATATTAGTATAAAAATTGGATATATATATATATCAATATCTTCAATTAGTTCCATTAAAAATATTGCTTACCGCTACAGAAATAGCATTCCCCATTTGCATTCTGTATACCTGTTTGTACATTTTATCATTAAATTTGCAATATCCATTTTGACAACATAAATAATACCTACTAAATTAAATCTTTGTCTTTAATTAGCGTACATTTCACAATTTGTTCTCAGTTATCTATAATTATTTGTATTACATAGTCAACTGGAATATTTGGATACATACTATATACGTCAAATGAAACCAATTTGTAATATAGGATTGATGCAAAATTAATGCAGGTTTTTAATATTCATTGAAAATAGGCTATATCTTTACTTTAACTATATATATTTAATCAAAATAATTTACATCTGAATCAATGCACTTTTGCCAACGTTCAACAAGTTTTCTTATTCCACCAGAAAAAAAATCTGAATCCCTGGACTCAATGAAGTCACGAAACTAATTTTCAATTTCATCGTGGTTTTGAAAATTTTTCTCCCTCAAAAAGTTATCCAGATGCCTGAAAAAGTGGAAGCCTGTAGGAGAGATGTCAGGTGAATAAGGTGGGTGTGGGTGAACTTTGAAGCCCAACTCGCGCAGTCGTCGTAGCGTTGGTAGTGCGACGTGTGGTCTAGCGTTATCATGGAGAAGGATAGGTCCCTTCCGATTCATCAATGCTGGGCAAAGACATTGCAATTTTTGATTCATGTTGTCAATTTCTTGACAGTACTTGTCAGCAGTTATAGTCTCACCTTGATTGAGAAAGCTGTAGTGGATAACACCAGCAGTATACCACCAAACTGTGACCATAACTTTTTTTGGGTGCAGGTTGGGCTTCGGGAAAGGTTTTGGTTGTTCATCTTTGCCCAGCCATTGGCTACAACGCCTTCTGTTGTCGTATAAGATCCATTTTTCATCGCACGTCACAATGCGATCGAGAAATGGATCATTTTTATTGCGTGTCACAAGCATGGACAGACAGATTTCAAAGCGGCAATTTTTTTGGTGGTCCTTTAATTGGTGTGGCACCCACTTGGACAACTTTTTTACCTTACCAATTGCTTCCAAGTGGCGTACAACTGTGGATTGGTTCACGCCGAATTCTACCGCTATTTCTCGGGTGGTTTTGGTTGGGTCTTCTTCAACTATTGACCTCAGCTGGTCGTGGTCAAGTGCAAAATGACGGCCCCGACCTTCCTTGTCTTTGAGGTCGAAATCTCCACTGCGAAACTTCTGGAACCAACGCTGCACCGTGTACTCGTTAATAGCCCCTGGACCCCACACTTCGTTAATATTACGAGCCGTTTGTGAAGCGCTGCGGCCTAATTTAAATTCGTAAAAATAAATTTGACGAAAATCGCACTTTGACATTTTCGATTTAAGACCTTTGAACACACTGAACAAAACGATTTTACTGATCAATGTTAGGATTTGCTTTGTTTATACAATTGGAATTAAGATATCACAATAGAGGAAACCTGCATTAATTTTGCATCAACCCAACATGTTTTTGTAAGAATTTTTGTATTTCTAAGTTTATTTCTTAAGTCAGCAGCACTGAAGAGATCAAAGGGGTTATCCCAGGCAAATGGTTTCAAATCTTTATCAAATAATTTACCCAGTTTGTGAAACGGTGCCTCGCAATCACTAACTATAGAGAGAAGCGGCTTACTTTCTTTATGTAGTTTAAATAAATCATATATTAGGGGTGGCATACTATTGTAATTTATAAATTTGATATTCATCTTTTTTCATTATAAAATTATTTTTTATCAATTTGTCCACATATTTTATGACTTTATTTTGAAGTCTGTTTGTCGGATCATAGTCTATCTCTTTGAACATTTGTTTATCACTTAAACATTTTTTTTTTTAATTAATGTTATTATGTTTTGAAAAGGGTTAGCCCTGAACAGGTGGTATGTAAATGAGGCATGGATGGCAGTATGAATAAAGTTTGAGTGAGAAAATGTTTTTTATTGGTGACCCTTGTCAAAAAACTATGAAGAACATTTTTTTATAGTGCTAGTCATTTGTCCAATTCATACAAAAACCATGAAATTGAAAAAATTGAATATAATAAATAAAAATGACATATAATGAAAGAGCTTTAAACTTCATTTAATAAAGCAAAGTGACAAATCTTTTCATGAAAATCAGTCAATGAAGTCTTCTATAATACTTAGAGAGAACAACCAAATGCTGAAAAGTCAAGTTAAAAATGGGTCTTATTTTATTAGGTCAAGTATACTCACGTTCATCAAGCTCTCCATAATATGTAGGTAGTTCCACAGCTGGTTCCTGTTTAATGGGTTTCCTCACTTGTTCACTGCCTGCAAATAACAAAGAAAAAGTTACTACAAATATAACTAAGAATGGAACAAAACTTTCACATGGCTACAAATAGAACTAATGTCTCCTCTGCCAGAGAGAGGGAAAGCTTGTCAGACAAGGATTTGCTAGAGAGGCCAGTGTTTTTTATATTACCATCGCAGGTTCCACTCTGTCGTAACTTACTATTGCTCCTCAAATACTCATTCGACATGAAAACAATCATCCATAACTAGTCACTATCCCATTCAACTACTTGCCCTCTGACTATTCTCCTTCAAAGTAGCCATCATATCTATATATATATATATATATATATATATATATATATATATATATATATATATATAAAATTGTAACCTCTGTCTGTACATTGATTTTTTTCGCGAAATTTCACGATAACTTTTCGTTTCACATGTCATAGACACCAAAACTGCATTTTGTTTCTTTCGTGTATGTTTGTTTGTTCGTTTGTTTGTTTTTTTGTTACCTTTTCACGCATAAACGGCTGAACCGAATTTTATGAAACTTGGTATGTATATTACTACTAGCCCAACTTAGACTTTAGGCTATATTATTATTCTCTAAGACAAACAGGAGTGGGGGTTATAAGGGAGGCCTGAAATTAAAAATAGCGATATTTCGTTTCCTATGGGTTTTTCGGCAAATATGCACATAACAAAAGTTATTTATTTTGTTATTTAGAGTAACTTTTGTTATACACACTTTCGCCGTATACCGAAGTATAAATGAGTTATACGCTAAAAATTATAGCGGGAGTCAACAATTTTATTTGGCACAAAACACTCAACCGAACTAAGTAAAACTCGGTATATCTATTAGCACTAACGCTTTCATTATAACAAGCCATACCAACATTTCTAGGGACGGGCAGGAGTGGGGGTTATAAGGGAAGCCAGAAATTAAAAATAGCGATATTTCGTTTCCTATTGGTTTTTCGGTAAATATGAACATAACAAAAGTTGTTTACTTTGTTATTTAGAGTAACATTTGATATATACACTTTTTTCATATACCGAATAATAAACGAGATATACGCTAAAATCTATAGCGGAAGTGAACAATTTTATTTGGGACAATAGACCCAACCGAAATAAATAAAACTCGGTATATCTATTAGCACTAACGCTTTCATTATAACAAACCATATCAACATTTCTAGGCACGGGCAGGAGTGGGGGTTATAAGGAATGCCTGAAATTAATAACAGCGGTATTTCGTTTCCTATTGGTTTTTCGGCAAATATGAACATGACGATAAACAAGAACATTTCAATTGTATGAAGCATTTTAAAAACAAGTAGCTGTTTCATGAGGAGTAAAGTATATTACTCCCCCCCCCCTTCCTCTGTCTTTCACTGGAACATTAATTAATCGGAAGTAAGTAATTTCATCCTTTAATGTGTTTAAAACATCAATTAATTCACAAAAAACGAAAGTATTTAAACATACATAATTAGAATTGAAAATAGAATCTGAATATAAGGTAATGTTAGCGGAATTGAGAGTTAGCCGTTAGTCATGTTCTGTTGGTTAACCTGGAGCGTCAGGGACGGGTGGGGAGACCTTCCTGTAATCTAGAACCTTTCTCACTCCCTCTTTCTTTCCTCAGTTGTTTTACACACTTTTTTCGTATACCGTATTATAAACGAGATATACGCTAAAACCTATAGCGGACGTGAACAATTTTATTTGGGACAAAAGAACCAGCCGAAATAAATAAAACTCGGTATGTGTATTAGCACTAACTCTTTCCTTATAATAAGCCATACTAACATTTCTAGGGACGGGCAGGAGTGGGGGTTATAAGGGAGGCCTGAAATTAATAATGGTGATATTTCGTTTCACCACAATATTTTGTGCTTAATAACTGAGATCTATGCATAATGCACAGGAGACGGGAAATATGACAATTTGGAAGACAGTGAAGACTTACATAAAAAATTAATTTTATTATTAACAAATGCCAACAACGGGTGTTAATCCTAAATAGTGGGACGGGTAAAGGTGAAAATATTGTGCAAACTAAAGCCTTGCCAAAAAAAATACCATCACCATTCAGCCTCAAATGAATTCCCGAGCGAAGCTGGGTATCTGAGCTAGTTTTTAAATAAAAAAGTATGGAGGAAGGGATTGAAAGGAGGTTTGAACAGTTATAACCTATTTCTTTCTGATTCTGAAGAATTTTTAATCCACTCAAATAATACTTACTCAATTCAGCAGTTGATAACTTTATAAGGCATGGGATGCAGTATGATTATTTTATATCTGAGAAAATAGAGAATAAAAAGAGAGAGGATGTTAGATTACCTCTAGGCGTACAGAGACTTTCCTCGTCCAAAGAATCCTCTTCTTTTTTAATGGAGCTTCCCCCAATATCTCCAGTAGATACGGACAGCAAAACAAACGGTATTATTGTACCAATGAACTAAATGAATTAGTAAAATAGGGCTGTTCTACAGTCTAATGGTGCACCTCCCCTTCCATTTGACATTGACTCAAGACGAAGGGCGGAAATAAAAAATCAAATTACGTTTTATAACATTTTTAATACAATAATTTATGTGAGAGAAAAAAAAAGGAGGTAAATTTGTGACAGAAGGGATTTAATGAAACAAATAATAGAAAAAGGAATTAGTGCAAATTCCCTACAAAACTGAACACATATACTAGTGACTTTATATCTAAGAAAATAGAGAAGAAAACAATTTTCAATTTCGATTGACTATATATGGGGTCCTATAAATGACTTGAAACCAGGCTAGCCGAGAGTCCATGTATACCCATAGATAGAAATAAAGCAAGGTTTTCATGGATATAAGCGTGATTAAATATGAAATTCAGATATTTCAGCAATCTTGAACAGTGGGCAGTGAATATTTAAGTTTATCCATGGTTGTTCAAATAAAGTGAAATGATAGTTGAAGAAATTTCCTATTCCAACAAAGACACATATATGAATTGAGAAGAAAACAAGTGAAGATGATGTGTTATATTACCTGTAGAGATAGTGAGGCTTTCCTCGTACGAAGAATACTCTTCTTTTATATTGGAGCTGAGGACAGAATCTACAACTCCAGCAGCTGCTGAGAAGAAAATATATTGTTATTAACTCACTTTTATAACCTTTAATATAATTATAACTCTAAAGGACTAATAAATTAGGGGAAATAGCTATTCACTGAAATTACTAATTAGAAACAAACACATTCAGAGCCTTCTACATTTTCTAATGACATAGGCAACTATTATTCATATTAAGGTATTACGGCAATGAGTTTCTATTGCCAAAGATGCTTTGCTATAAATCTTCCCAGCTTCCTCAGGACTTCTCTCAGACTGGAGAGTTCTGATCTTTGGACTGGTATTATAAGATACATTTGAGGTTAACAATATTAAAAACTTAATGTATTTAAATAATAACTCTACTTACCATATATAATAAATAAACAAGTGATACAATACATTATGTAGCATATTCATTCTATAAATATTTACCTGAAGTAGATGGCTCATCATGCAAATAGTACTCAGGTTCTGTCTTGGTAGCAACTCCATCAAGGCTAGATCCTGGAGCAGCTACAACAAGGCAAATTGAATATATTATGCAATATTGGAAATAAATAAAAACTTCGAAAGAAGTTCAGAAATCAACACTTTGCACGCCACTTACAAAACAATTATACACATAAAACAAAGGAATATGTATCATTAGTATCTCGAATAAATACATGACTTCCTATTAAAGCCACCAAACTCTGTCTTCTCAAGGCGCAAAGAATAATTCATAAAGTAATATAATACAAAATGATTTAAGTTTTAGTCAAAATAGATATTATACTTATAAACAGCCAAATAATTGGATAAAATACATTTTAAAAATCCTCGATGCATAGGGAGTTACATAAACAGATATTTCCCAATGGGAACATTTAAAATATTCACCTTAGCATTAATAAATAAACATTACTTACAGAAAATATGAACACTGGTCAAAATCGATCTTTAAGTTTTCATGAATCTTTAAAAAAGCACAACAATTAACAATGTAAACGCGTGGGAAAGGAGTATAAAATGAACAAACAATAGACAGAGGAATGCTGTGAGGCCTAAGTTAGTCTGACATGGCCTAACTCTAATCACTTACAATAGCCATTTGGGAGAATAATTGCATCAACGATTAATAAGCACTAATATATAGCTATAGATCAACTACTCACCATTCATATTGTGGATGAAATTCATTTTAAGCTATTGTAAAGGAAGAGCTATGAGTAATAGCCAACATGCGGCGAGAATGAGACGGTAACCTGACCTTCCTCCGAGGTAACAGTGCTTGTTTAATTCTGACTAATCACAAGTGGACTATACTTCTTGTTAATAGGGATTTGATAAACCTCGTTGTTAGCAACGACAAAAAAATGTTAACTTCAATAATCCGGTTTGCACCTCAAAAAAAATACTCAAAGTTATCTTTGCAACTATGTATTACTATATAGGGTCCCATCACATTTTGCAACTCCCCCCCCCCCTCATTATTAATATAATGATGGCCCAACCACCCTACAGGCTTACATTGCTGATTATATCTGCAACTTATTATGCTATTTTGCAACTGTGTTTAGCCTATCCATGTTTATTTTGTAATAATGTAGTAGATAGCATTACACACATTGAGCATTAATGTGGTATCCCCCCTCAAAATCTCGATAAAAAACAGCAGTATTTTAGAGCAACAGTAAAAGTGTATTGTTGCAGTTGAAATATATTTTAATAAATTTGATCTCATACTTGTTAGGTTACCCCCCCCATCATATTTCAATGAAACAATAGAGTTAACAGTAAAACTGTTACAGCAATAAATGAAATACTTTGTTTTGTTTTTTGCTGTTAGTGCAAGTGTTTTAAAACTTTGTTACTTTTTTCAATGAATATTTTTGTTAAAGTAAGATTTTATGGAAAAAATGTAGGCTCCTAAAACAATTTATGTAGCATGTGTAAATGATATGAATATTTACCTGAAGTAGATGGTTTGGTATGCAAATAGTACTCGGGTTTTTCATTGACAGGAACTCCATCAAGGCAAGATCCTGAAGCAGCTACATGAAGGCAATCGAATATATTATTGAACATTAGAAATAAATAAAAACTTCGAAAGAAGTTAAGAAATAAACACTTTTCATGCCACTAACAAAGCAATTATACGCATAAAACAAAGGAATGTCTATCATTAGTATCACGAATAAATAAAGGACTTCCAATTAAAAGGCCCCAAACTCTTGTGTACTCATGGCGCAAAGGATAATTTATAAAGTAATATAATACAAAATGTTTTAAGCTTTAGTCAAAATAAATATTGTAGGTACTTATAAACATCCAAATATTTGGACAAAATAGGGAATTGCATAAACAGATATTTCCCAACTGGGACATTTAAAATATTCACCTTAGCATTAATAAATAAAAATTACTTACAGAGAATATGAACACTGGCCAAAATCGATCAATATCGATATGTTTCAGAAGAAAAGTATTGGAATATCTTTCCTAAAAGAAAATGCATTGAAAACTTTTATTTATTATGCCAATACCTCTATTGCCATTTAGCAGGATTTATCTACTTTACAATTTTTACAACAAGGAATCCATTCCCTCTGACGGCGTGTTTCTCCATTCAAGAAGGAAGTGTATATTGACGCGATTGCATTTCTTGAGTAGGTTTTTGACAATCTTGACGCTAGACTCGGCAATTTGCGGTTTCCTCGGCTGTTATATGACGCTGATGTTGAGTGGTTGAATTCCCATGACTAAGAAAAAGCAGAGAATTCTCTTCCGATAAGAGGTGTTGCATTATCGGTCACGAAAACTAATGGAATTCCACGACGAGCCAAGTTGTGTTTGCAAAAACACTCTGCCTTTGGGTTAGGGATCTGTTCAATCTCGAAGTAAACTGAATAGGAGTCAACCATCATACAAAAATTGCTGAGAGTCAAGCTCGAATGTGCGCAGATTGACTCTTTCCCAAGGCAGATGGAATCCTGTGCGACTTTATGGGTAGCTTCGGTTGTGGAATGGTTGGCATGTCGGCCAGCACTTGAAGATATCTTTTATTTCACTACTCATGAACGGCCCAAACAACTTGTCTTAGGTTCTTCTGAGAGACTCATTCTGCCTCAAATGACACGGATGAATTTTCACCATAAATAGGGCGACTAGTGACATCGGCACAACGGGCCTGTCTTCCTTTGAAGAAGATACCACCTTGAACCAAGAGTTCATGTTTATAATTCCAGAATACGTAGAGACATGGTGGCTGGTTTTCCTTGTGTTCCAGACATCCAGACTTAATCTCAGAAAAGAGAATGCACAAAGTGTAGTCGACGGAGGTTTCCTGTCGAATACGGAGTAGGCTTTCAAACATCATGCCCAGATAGTCCACTCTACTGATGGACTCGAGTTCTGTATAGATTGACTCACAGTGGTACACCTCTTCAAGCTGGTTTCCTGTCGAATACGGAGTAGGCTTTCAAACATCATGCCCAGATAGTCCACTCTACTGATGGACTCGAGTTCTGTATAGATTGGCTCACTGTGGTACACCTCTTCAAGCTGGTTTCCTGTCGAATACGGAGTAGGCTTTCAAACATCATGCCCAGATAGTCCACTCTACTGATGGACTCGAGTTCTGTATAGATTGGCTCACTGTGGTACACCTCTTCAAGCTGGTTTCCTGTCGAATACGGAGTAGGCTTTCAACCATCCTGCCCAGATAGTCCACTCTACTGATGGACTCGAGTTCTGTATAGATTGGCTCACTGTGGTACACCTCTTCAAGCTGGTTTCCTGTCGAATACGGAGTAGGCTTTCAAACATCATGCCCAGATAGTCCACTCTACTGATGGACTCGAGTTCTGTATAGATTGGCTCACTGTGGTACACCTCTTCAAGCTGGTTTCCTGTCGAATACGGAGTAGGCTGACACACATCCTGCCCAGATAGTCCACTCTACTGATGGACTCGAGTTCTGTATAGATTGGCTCACTGTGGTACACCTCTTCAAGCTGGTTTCCTGTCGAATACGGAGTAGGCTTTCAAACATCATGCCCAGATAGTCCACTCTACTGATGGACTCGAGTTCTGTATAGATTGGCTCACTGTAGTACACCTCTTCAAGCTGGTTTCCTGTCGAATACGGAGTAGGCTTTCAAACATCATGCCCAGATAGTCCACTCTACTGATGGACTCGAGTTCTGTATAGATTGGCTCACTGTAGTACACCTCTTCAAGCTGGTTTCCTGTCGAATACGGAGTAGGCTTTCAAACATCATGCCCAGATAGTCCACTCTACTGATGGACTCGAGTTCTGTATAGATTGGCTCACTGTGGTACACCTCTTCAAGCTGGTTTCCTGTCGAATACGGAGTAGGCTTTCAAACATCATGCCCAGATAGTCCACTCTACTGATGGACTCGAGTTCTGTATAGATTGGCTCACTGTGGTACACCTCTTCAAGCTGGTTTCCTGTCGAATACGGAGTAGGCTTTCAAACATCATGCCCAGATAGTCCACTCTACTGATGGACTCGAGTTCTGTATAGATTGGAGTGGTACATTTCCTCAAACTGCGGTTCGGTGCCTTTCGGTAGCTCCATGCGAGACAATCAAATCTCAAGCGCTTAGAACTTTAAAAAAATATTTTGTTCATAATTACAAGTCTACATATATGTAGCGAGTACGGAGGTGGATAACAATTGCTGGGAAGGAGGAAATGAGGGGGTTTATATAGTATGATTCCAGGAAGATGCTGACTCTGCTGCTAGTCCTCGAGTCCTAAGTCCTTTCTTCTGAAGACCCAAAGTCCTGAGGATGAAGAAGTGTGGCGAAGATGTGGCACCGAACCAAACTTATGAGTGTGTGGTTTATACACTCCTCTATACTTGTTATTTTGGTATACAGATATGAGAGCATTTCATATTATTCCAGTAAGTGTAATTGTAGTTCTTTCTGTGAAAGTACAGAGTTAATAGCTTTTATTTTCTTAATGTTATTATTAAATATGGTAATATTTTTTTGAAAAGTATTGATCAACTCTTTGACTGATTTTTTTGCCCCCCCCCTCCCACTGGTCCGAGTTCAGCCTCTAACGAACTTGATCTTTATCTTTAGATAAAACGTTTAAATATGGAGTTTGGTTAAGATACAAACTAAAACTTCTCCCGCCAGAGCATTAAGAGACAAATATATATATATATATATTATTTTAAACGGACCTCATTTCCTGGGTAGGATCAATAGACATTTGAGGAAATGTTTCCCAAAATCGTGTCTTGAGCTTTCAATAGCTGATCACTCTTAAGGGAAACGATGCTAATAATGCAGGCTCTAGTACATAGAAGAACTACTAACAATAAAAAAAAATGAGTAACACTGGTCAACAGTGATTTTGGCGCCAACGATTTTGGAAGTGATTTTTAATGAATTTGATGCCCTGAATTCAAATATGCTATTGTTTTTTGCCTATCACCTCGAATTTTTAAGATATCAACATTTTAGTGAATTATACATTAAACTATTTCAAAAGAAAACCATGGTTTAAAAAACAAATTAAACAAGGAATTTTTATTATATTATACAGATATTATTTATTATATACAAAAGAAAACGGAAAAAGTCATCATTTAAACCAATTCCTCTCTGAATATTTCGGAAACTTCTTTTGCGTGAAGCTGAGGCCCCTATATATGCGAAGCATGATCCATTCTTATAAAGAGCCTTTACAAACTACTTCATTAGACTCAGCTTGAAATGCAATGGTTGAAAGATGATTTCCCCTCGTGGAACTAATGGATCATTGATGATATTCTTTTCCCCAACATCCATGTTTTCTCTCCTAGGCCACTCTTTTCTAGACCAGTGTTGCGTTTCGTCTCTGCTATCCCAGAGGCACAAGAAACAAGGATACTTGGTGTGGCCACTTTGCTGTCCAAGGAGAAAATCATCCGGAAAATATTCAGGAAGTCCCATTTATACCAGGAGTTCTCTAATATGACAAAATACAACATTTTGTTCTTCAGAGAAAAAAGATAGCAGATCTTTCTCCCTTGTGCGATAAAATGTAATTTTCGTTCCTGGTTCAAGTACATTTTTTTTTCATTCAACCTAGAAGCTAGTAACTCAGAAGCTTCTTTCGACAGATTGAGATCTCCAGTGAGGTCATTTAACTCATCTTGGTTGAAACATTGAGGAATTGATGATATTGTTTCAAAATCACTGTCACCTTCAATAGTATCAGAATTCTGATCAGAGAGACAATATGCATCCTCACAGAGTTCTGGTAGCTCATGAAAAGTTGGAATTGGCACTTCTTCTGAGTGAGGGCGTCTTGCAGAGGCAAAATCTGATAGATAAGTGAATTTATCTTAAAATCTAGAGCTGATACAGAAACACTGCTTTCATGTTTAGATTCAGCAATAAAAATATAGTTAAAATCTGCTCAAAAATCCTAGGCACCAAAAAAAAATTGTTTTTGTAGGCCTGTGTAATTGATTTAACAACATGATTACAGACGAATGACATATTATATTTACTGTTACAATGTACTTCGGCTTTGGGGAACGATTGAAGGAAATTATGTCATGAGAGAAAAAAAAAAAAAGTGGAATACTACCAATTGCAATAATAAATTTGCCAATGACTTGTTATGATAAGCTGTATTTCGTATCAAGTTTCAAAACAATTTGATCAGTATCAGAATGCAGCCATTAAGAAGGATGTAACGGACAACGATACCACGCTGAGACAAACCTTCAGGATAGAGGAATATGTCAAGGAGAAGAAATACTTGCTGTCTATATTGTTTTATTCTTTACTATTGTATCTCATATAATGTGCATTCAAATTTAAAATGATAGCATGAGAACTTAAAGACTCTATAACATAAAATAAAAATAAAACATTGTTTACACAACAAGATAACATGACATACCTTTATATATACATACAGAGGTAACAATTTTACAACATATATACATTACACATACTCAAACTACATGTAAGAAACTAACATCTTTTGAAATCGTATTCTACCTCATCGTCCCGATGGAACAGAATAGAGAATGATTGCGTATATTTTAACTCTCTCCTATTGCCAGCATCGTGTTGAAGTAGGAATATGATGCTTTGACCACCTGGAATTGAAAGAAGTATTATTAATATTGTAGCGAAATATGCACCCATTTGTCTACTTGAGGGATTTTGTTGTTACCTCAAATGCAAACAAAATCCTATTTAATCACGTATTTAAGAAGTACAAGGAAAATGAGGGCATTCCTCCAAAGAGTAGAGGCGGGAATCTAGAACCTTCTAGCTGCGACCAATCAGCGGGCGTGTTGGGGCCAGGAACTTGCTAGGGCAGATGGTGGGCTAATGTAAACTGGGCCAGCTCGCTCGGCAGTTTTAGTTGAGAATAGTGATTCGAGTGATCGACTCTTGAGTTATTGTGCTGTGTAATAAGTACGCGAAGATAAGAGTGTATATTGTGGTTAGTGGTGAAAAATAGATTGTCAAGTGTGTAGTAGGCCAACATTTGTCTATTTAATTTTGCAAATCAAAAGAACTCTAATAATGAATTTTTATTATTATTGTTCTAAACTTGACAATATTTATATATGTATTTTCTGATTTTCTACAGCTGTAGCTTTTCGGGAAGGGATATCTGAGGGTTATCACCGTTATCTAGAAGTAGGAATTTAGGTAAATTGCCTCTAAGCAAAATCCTGATGAGAAAAATCTATAGACAGGACTTATGTTATAACACCAGTATAGCAAGTGACCTAATTAACTCAATCCTTGAGGATAACATTCTGGAAGGAACAGTAAACGGCTGAACCGAATTTTATGAAACTCGGTACGTTTATTAATACTATTCCAACATAGACTTTAGGCTATATTAAAATTCTCTGAGTCCAACAGGAGTGTGGGTTATAAGGGAGGTCTGAAATTAAAAATAGTGATATTTTGTTTCGTATTGCATTTTCGGCAAATATGCACCAAACAAAAGTTGTTTATTTTGTTATTTAGAGTATATAAATATATATATATATATATATATATATATGAGTCTGTGTGTATAATTTTGAACGGACCTGATTTTCATCATCTCCTGGGTAGGATTGATGGACATTTGAAGAAATGTTTCGAAAATCGTGTCATGAGTACGACCTCAATAGCTGATTACCCTTAAGGGAAATCAGCTAAAACACTACATGGACAGGAGACGGGAAATATAAAAATATTGAGGACAGTTAAGTCTTACATAACAAATAATTTTATTATTAACAAATCCACAGCAACGACGGGTATAAACCCTTAACACTGGGACGGGGAAATGTCAAAATATTGTACAAAGTAATGCCTTGACAAAAAAATACCATCATCATTCAGGCTGAAATGATTTTCCGGGCGGAGCTAGTCTTCTATAAAAGGTGTTATGTACATAATTTTTAGCAGATTTCCCTTAAGGGAAATCAGCTATTGAGGTCGTACTCATGATGCGAGTTTCGAAAAATTTCTTCAAATGTCCATCGATCCTACCCAGGAGATGACGAAAATGAGGTCCGTTCAAAATTATATATATATATATATATATATATATATATATATATATATATATATATATATATATATTTGTCTGTTAACGCTCTAGCGGTCGCAATTTTTGTTTGATCGTTACCAAACTCGGAATTTAAACGTTTTATGTAAAAAGGAAGGTCAAGTTCGTTAATGGCTGAAATCGAACCAGTGGGAGAGGGGGTTTAGAGGAGGGGATTTTTTGAAAATTCAAAATATCTCCATTATTATGCGTCGGATTGAAAAATTTTCTATATTTTATATTAACCGAGATATTTTCATATTTGAGTTTTTGGCTCTCAGTAAGCCCCTTCTTTTAGTCATCGCACTATACAAATAAGAGAATATGTATGTATGTATGTATGTATGTATGTATACCCCGTATTCCAAGCATAAATACCAAATATTGGTTTCAATGGAATTTTATCATATTAGCTAATCAATTAAGAATTCATTGACCAACCACTTCAGCTCATTGTTTTTTTTTTTGTTTTTTTTTAAATAGAAAATTTACTGGGACATATACAACACGGAGGTTATCTTTTTGCGCTGCTGAAATTATATTTATATTGTTTTACGAGCACACTAATAAACCTCAGGACGGTCTAAATGTGTTAAACTTTATTATACCAAGAACAAATTCCATACAGACATGTAGGTGTCCAGATTGATTTTCAGCCCTGAATGTGCAGTTAATTGCAATGGTTGCAGCGTTCTCTCCATCATCAGTCTCAGGGTTGACTGGCATTCTTTGGGCATGTCGTACCAGTTAACGCCGTATATCACTAGGCGCAAATTTTCGCTCTAAAAAAGAAAATAAACATTAAGAAATATATATATATATATATAAAATTGTAACCTCTGTCTGTACATTGATTTTTTTCGCGAAATTTCACGATAACTTTTCGTTTCACATGTCATAGACACCATATCTGCATTTTGTTTCTTTCGTGTATGTTTGTTTGTTTGTTTGTTACCTTTTCACGCATAAACGGCTGAACCGAATTTTATGAAACTTGGTATGTATATTACTACTAATCCAACTTAGACTTTAGGCTATATTAATTTTCTTTGAGACGAACAGGAGTGGGGGTTACATTACATTATAAGGGAAGCCTAAAATTAAAAATAGCGATATTTCGTTTTCTATTGGTTTTTCGGCAAATATGCACATAACAAAAGTTGTTTATTTTGTTATTTAGAGTAACTTTTGTTATATACACTTTTGTCGTATACCGAAGTTTAAATGTGTTATACGCTAAAAATTATAGCGGGAGTCAACAATATTATTTGCCAAAAAAGACTCAACCGAACTAAATAAAACTGGGTATGTGTATTAACGGTGAAGCCTTCATTATAATAAGCCATACCAACATTTCTATGGACGGGCAGGAGTGGGGGTTATAAGGGATGCCTGAAATTAAAAATAGCGATATTTCGTTTCCTATTGGTTTTTCCGCAAATATAAACATAACAAAAGTTGTTTATTTTGTTATTTGGAGTAACTTTTCTTATATACACTTTTGCCGTATACCTAAGTATAAATGAGTTATACGTTAAAACTTTAGCGGGCACTAACGGCTGAACCGAACTTAACAAAACTCGGTATGTTAATTAGCATTAATTCTTCCATGATAATAAGTTATATTAAAATTTTTAGGTTCGAACGGGAGGGGGTTATAAGGGAGGCCTGAAATAAAAATTCACCATATTTACATGTATAAGAGACGGGAAATATAAAAATATCGAAGACTGTGAAGAATGATCGAACAAATAATTCTATTATTAGCAAATCCACGGGAAAGACGGGTATCAATCCTAAACACTAGAACGGGTAAATGTCAAAATATTGTGCAATGTAAAGCCTGCTAAAAATTACCATCACCATTCAGCCTCAAATGAATTCCCGGGCGAAGCCGGGTATCTGAGCTAGTATATATATATATATATATATATATATATATATATATATATATATATATATATATATATATATATATGTACTGAATAGAGCAGCTCTACCTATATTCCTTCTCCAGAGGCGTAAATTTAGATAAATAACTCTACCTCAAACTACTAAGGCGGAGCGTCATATTGTCAAAACTCAACAAAAGTCCGTCACGCAGGGGCGCAAACTCGACCAGTCAAAATATATCGTTTAATGATACGATTCAAATTGTCCTCTGCTACAGCTTTTCTAATAGCTTCTAAATTAGAATCTGAGCAAAGTAGGTCTGACATTATTGCACCTACAAATATATCTAACTCATCATTCAAAACATCTGTAACCTTCTGGGTACCGGCGTTGACTAGTGCTCTTACAAGCGCGTCGGGAACCAAAAAAAGTCCGTCACGCAGGGGCTGTGTAAACTAAGCAGATTTCCCACGTGAAGTTTTACAATAGGGAAATCTGCCTAATAACAACTGTAGTAGTACGAAACCTCTAAACCTAAAACATTATTTAGGGCGTAATAACCCAGTAGTTTCTAGCCTCAAATAACAGTTGACCTAACCTCTAAACCTATTCACGAGGGACGAATAGTTATAGAAACGGCCGCCAGAGCTCTCGCCGGAAAGTTCGAACATAGCCTACTGGTGACCACACGCAGAATACAAATGCAAATATCTCGGTTAATATTCAAGATACAGAATAAATGTATAGAACAATATTTATAGTAAATTTAATTTGCAATAAGATTTATTCTATACAATTTTTCGATCCGACGCATAATAACGGAGATATTTTGAATTTTCAAAAATCCCCCCTCTAAACCCCCCTTCCCACTGGTCCGATTTCAGCCATTAACGAACTTGATCTTCCGTTTTACATAAAACGATTACATTCCGAGTTTGGTAAAGATCAAACAAGAATTGCGACCGCTAGAGCGTTAACAGACAAATATATATATATATATATATATATATATATATATATATATATATATATATATATATATATGAAGGTAAGGTAAGGTTAGAAACGACAGGTAAGGTTAGAAGAAGCTTCCTCCTGAGCCGACCGAATGGCCGACCAAATCCGAACTATACCCGACCACATGTCTCAGAGACTTCATAAAAATGCAAATATCTCCGTTAATATTCAAGATAGAGAATAAATGTATATAACAATATTTATAGTAAATTTAATTTGCAATAAGGTTGTTTTTATACAATTTTTCGATCCGACGTATAGTAACGGAAATATTTTGAATTTTAGAAAATTCTCCCCTATAAACTCCCCATCCCACTGGTCCGATTTCAGCCATGAACAAACTTGATCTTTCTTTTTACATAAAACGACTAAATATCGAGTTTTGAACGGACCTCATTTTCGTCATCTCCGGGGTAGGATCGATGGACATTTGAAGAAATTTTTCGAAACTCGCATTATGAGAACGACCTCAATAGCTGATTTCCCTTAAGGGAAATCTGCTAAAACGTTTAGGCGTGAGATCAGACAAAGGTTACTTGGAAGGGAACTTTTATTCATACTTGGTTTGGAAGACAGAATACTTTCTTTGATAATGAATTATATCGTCCATTAAGTTATAAAAAAAACTACATCCACAGGAGACGGGAAATATAAAAATATTCAGGACAGTGAAGCCTTACAGAACAAATAATTTTATTATTAACCAATTATGTGTAGCCAGTCATAAAAATAAAAAAAAATTGAAATAAGATATTTTAACGATGAAAATATATTTACTGCTTTGGGGCCCAGTGTGACATTATCATATAAGCCAGAGTGTATAAATAAATATAAAGGTTTGTATGAGGTTAAAAAGTCCGTCACGCCGGGGCTGCGTAAACTAAGCAGATTTCCCACGTGAAGATTAGTAATAGATAAATATACATACTGCTAACACAACACCACCGTGAATAAATACAAACGGAAATAAGATATGTTTCATCTAATTTAAATATGGGGGGGGGGGTCACCAGGACATATTTGCATGTATCTCGTATAATAAAGGTCTCTTAAATACAATTTTTGGTATTTAAACTTCGAATAATGTGATTTATTATGTAGCAGAGTATTGTTTGTGTAACATGAGTAGAAGTGGCGGTTTGCTGATGGTTGAAAACTGAAAAATTCAAATATCTCGGTTAATATTCACGATAGTGAATAAATGTATATAACAATATTTATAGTACATTTAATTTTCAATTAGATTGGTTTTATACAATTTTTTGATCTGACCTAAGGTACCGGAGATTTTTCGAATTTTCAAAAATCCTCCCTTCTAAACCCCCCCCCCCCCTTTGCTCGATTTCAGCCATTAACGAACTTGATCTTTCTTTTTACATAAAACGACTAAATATCCCGTTTGGTAACGATTAAACAATAATTGCGACCGCTAGAGTGGTAACAGACAAATATATATACACTGGGCCAAAAAAGTCTCTATACACAACGTTTTGAAGTGTTTAAACTGATTTACTTTTCATTACATTTACATTCTTAAATTAGTTATTTTTTATTGTTATTTATATGAGAAATAGAACAAAATATATACCATAATAAATTTTGTTTTGAAACTCTTTAGATAAGAAATTCTGATGTAAAGAAAATATTGCAGGATTATAGGTCAAAAAAGTTTCCATACACTCTTTTATCTATAAATGTTTACTATTACTAAATGGAGTTGAGAATATGAAAGAATGAAATAATAAGTTCTAAGATATCCTTTGATACGTCAAGACCATTTTTCAAAGTTAAAATTTAATGTTTTAATTCCAAATGGAGGTATCAAAAGACATTCATGCTTTGATAATTAATATGAGAGAAAAAGGTCATTCATTGCGAGAAATTGGAAAAATATTCAACAAGTCACACGCCATTGTTCAGTACATTATTAATTGTTATAATGAAAATTAAAACTTAGGGAATAGACCTCGATTAGGCCGGTCAAGAAAGTTACTTGGCATTCATAAAAGAGCGATTTTGAAAGAAGTAAGGGAAAACCCAATGGCTAGTGATCCTAACTTAACAAGTATGCTTTCAAATCTTCATAATTTAAATGTTGTGCCTGAAACAGTGAGAACTGTTCTAAGATCAAATGATTATAATGGTTGTGTACGAAGAAAAAAACACTGATCAGCAAAGTAAACCAGAAGAAATGCTTAGAATTTTTAAGAACTTATTTACACAAGCCACAAACGTTCTGGGATTCCATTATTTTCAGTGACTAATGAAAATTCAAGGTATTCCAATCAGTTGGGAGGACGTGTGTCTGGAGGATATTCGGAGAACATTTAAAACTGAGAAACATTATTAGAGCCGTCAAACATAGGGGAGGAACGTACTAGTGTGGGGGGGGGGTGCATGAGTTTTTGAGGATTAGGAAACTTGGTATTTATAGATGGTAAAATGGATCAACATGTTTATTTATAGCTATTGAAAACAAATTTGAAAACCAGTGCTCGTAATCTGGGGATTAGAGGCACATTTATCTTTCAACAGGTTAATGATCCGAAACAAACTGCAAAGCTTGTCAAGGAATGGCTTAATTTGAATATCCCTAAACAACTTCATACTCTCCCTCAGATCCCCGATCTTAATACAATTGAGAATCTATGGGATGAAATAGGAAGAAGAATCTGAAAACAAGATTTTAAAAATAAAAATGAGCTTAAAAATACCATAATCTCCTAATGGAATTCAATTGAGCCAAGAGTAACCAAGAAAGTAATTGATACTATGAAAAGTCGTTTGATTGAGGTTATTAGAGAAAAAGGAGGAAATACAAACTATTAAAATAGACAAATACTCTGTAGTGTACAAATATTACAACTGTATGGATACTTTTAGCAGATTTCCCTTAAGGGAAATCAGCTATTGAGGTCGTACTCATGACGCGATTTTCGAAATTTTTCTTCGAATGTCCATCGATCCTACCAAGGAGATGACGAAAATGAGGTCCGTTCAAAATTATATATATATATATATCTCTATATATATATATATATATATATATATATATATATATATATATATATATATATATATATATATATTTGTCTGTTAACGCTCTAGCGGTCGCAATTTTTGTTTTATCGTTACAAATTTCGATATTTAACCGTTGTATGTAAAAAGACAGATCAAGATCGTTAATTGCTGAAATCGGACCAGAGAGAGGGGGGGTTTAGAGGGGGGGATTTTCGAAAATTTAAAATATCTCCGTTATTATGCATCGGATCGAAAAATTGTACAGAATCAATCTTATTGCAAATTAAATTTACTATAAATATTGTTATATACATTTATTCTCTATCTTTAATATTAACCGAGATATTTGCATTTTTATGAAGTCTGTGGTGGGGTATAGTTCGGATTATGTCGGCCATCTTCGTCATTTCTCGGCTCAGGCGGAGCTTCTTCTAACCTGGCGTTTTTAACCTTACCTAACCTTCCTTACTTTGTGAGATTTATGCAAATACGTTTTGTTCATCCGCCACCCCCCCCCTTCTTTAGTTCTTGGATTACTGAAATTTGAGTTATTAAAATATAAATTATTCTTACAATTCAGAAGCCGTTTCAGTTGGGTATTTATTTTAATTAACTGAAAGATTTCTCTATATCTAATCACGGTGGTATTTTGTTACCAGTATGCAGATTTCTCTGTTGTAAAACTTCACAGGGGAAATCTGCTTAGTTTACGCAGCCCCTGCGTGACGGACTTTTTTGAGATTGCTTTGATACTTTGTTTCTTTAATTTCTGCTTATATACAAACATACATATGTAAAAGTTTACAAATTGTTATAAGATGTAATTATATACTTCAAATATAAATTTGGTCAATAAACAATTTGTTTTTCCTGAAAATTCCTCAGAAATTATAATATTTTTTAAAACAGGTGTAAGTATATGGAGACGTTTTTGATATAACATTTGAAGAAAAATGTCGAAAATCGCGCCATGAGTACAACCTCAATAGCTGATTTCCTTGAAGGGAAATCTGCAAAAATGGAAGACTGGCTAAAGAATACGATAAAGCATGTATTGCTTTTGACGAATCGAATGCTTTTAGGTCTTCTGTCTATAACTCAAACTCTTTCTTATTTTCTCATTCTAAATTTATGTTCCCTGCCTGCCATCTAGAAATAGCTACTATTTTGTTCGATGTAAAGGATTACAATTAAATGGAGGGAGGGATATGTCACAATACGGAATATGTCAGCTGTTAAAAATATTGTTTTTCTTTATGCATAAATATGGGCTTTAAGGTTTGTCAGTATGTAATTCTAGATTTAACCTTCCATCAAGTAAGTCATGAGTACGACCTCAACGCCAAATTTCCCGTAAGGGAAATCTGCTAAATTGCAAATATCTCGGTTAGTAATCAAGATAGTGAAACGACTTATATACAACATTTATAGAACTTTTAATTTGCAATAATATTTGCTCTATACACTTTTCGATTTGATGTATAATAACGGAGATATTTTGAAATTTACCCCATCTAAGCCCCCCTTAAACTTGATCTTTATTTTTGCATAGTATTAAGTGCCCAGTTTGGTAACGATCAAACAAAAATTATGGCCGCTAGAGCGGTAACAGAAAAATGTATATAAATGGTGTCCCAAGTTCCCGTGCCACCCCCCCCCCTAAAATCTCCAAATTTTTTTAATACAAAGCTGAGACTTGGTGTGCCATAATTGGGACCCCAATGAATACCTTCTGTCCATATTCAACCTCGTAACCTCCTCCATTACTCCAGCTACCATAACTTTGGAATTTCCAATGAAATGCCCCCACCTTTTATGGCAGATTCATGTAGAAAATTAAATTCTAAAACGAGTTTTTATCGGTGAATTTTTCAATCTGACACATCCTTTAGCCGTAAAATGTTTTCAGAAACGGCACATTTTATTGAAATATGCTATGATATAAAAGTTGTAGTCAACAAAATTATCGTTAAAACAAGTCTATTGGAAAAAGAAATGATTCTGAAAGTAAAAATAACTTATAATATTAGCTTAGACACTTTCTACTTTTTAACCACAGACACTTCCATTAACCTCCTTTTAGCAGATTTTCCTCAAGGGAAATCAGCTATTGAGGTCGTACTCATGACGGAATTTTCGAAATTTTTCTTCAAATGTCCATTGATCCTACCTAGTAGATGACGAAAATGAGGTCCGTTCAAAACTCGATATTTAGTCGTTTTATGTAAAAAGAAAGATCAAGTTCGTTCATGGCTGAAATCGGACCAGTGGGAGGGGGAGTTTATAGGGGAGAATTTTCTAAAATTCAAAATATTTCCGTTACTATACGTCGGATCGAACAATTGTATAAAAACAACCTTATTGCAAATTAAATTTACTATAAATATTGTTATATACATTTATTCTCTATCTTGAATATTAACGGAGATATTTGCATTTTTATGAAGTCTCTGAGACATGTGGTCGGGTATAGTTCGGATTTGGTCGGCCATTTGGTCGGCTCAGGAGGAAGCTTCTTCTAACCTTACCTGTCGTTTCTAACCTTACCTGTCGTTTCTAACCTTACCTGTCGTTTCTAACCTTACCTGTCGTTTCTAACCTTACCTTACCTTCGTTACTTTGTGAGATTTATGGAAATACGTTCTGTTCATCCGCCCCACCCCCTTCTTTAGTTCTTGGACTACTAAAATTTGAGTTATTAAAATATAAATTATTCTTACAATTCAGAAGCCGATCTGCTTAGTTTACGCAGCCCCTGCGTGACGGAATTTTTATTATACATATCTTAACCTCGCAATCACTTATGAACTGCATATATCCCCCCCCCCCCTTAGATGACCCCTTCTTCTGCCAGCACCTTCCTTCTCCTCAGCTGATCCGCGTGATCCGAACTCATCGTTTTCTGACTATTTTTCATTGTTCCTACATATTTCTAGACTTGGTTTGAGAACATCAATGCGCCACGAACTAGTACATGGGAAGCCTGCATATCTTACGTAGGCCTGCTCTTATTTTCATATGTAACGAAACAATATAGAATTTTGCACAGGGTTAAATGAAAAAATTACGTATAGTAAGAACTACGCTAAAATCTAAGTGTGTGAAAGTGCGTGTTTTCAGTATATAACATACCTTATACCAAACATAAAATAAATAAACTTGAATAATTTATTAAAAAGCGAACCTTGTCAGCCATATGTTCCCCAAACCAACATACCACGAACAAGTATACAAGTTCAAATATGGCGGCAAACATAGCTTTCATCTTCAATGATTGGTTATCCTGGAAAGATGAGAATCGAATTAGTTAATTTAATATTCTGAAATAATATTATTGTTAGAATGTAACAAAAATTTAGTGTAATAACAAAATTAACATTAAATTAATATTATAGAAATGTTGAAGGATACTTTTTGAGACTAACTGAAATCAAAATGAATCCCGTGCTGACTAAAGCTAAGAATCCCACTGTCAACGCTAAGGAGTAGGTTGTTCTAAAAATTCCATCCGCTATTTTATAATATCTGAAACAATGGAGGACTAAGATCAATACGTGCACTAACAACTATTCCTGTGAAATACATATTTTATAGTATTGTCTTTCAATATGCAGAAATTGTGGCATTGTACATTGCGTTATTCTAGAAAATCCTTTCAGAATTCGTATAAACCTTTTATTTTAGTATTTATTTATGTTTAAATAATCTTTTGAAGCCTTTATTATTATTTCTTTCTTTTTCGTATTAAAAAAAAGTCCGTCTCGCAGGGGCTGCGTAAACTAAGCAGATTTCCCACGTAAAGATTTACAATAGAGAAATTTCACGAGCCGACCTAGCTTTTGGCGGGAAACTCACTCTCATCCGTTATCCGCCCCGATTTCATAAAAATGCAAATATCTCGGTTTATATTTAAGATAGAGAATAAATGTATATAACAATATTTATAGTAAATTTAATTTGCAATAAGATTGATTCTATACAATGTTTTGATCCGACGTATAGTAACGGAAATATTTCGAATTTTAGAAAATCCTCCCCTCTAACCCCCCCCCCCCTCCTACTTGTCCGATTTCAGTCATTAACGAACTTGATCTTTCTTTTTATATAAAACGACTAAATATCGAGTTTGGTAACGATCAGACAAAAATTCCGACCGCTAGAGTGGTAACAGACACACACATATATATATATATATATATATATATATATATATATATATATAAAGTTTTGAACGGACCTCATTTTCGTCATCTACTAGGTAGGATCGATGGACATTTAAAGAAAAATTTCCGTTATGAGTACAACCTCAATAGCTGATTTCCCCCTAAGGGGAATCTGCTAAAATCAATAGTAGCGGGTTACCAACCTTTTTTAGACTGGGTGGGCTAATTTATTTAGTTTATTTAATAAGTTACAAGTTATAAGGGGGAGGGTCAAAGCATCGTCTACCAGAATTGGTCACGGGATATTGAATACATGAAAAATAAAATCAGATTGGCGTTAAATTCAATTTCAGTAGTAGAAACACAAATTGCCGAAATGGATTTTAGATACTACCGTCTTTTAAAGTGCATAAAGGAAAAAGTCCGTCACGCAGGGGCTGCGTAAACTAAACAGATTTCCCATGTGAAGTTTAGCAATAGAGAAATCTGCATACTGCTAACACAACACCACCATAATAAATACAAACGGTAATGAGAAATCTTTCAGTTAATTTTAATAAACTCCCAACTGAAACGGCTTCTGAATTGTAAGAATAATTTATATTTTAATAACTCAAATTTTAGTAGTACAAGAACTAAAGAAGGGGGGTGGGGTGGATGAACAGAACGTATTTGCATAAATCTCACAAAGTAACGAAGGTAAGGTAAGATTAGAAACGACAGGTTAGGTTAGAAGCTTCCGCCAGAGCCGAGACTTACGAAAACTGCCGAACTAACCCGAACAACACCCGACCACAGACTTCATAAAAATGCAAATATCTCGGTTAATATTCAAGATAGAGAATAAGTGTATATAACAATATTTATAGTAAATTTAATTTGCAATAAGATTCTATAAAATTGTTCGATCCGATGCATAATAACGGAGATATTTCGAAAATCCCACCTCTAAACCCCCCCCTCCCTCTGGTACGATTTCAGCCATTAACGAACTTGATCTGTCTTTTTACATATAACGGTTAAATATCGAGTTTCGTAACGATCAAACAAAAATTGCGACCGCTAGAGCGTTAACAGATATATATATATATATATATATATATAATTTTGAACGGACCTCATTTTTGTCATCTCCTGGGTAGGATCGATGGACATTTGAAGACATTTTTCGAAACTCACGTCATGAGTATGACCTCAATAGCTGATTTCCCTTCAGGGGAAATCTGCTAAAATGACACATTTCCGAACATTTGTACACACTAGCTTGTCTTGTAGTGCAAAGAAAAAAACTGGTTTCTGTTTTTTTACATGAAGCTAAGCAGGTTGAAAAAAGTTTTCCTTTTACAAATAACTACTACGTAATTAGTTTATTTATTTGAAGAGCTCTGCAACTAGGCGATGACGCTCAGTACCATTATCATGTAATTACTTTAAAATAAATTTATTCTAAGAACTTTTTTTTGTTATGTTGATGTTTTTTGAGATGCTACATTTTTTTTTGTGGGGGGGGGATAAGAATCCATTTCATTGCCAATAGACTTATTTCAAATAATAATTTTGTTGGCTACAACTTTTATGTCTCAGCATTATGCAATAAAATGTGCATTTTAGGAAATACACATTTTTGAATTTTACGGCTAAATGATACTTCAAATTAAAAAAAAAAATTACCGATATAAAATCGTTTTAAAATTTGATTATCTACAAGAATCTGTCATAAAAAGTATCGCATCCCATTGGAAATTCCAAAGTTATGGTCACTGGAGAAGTACTGGAGAAGGCTACAAGGTTGATTGTGGACAGAAAAGATTCTTCAGGGGTCACATTTATTGCACACCAAGTCTTAGCATTTTATTTATACAATTTCTGCAGATTTTAAGTGGGTAGCACGGGAAGTTAAGATATATATATATATATATATATATATATATATATACTAGCTCAGATACCCGGCTTCTCTCGGGAATTCATTTGAGGCTGGATGGTGATGGTATTTTTTTGGCAAGGCTTAGTTTCCACAATATTTTGACATTTACCCTTCCCAATGTTTATGGTTATTACCCATCGTTTCTGTGGATTTGTTAATAATAAAATTAATTTTATGTAAGAATTCACTGCCCTCCATATTGTCATATTTCCCGTTTCCTGTGAATTATGCATAGATTTAAATTATAAAGGGCAGAATATTATAATAATATATTATAATTTGAATTAATTTTTCCAGGTGAGGTACCTGGAACTTCATATTGAAAAGAATTGTTGAGCAAATTTCACTAAATAACAAAATAACATCCCCATAGGAAACGAAATACCACTATATTTAATTTCAGGCCTCCCTTATAACCCCCCCTCTTGCCCGTCCCTAGAAATATTCGTATGGCTAATTATAAAGAAGGCGTTAGTGCTAATTCACATACCGAGTTTGGTTTAGTTCGGTTGAGTTTTTTGTGCCAAATAAAATTGTTGACTTCCGCAGTAGTTTTTAGCGTATAACACATTTATACTTAGGTATACGACAAAAGTGTATATAACAAAAGTTAACTTTTGTTATGTGCATAATTGCCGAAAATGCATTAGGAAACGAAATATCGCTATTTTTAATTTCAGCCCTCCCTTATAACCCCCACTCCTGCGTTGGTATGGCTTGTTATAATGAAAGCGTTAGTGCTAATACATATACCGAGTTTTATTTATTTCGGCTGGGTCTTTTGTCCCAAATAAAATTGTTCACTTCCGCTATAGGTTTTAGCGTATATCTCGTTTATTATTCGGTATACGAAAAAAGTGCATATAACAAAAGTTACTCTAAATAACAAATTAAACAACTGTTTTTATGTTCATATTTGCCAAAAAAACAAATAGGAAACGAAATATCGCTATTTTTAATTTCAGGCCTCCCTTATAACCCCCACTCCTGTTCGTCTCAGAAAATATTAGTATAGCCTAAAGTCTAAGTTGGGCTAATAGTAATATACATAACAGGTTTCATAAAATTCGGTTCAGCCGTTTATGCATGAAAAGGTAACAAACAAATAAACAAACAGACACCAAAGAAACAAAATGCAGTTATGGTGTCTATGACATGTGAAACGAAACGTTATCGTTAAATTTCGCGAAAAAAATCAATGCACAGACAGAGGTTACAATTTTATATATATATATATATATATATATATATATATATATATATATATATTTATACGAGGGGAGGTCAAAAAGTTCCCGGCCTGACCCATAAGGAAATGAAATAAAAACGCAAAACGTGCATTATTTTTCAATATAATGTCCTTTGTTATTTATACATTTATTACATCTCTTTATTAATTTTTCTAAACCCCCCAAATAATAATTTTCTTCTTTGGATTCAAAATGAGCATCAATAGCCAGTTTGAGTTCATTGTCGTCTACAAATCTTCTTCCCCTTAGGTCCTATTTGAGGTTTGGGAACAGAAAGTAGTCACTGGGAGCCAGATCCGGGCTGTAAGGTGGATGGTCGATCAAATCAAAGCCCAAGGTGTCAAGGGTAGCCATCACTTAACGAGAGGTGTGCACGAGAGCATTGTCATGAAGCAGCATGATTCCTCGGCTCAGCTTCCCCCTCCTCTTCTCCTTGATTGATTCTCTAAGACGGGTCAGAACATTACAATAGTACTCTCCAGTGATTGTTTCACCTTTGTCTTTGTAATCAATCAACAGGATTCCTTCTGAATCCCAAAAAATTGTGGCCATAATCTTGCCTGCCGAAGGTTTGACCTTGAACTTGACAGGTAGCTTGTCGCCTTTCCTACGCCACTGCATTGACTCCTGTTTAGACTCCGGATCATAGTGGTGGACCCAGGTCTCGTCCCCAGTCACTATTCGTGTAAAAAGATTCATGGGATTTGAACCACAAAGCGACAAAAATTCTTTGCACAATCGATTCTCACTTTCCTTTGAGCTGACGAGTGGTTTCTGGGAACCCATCGTGCACTAACCTTTGAGATGCCGAGGTGGGTGTGTAGAATGTTTAGCACGGTAGTTTCCGATACACCAACCATCCTCGCGATCTGCATCTTCTTTAGACGGCCATCATTGAGCACCAAGTCCTCTATGCGGTTGATGATGTCTGGGGTGGTTGCTTCCACAGGCCTTCCTGGTCGCAAGTCGTCTTCTAAGGATTCTCGCCCCATTTTGAATAAACTACACCAATATTTCACAGTACTATAGCTAGGGGACAAGTCCCCATACACGTTCCTAAGGCGTTCAAAAATTTCTGAAGGCCTTATGCCTTCTTTGACTAAGAATTTCATCACAGCTCTGTACTCAATGTTGCTCATTTTAAAGACAAGTGCAAACTGATGATAATAAAAGTATTATATATATTAGACAAGTGATAGTAGGATTATAAAAATTTGTGTGAGTATTACTATGTATTAGGTAAACATGACAAGCTCAAAGTCCTTTATCTTAATTCCCTCCTTCATAGTTAGGCCAGGAACTTTTTGACCTCCTCTCGTATATATACATATATATATATATATATATATATATATATATATATATATATATATATATATGTTAACGCTCTAGCGGTTGTTATGTGTGTTTTATCTTTATCAAACTCGATATTTAATTGTTTTATGTAAAAGTAAATATGAAGTCCGTTAACAGCTAAAATTGGCAGGGGGGGGGGGGGGTTAGAGAAGAGGAATTTCACTTCCACACTTACTTACTGAGTGGAGAAGATATGAGGACATCAGAAAGTCCCTTGGTATCAGGTAGAAGTACTATCTGAAATATTAGGGGATGATAGCCACTTTATAAAAAAAAACTCTTAAATTTTTTAATAATAACTGGTTTAAATAAAGAAATATAATAATATAGGACTACAACATATGGGCACACAAGTCAGTGAGTTAAGTATTTATATATCAAATTTGTGTTTTTTTTTATTTATATATCTGCTGTGTTTTTTTTTGTTTTTTGTCACAGAATCGGGGATAGAGAAAAATAGGAGAGATGAAATAGGCCAGGATGACGGAGGGCTAAGAAGTGGATGGGATTTCTGAAGAAAGGGATACTGAACAAAAGGAAGGAAAAAACAACTCGAATTTCGACCACCTAGGCAGAAATAACTCTCCCGAGTTCGGTACCTACAATTATTTACAATAAAATAAATTATCCTAAAACTATATCTAAACTAAATAAAATAAAATTAAAATTAACCTAACTGACCTGGCTTAACACTAATTAGGGCTACATTGGGATGTAATTGTCGGGCAAGCCCTTGCCGTACTGAATTGGGCAATCGCGGAGCTGCCTGGGGAAGCGACGAGTGACTTGGGGCTTATAGAGACCAACCTGCCACCTGTTGCTGGGTAGAGGGTATAGAGAGGGTTATCAATATAATAATGGAGTCAACAAATTTTATATGTATTCAGGAAATGGTTTCAAGGGATAGTGTTTCTTGAATTGTCTGGGAATTATAGGTATGAGTGCCGGACAATTTTACGGATTATGCCGTTCTGGAACTGTCGGAAGGATTTTAGGGAGGATTTCGTGAGGTAAAGGAGGAGTGGGGAACCATAAAGGAGGGACTGGGGTGCGTTTATTGTATCAGGGCATCTGTCCTCCTGGGGTTCACATGGATGTTTATGGATCGTAGGTGGTCGGATATGGACTGACAGGAGGATTCTACCAGGGATTTTGGGAGGTACTAACAATAGCCACGTCGTCCGGATATGCAACTACCTCAGTATAGTGAAACCGTCGACTCTCCTGAGAAGTGTATGGCGTGAAGAGGGTAGGTGAGAGAGAGGACCCTTACAAGGACAGGATGGGATTTGGAAAGGGATTCGCCGACCCTCACTTGGAAGGATGAAGGAAGGAACGGAGCACGGCCAGGAGTTGACTAGGGGAACCATGGCCGTCTAGAGTATTAAGGAGTTCGGCGTGCTCTACGGAGTCAAAGCAGTCGATGGAAATAATCGCCGTGACGAACTTTCTGGGGAGATTGGTGGCTGTGTTAGAATACTCGTATATATTGATTGTGGAAGGACTAGAACGGAGGCTACACACTGATCACTCAACCTCCATTCTTGGATATATTGATTGTGGAAGGGCTAGAACGGAGGCTACATTCTACTCACTCAACCTCCATTCTTGGATATATTGATTGTGGAAGGGCTAGAACGGAGGCTACATTCTACTCACTCAACCTCCATTCTTGGATATATTGATTGTGGAAGGGCTAGAACGGAGGCTACATTCTACTCACTCAACCTCCATTCTTGGATATATGTACTAAAAAAATGTATACAAGCTAAGAGTTTTATTGGCATAGAAACGAGAATTGTACTTACTGTATAATTTGTGAATGATGCTGGGCACACATTCTTGTCGAGATGATATAGCCCTGTTTAAGACGGGAATCATATGCTTCCAGCTTCTTCCTCTGATCCTCGCCTTCCACAATGTTATCCTTCAAGGCCCATTCGACAGCTCTTTCATTAATGTGTTCTACAGCGAACTGGAGGGTACTGAGCTGATTGGTTAACTCGCTGTAAACCAAAATTACCAACGCCATCCAACCAAATATAGTACTAGCGGTTATGTTAGCCAATAAGTGTTGCCATAGGAATGCCAATACGTTGTATGGTCTGTATGTTATATCGAACGGGAACCAACATGGATACATGAGAACGTAATCAAGGTTCTTCAGGTACGCATCCAAAATACCACCTCCTTGTAAAACTATGATAGACATCATGTGTGATGCGATGGCTAATTTAAACGAGAAAATCAGATTCTTTACTCTTTCCACTTCCAGTTCAGTGGCAAACTTTGATACAAGCTGACTCTGATAAAGGTATGGTTTCATTCCTGGAAAAGAATTATGTTGCGTACATATGACATAACTAATTTATTTACGTTTTCAGAGAACGATTATAGATGTTTAAAAAATTGTGCGAGAAGTTCTCGGAAAAAGTAGATAAATGACACTTAGAAATAATATAAGTTTAAATAGAAAGAGATTCTGATGGGCCTAGTGATAGGAAAGTAAAACACTTTATAAATATATACATACATACTAGCTAAGGTATCCGGAAATCACTTGAGGCTGAATCACTTTTTTGGGGTTTTTTTTTGGAAAGGCTTCAATGTGTATAACTGCACTTCCCACTGGGCGTATGATTTCCCCGTCAGGTAGGGGGATTATGGGATAGAAATTTTAGTTTCTTTGGAATATATGAAAATAAGCCCCTAATTAATCACCCTCCACTATATGACCCACCGTGAATAATTCAAATCACAATCATGGATAGCATTTATTATAAATAAATATTATCTATTATGTATATATTCCCTTTCAAAAACCAATCCAAGTATATATTGTGGAGCATAGTTATATACATAATAGTAAATGTGAGTAGAAAGCAAATACAACATTTCGCAGGAAATAAATTAGTACTATTTAATGTGTTAGCCTCCCTACAACTTCCGCTCCCGCTTAAGAGTTATCGTTATTGCTTTACTTAAATTATTTATCCAAAATATGAAAAATTTGAATTTTCTAGTAATTTATATACCTGGTGTAAATAAATAACTGTGGTAGTTTAAAAAAAAATGTAATTAATATTCTAAAAGCGAGGTGAAGGAAAGAGATTGTAGCCCTTCCTGCAACCTTAAATCATATTGAGTTTAAACACATATTGTCTTTTGTTATAATGACATTACGAAATCTGTGGTCCAAATCAATTTTGCACCTACTGTACAAGAAAGGAGATAAAACTGATTATGAGAATTACAGAGGGATATCTCTAATAAATAATATTACCAAACTCTTTACTAGTATGTTATCAAATAGAATCCTCAGTTGGGCTGAAGCAGAAAATGTTATCCCAGAAGAACAAGCGGGATTTCGTGGAGGAAGAGGCTGCGCTGAACATATATTTCACTTTCCTCACTCATTTCTATTAATCTTTGAAAAAAAAGAAGTTATGTTTATGCCATATTTGTAGACTTGAAAAACAAACCTTCGATTCCGTTAATCGCAATCTGCTCCTGGGTAAAGCTATCAGAAATTGGGATAAGTGGCAAGATTATAAGAATAATAAAACAGCTGTATAATTATGCAGTAATGCAAATTAAAATTGGGAATCAACTATGTGAGGATATAAATATTACATCTGGTTTGTTACAATGTGAAAGCCTTAGTCCATTACTATTTATACTTTATTTACCCGAACATTTTTCGATCCCAATAAATGCTGCTACTGAAGTCATCATGCTGTTATTTGAGGATGATATTGTTATTTTAAATAGCTCGAGGCATAGTGCGCAGAGAAATCTTAAAATATTAGAAAAATATTGCACAATAAAGGCACTATCCTTAAAACCTCAAAAATCTAAAATAGTAGTTGTTCATAAGTGCCCAAGAAAAAAAAATTTAAAACCCCTGATTTGGCATGATAAAAAACTGGAATATGTCAACTCTTATATATATCTTGGAGTTCCATTCTCATCCTCCGGAAAAATTTTAAAAGCAACGGAGCATTTTGTACAAAGAGCATCAGTCGCCTGCTCATGAGTAAAAGAAATACTTGGAAAAGAGAAGAGCGACATATAGAAAATGAGATTACACTTTTTGAAGCAACCTCCTTTATGCCTCTGAAATTTGGAGCATGAATTACTTGGATCAACTGGAATCGTCCAAACTTGAATTTTTCAAATCTTTACATTTTTGGCCGAAATGCACACCTAACTATATGGTTAGACTGGAAACTGGGCGGAGCCACATAACAGTTCAGGTGTTGAAAAAAATTCTTAAATTTCTTTATAAAAATATTGTCACTTTCTGAAAATAGAACAGCAAGAAAATGTTTCAATAGATTAATAGCTCTATATACCAGTAGTCATGATACAAATTATAATTGGGTCTCATAAATAAAAGCAATAGCAAATTTAAATAAGGTGCAAGAGTACTTTACCGATATCTTATTGAGAGATATAATGAGATATTTACCGAAAAACAAATTTGGATGGAAAGCAAATTTCCTAGCAAATGAAAGCAAAATTTTGGATCAAGCAACAAGTCAATTATTATTTATCCACCGACATCAATAGAGTATATAGTACATCATACAATCCCTTTTATAGAAGTGTCTTGTCATTATACCAGCATTCAACCCGAAGATTATCTTAAATTCAAAGTGAATATGAAGAAAGTAAGATTAGTTAGCCAACTGAGAATTTCAAATAACGACTACTTGAAGCTGTATCACAATTAAAAAATCAAAATAATAAAATCCGGAAAAATTTGTGAATACTGCCAGGAATTTATTTTGGACGGATTAAACATTTATTATTGCAATGCTCACCATACAGCTATCATAGAGAGCAATACTAGAAGAAGTTAACAGCCACCAGTGATTACTTAATGTCACTGGAAAATATTCTTCACATTGAGGACATTCATAAACTGAACATGATTTACTTATTTCTTTCAGCAGTATGCAACTAGGCAACTACATAGTATATACCATTATCCTGATAATTAAACACTATGACATAGAAATGTCCAACGAAGTCAATTAACACATCACAGTAAATAAATAAATAAAAGTAAATACATATGATGTTAAATAGTACTATTCAGATTAAATTATAAAGAATTGTAGAGTTTAAGTACTACTTGAAAACGTTTATTAAAAAAAAAAAAGTATTATTTTATTCTATTTAGAAGGTTAATATTACGTCACTAGTTCTTATATATATATATATATATATTTTTTTTTTTATTTTTGTATTTTATTAGTAAGATTACTACTCTAAGTGGGCCTGACTCAGGCTAAAACATGTTTTTATTAGCCAATAAAATCTATTTATCTGTTTCACTTTTCTTTTTTTTCATTTTCAATTTCTCATGGAGTTTCTTTTTTTAAATTTAATGACTGCTAGATTGTCTGGAAGCTGTGTCTTAGCAAATCACCATTCGGGAGCAGCCATACTTTCTTTTTCAATAAAGTGATCTCTCTCTCTTACTTAAAAAAGATTGTTAAGTTACAATATAAATGGATAAAAAGTCCGTCACGCAGCGGCTGCGTAAACTAAGCAGATTTCCCACGTGAAGTTTTACAATAGAGAAATCTGCCTAATAACAGCTGTAATAGTAAGAAACCTCTAAACCTATTCATGACGGACGAATAATTACGAAAACGGCCGCCAGAGCTCACGGCGGAAAGTCGGAACATAGCCACTGCTGCCGAGCACATGCAGAATACAAATGCAAATATCTCAGTTAATATTCAAGATACAGAATAAATGTATAGAATAATATTTATAGTAAATTTAATTTGCAATAAGATTGATTCTGTAATATTTTTCGATCTGACTTATAGTAACGGAGATATTTCGAATTTTCGAAAATCCTTTCCTCTAAACCCCCCCTCCCATTGGTCCGATTTCAGCCATTAACGAACTTGATCTTTCTTTTTACATAAAACGACTAAATATCGAGTATGGTAACGATTAAACAATAATTGCGACCGCTAGAGCGGTAACAGACAAATATATATATATATATATATATATATATATATATATATATATATATATATATATATATATATATATATAGATATATATATACAGTTTTGAACGGACCTCATTTTCGTCATCTCCTGGGTAGGATCGATGGACATTTGAAGAAAAATTTCGAAAATCGCGTCATGAGTACAACCTCAATAGCTGATTTCCCTTAAGGGAAATCTGCTAAAACGGAGAAAATATTCAATGACAAAACATCAAATGGTATAACATATTCAAACATTGGAATGAATTGCAGACTACAACATACATATTTTTATACGACCAAGATATATATAAAGTTACTCTAAATAACAATAGGACAGTCTTTGTTATGAGCATTTTTGTTAATATAGCTTATAATTTAGTAGCAGTTGGCGCAAAAGTCAGATGATACTGAGTCATGTTCAGTTGAGTGCGCCTCACTAAAGTTTGTAGCGTATATACCGTTTATACTTCCTTATACGACAAAAGTGTATATAACAAAAGTTACTCTAAATAACAAAATAAACAACTTTTGTTATGAGCATGTTTGCAGAAAAACCAGTAAAAAATAGTTGAAGTTTTCATTTCATGCCTTTATTACAATCCCTATTCCTGTTCGTCTCTAAAAATTGATGCATTCCTGCATAAGATTCTTTGTTTTGCCGTACTTATTTTTTTTATTTTTTTATATTTACTAAAAATAGAATCATAGAAATACTTTTGAAGTGCCTCACCTGCAACTGTAGCCCGCAGTGCTTTCCTCTCCAAAAAGCAATAGACCGCGCAAAATATCGCACTGAAACCCAATAGAGTGTGCTGGAGAAGCAATGCGCTAGAGTCGTCTCTGAAATAATGAACTGAATAGAGCATCTGAAATATTGCAACTAATATTAATACTCCAGCCGACCAAGAATATATCTTATGGTGTCTATCATTGGGTATGCAGATTCCGCCAAAGGCAAAATACAGTTTATAACGTCTCAACTTATTTTTTCCCTTTGTGTCTTCCATTGATTCAACCTGTCCGTTCATACTTGTCGCGATTTATCTTCAGTGTGCTCCATCTACAGAAGGGAATGTACTAGTTATTGTTTAAGTTGTAATTGCTTTCTGGAAATGTTTGAGTTAATAAAACTTTGTCCTCAAATGCCAGACGGTAGAGGAACCAATTGATCAGGGTCAATAAAAGGCCTTGTACTCTACAAGTGCTAAACACATTATTGGTTCTGATTAATGATACTTTAGTTTGTCTTATCATAACAACTATATACATGATAGTTCTAATGGCCTTCGAATATCAACTGAATCTATTTAAACATTTATCATGGAATACATTAACCATCGGAATGCTTCTTGTTCGTTTCTATTAACTCTCTATCCACAAACTAAAGCTAAGGTCCTAGGCTTTCCTTTTCGCCGATTTACCTTCCAGAGAAATCAGCTAATGAGGTCGTACTCATGACGTGATTTATTTGACATTCCCTCAAATGTCCATCGATCCTTCCTTGTAAATAACCAGAATGAGGTCCGTTCAAAATGATCTCTCTCTCGCTCTCTTGAAGTTTTGCTCTAAGTTGGTGAACAAATTTTAGTTTATGCCAATATTTCGAGAATATATGTTTTCTCTTCTTAAGGGCTGTAAAAATCCAGGTTTTCTTAATATATATTGTACATTGTTGTTAAACTAGAGTGTAACAGATGGTGTTTATGTTATTTCTACTTACAAAAGACTAGTAATACTTAAAAACTATCGTACGTTATGTATTGCACTTCTGGTTACATTAGGAATACAGGTTGTAACATTCCTTGGTCTGTTTACACTGAGCAGGGTCACAGCCTTATGTCTTTGTATATCAATTAGGCATGTCTATAGTTTATTATCTTTTTTTTGTTGAACTATATTATAATTATCATACTACAGCTATTATATTGTGTTACAACTGTTGCTATGTGTTATTACAACTGTTTTCATATTTTATTAAAGCTATTTTCATGTTGCATTAAAGCTATTATGTTAATAGGGGGCTCAGGTTAGCCATGTGAGTTAAAGCGTTAAGTTTAATCTCACTTGGTGTTGTTTAATCAACCTAGAGTGGCGAGTTCTATTCCCGCCTGGGCAATAGGAATTTATTTAGTGACGGAATTCATTAAATAAAACTCATAGTCCCACCCTGGATGGAAAAGGGTTGTAACCTGTAGGATAACCCGTCCTAATTAGCCTTAGTTGCAAAAAGTGGACGTAAATAAATAATAATAATATTATGTTAAATTTTTTTACTATGTTCCAACTATCACCGTTTATTATTACAATTGTGATCTAGTGTATTAAAGCTACTATTATATTATGACTATAGTAATCATTACATTAATATTATATATATTGTGGTTTTATGAGAGTGCCAGAGTGTTATGCATGAGAATATGTTTATGAATATGGTGTGAGTGTGAATATTGTATAGTGTTGAGGTGTGTTTATGGTATTATGTTGCAGTATATGGTGCTGAGTTTGTCTATCTTTTTGTTACATGTGTTTTTGTGCTAAGCTATATATAACATCTCTTTGAACATTCTTTTTAGCAGATTTCCCTTAAGGGAAATCAGCTATTGAGGTCGTACTCATGACGCGAGTTTCGAAAAATTTCTTCAAATGTCCATCGATCCTACCCAGGAGATGACGAAAATGAGGTCCGTTCAAAATTTTATATATATATATATATATATATATATATATATATATATAACTTTTAAACCTCTAGCGGTCGCAATTTTTGTTTGATCGTTACCAAACTCGGAATTTAATCGTTTTATGTAAAAAGGAATATCAAATTCGTTAATGGCTGTAATCGGACCAGTGGGAGGGGGGGGGTTTAGAGGGGGGATTTTCGGAAAATTCGAAATATCTCCGTTATTATGCGTCAGATCGAAAAATTGTACAGAATCAATCTTATTGCAAATTAAATTTATTATAAATATTGTTCTATACATTTATTCTGTATCTTGTATATTGACCAGGATATTTGCATTTGTATTCTGCATTGGTCGGCAGGAGTGAGCTGTTTGGTACTTTCCGAAGAGAGCTCTGGCGGCCGTTTTCGTAACTATTCGTCCCTCGTGTATAAGTTTAGTGATCCCTTACTACTTACTACACTTGTTATTGGGCAGATTTCTCTCTTGTAAAACTTTACGTGGGAAATCTGCTTAGTTTACGCAGCCCCTGCGTGACGGACTTTTGTTTTGTTGGGCTCTTTGTCTAATATTTGTGTTTCATCGTATGTAAATTGGTGGTTATTGTTAATGCTGTGTTGGACTAATTTACTGTTTAGCTAGTTTATTTTTATGTCAGATTTGTGACCTGTTGATGATATACTAGCTGCTTTCTCCTGTGTATATTGTATCACAGTTTTTGCAAAGTATTTTGTAGATAACATTGCTCTTTTTGTTTGGGGGTATTTTTGATTTGAGTTTGAAATATATTATTTTGTGTAGTTTTGTTGTTTTTGAAGCTAATGTTATTATTGGTCAGTACTTTTGCTAATTTTTCGGATAGGCCTCTGACATAAGTGATTGAATGGAATTTGTGTTGGTTAGCGCATAGAACTTGGTTATTATTAGTGTTTTGTATGGTTCTATGTGTTTTGTTGTCTGTTTTGTTTGTATTGTGTATGATACGATTGATGAGTTTATTATGGGTAGTTGTTGTTTCTGAGTATGTCTTTTACTAATTTTATGTTTTCTTTGTGGTATGTTGGGTTGCTTAATTTGAGTGCTCTGTGTATGAGTGCTTGTGCTATGTTGATTTTTTGCTTTATGGGGTGGTGTGAGTTGTAGTCTATATGTCTGTCTGTTTTGTGTGGTTTTGTCCACCAGTTTACTGCTATGGTACCATTGGATTTCCTTAGAGTGTTGGTATCTAAAAATGGTAGTGTGTTGTTGTTCTCTGTTTCTATGGTAAATTAGAGTTTTTGGTGGTATACGTTGAAATGTGTGAGGATGTTTGTGGTTTCGGTGGAGGGTATGGTTAGATAAAGGTCATCTATGTATCTCTAAATGAATGGTATGTTGCATGGTAATTGTGAGTGTTTTGTTTATGAGATCAGTCATGATGATGTCGGCTGTAATAGTGGCTACTTTTCACCAACATTGACCGAAACTCCAAGAAACAACAAAATAACTAAAGAAGTAAGAAACAACCAAATAAGTGGTTGGTTGGCACCACTGAGCCTAGGGAGGTGTGGGGATACTTCCTTTGTCCTATTAGTTCTGCCTCGGAAATATAAAAATATTGAGGACAGTGAAGCCTTACATAACAAAAAATTGTATTATTAACAAATCTATCAAATGACGTGTAAAAACTGTTAACACTGCCATAGGGAAATGTCAAAATATATTGAAAAGTAAAGCCTTGCCAAAAAAAAATACCATCATCATTCAACCTCAAATGAATTCCCGGGCAAAACCAGGTAACTTAGCTAGTAGTTCTATAAAGTAGGTTGTATTTGGAGTTCAGCCCTCTTTCAATAACTATAGAATGTAGATGATTGTTTACTTTTTCAATTATTGTATGTATGTTGGCTAATAAATAATTTGGTAATAGTTAATCAAGAAAGTTATCTTTAAATAAGATTATTTGATGCTTATTTTTGAAACCCAATTAAAACCTATATTACATTTCCTTGTATCTAAATGAATAAGTCCAATAAGGCATTTGCCTGGCAAACGATATCCAGGCTTTGGTATTAGTTTAATACAATTATTAATAATTCTTTATTGAAATTTATTCATCATGAGATGGTGGTTAATGGGTATAACATACACATGTTTGATAGAATGATCGAGTGAAATAAGGTTGTGCAACTTAAGAAGAGTTTGGGGATACCTGAGGTTACTTTAGAAGTTGAAAGATAGTGCTCTTTGCCCTATCTGGGATTCGTCTCTGAAAAGGTCCAATGAATCTTTAAGAGCAAGAAAATTGGTGTTGGAAATCAAAATAATTTGAAATCTTATTTAAGTAAATTAAAAGACCCAATAAAGCTGCCCGACCAGTCAGGAATATACACAAATCGACTGTGGAGAATGTGGGGCTTTTTATGTGGGTAGAAAATTATGGAAAAGGTGTCAGGGGTATTTTTATAGAATGGCTTGCATTTACCTCCAGCATTTGAGCAAAGAAAAACACGAAAATGTCCCACAATGTAGCTCTGTTGGTTATTGAACATGACCAAAAAAGAATTCAAATCATAATTGGAGCAGAACTAAGACTGCCAGCGGATTTGGAATTTGGGGCCAAACCCGGACGGTCCTGCGAAGACAATGGAAATACTTCCCAGGCGAAAATAGCGATATTTCGTTTCCTATTGGTTTTTCGGCAAATATGAACATAACAAAAGTTGTTTATTTTGTTATTTAAAGTAACTTTTGTTATATACACTTTTTTCGTATACCGAATTATAAACGAGATATACGCTAAAACCTATAGCGGAAGTGAACAATTTTATTTGGGAAAAAAGACTAAACCGAAATAAATAAAACTCGGTATGTGTATTAGCTCTAACGCTTTCACTATAACAAGCCATACCAACAATTCTAGGGACGGGAAGGAGTGGGCGTTGTAAGGGAGGCCTGAATTTAAAAATGGTGGTATTTCGTTTTCTATTCGTTTTTCAGCAAACATGCACATAAAAAAAGTTGTTTACTTTGTTATTTAGATTAACTTTTGTGATATTCATTTTTGTCTTTTAACAAAGTATAAACGAGATATACACTATAAACTAAAGCGGGAGTCAACTATTTTATTGGGCACTAACGATTGAACCGAACTTAACAAAACTCGGTATGTCAATTAGCATTAATTCTTCCATGATTATAAGCTATATTAAAATGTTTAGGTTAGAACGGGAGTGGAGGTTATAAGGGAGGCGAGAAATAAAAATTCGCGATATTTCATTGTCTATTTGTTTTTCGCTGTTGGTTATTGAACATGACCAAAAAAGAATTCAAAAACTGGAACCCCTTTACATAGAGCTGGAGTGACGGAGAGGTGTCTGCCTTAATGTGCAACTAGAACTGCAGAGTGACGGAGGAGTGTCTGCCTTAATGTGCAACTAGAACTGCAGAGTGACGGAGGGGTGTCTGCCTTAATGTGCAACTAGAACTGCAGAGTGACGGAGGGGTGTCTGCCTTAATGTGCAACTAGAACTGCAGAGTGACGGAGGAGTGTCTGCCTTAATGTGCAACTAGAACTGCAGAGTGACGGAGGGGTGTCTGCCTTAATGTGCAACTAGAACTGCAGAGTGACGGAGTGGTGTCTGTCTTAATGTGCAACTAGAACTGCAGAGTGACGGAGGGGTGTCTGCCTTAATGTGCAACTAGAACTGCAGAGTGACGGAGGGGTGTCTGCCTTAATGTGCAACTAGAACTGCAGAGTGACGGAGGGGTGTCTGCCTTAATGTGCAACTAGAACTGCAGAGTGACGGAGGGGTGTCTGCCTTAATGTGCAACTAGAACTGCAGAGTGACGGAGGAGTGTCTGCCTTAATGTGCAACTAGAACTGCAAAGTAGCATCCTAGCAACCATATAGCATATGCTCCATTGCCTAGCAACCGTATAGCATATGCTACATTTATCCCCACCAAACTTGCGGATCTTCCTCAGCCTTTGGTTGACACTCTTCCTCGGTTGTCATCTGGGATGGATGCCCATCCACCGCACCTTCTCTGGTCCGCGAGTTTTCGCTTGGTACGTCCACCTGCCAGAGCTTTGTACGAATGATGCCCCGTTCGGTCCTCCACCAGCCCTTGCTCAGCTCATTCTTTACCCAGACTTCATCCCTCTTGGCAAACTCTCTCCCCTTGGATCTCTGGTCGTGATACTTTTTCTGATTCCATGTCCCCACCTCCATTTCTTTTTTTGGTGTCCGGTCTAATGCGATCAAGAGCAGTAAGGAGTCGCCTTCCTAGGAACATGAGGGATGGCGGCCTGCCAGTGGTCTTCTGCGGGTTGTTGCGGTAGGACAGGAGAACCTGTGTCATTACAAGGCTTGGTGGCAACCCCTCCTGCCTACAGGCACAATTCCTGGACTTGAACGTCTGGATCATTAGATATCCACTAGCCCGTTGGTCTTTGAATGATTAGGAGATCCGGTCACATGGCGGAGGTTGTTTGCAGAACAGAAATTCTTGGACATTGATGAGGTCCACTGCGTCCCATTATCAGATACTATCTGCTTGGGTGTACCGTACCTCGAGAACCATTGCCGCAATCGGTCAATTACAACTCCGGTGGTCATTCGGTTCATCACATCCACTTCAGCCCACTTGGAGTAAGCATCTATCCCTACCAGCCAATACTTGCCACCTCCGGGTTCTGCTATGTCCACGTGGAGTCGCTCCCAGGGTCCATTCGGTACATTCCAGTGATACAGAGGCACCTCATACTCGCTATGTCTGTTAGCTTGGCATGGAGTGCATCTTCTTACGTACTTCTCGATATCCTCATCGATTCCTAGCCACCAGAAATAGTAACGGGACAGTGAGGGCATTGCAGTGATCCCGGGGTTACCCACGTGTAACTGTTGAAGTACGGAGCTCCTCAGAGCATCAGGAACAAACAGTCTTTCCAACCGAGGAATAACACCATCTTCCAGTGTTAGTTCGTCTATCTTGTTCCAAAACATCTTCACACCAGGTTTCATAGTTTCGGAATTTTTAGACTAACCATGCTCCAGATAATTTAAGAGAAGCTTACAGACTGGATCCTTTCCATATGATTTCTTAATGTCCCCAGCTGAAGAAACGAATGATATTTTTTCCATCTTAATTGCCCTTAATTCTTTGACCTCTGAGATTATATCCTCTTCAGCAATTGCTTCTCTTATACTCTGAAAACGCAATAAGAAAACGGCCAGTCTATTGTATGTCCCCTTACAGTACTCTATCCTGTAGTTATACTCCATGAAGACTTGATGCCCCCATGCGATACCAAACGTAGAGTTCACTGTTTTAGCAAGGTCCCTCTCAGTTACAAATATCCTCTCCAGAGGCCTGTGGTCTGTCCTAAGTACAAATTCTCGCCCAAGCGGAACTTCCCAACTGCAAAGACCAAGGCCAGTGCCACTCTATCAATTGGGGAATAACTTTTTTTCTGCCGGTGCTAAAGTTCTTGAAGTGAACAAAATGGGACACTCAGAACTATCCTCCATCTTATGGAGTAACACTGCTGCGCGCGACTCCATGTTTCCGTCAGACGCGTCGTCAGGGCCAATGATGACTGGCTTTTCAGGAAAATCACAAGGTACGAATGGTGTCTTCAGCTGATAAAAACGCAATGTTTTCCACCTTCTCAAAGCACTGCATGTTCCACTGGAGTCCATTACCACCTACTCTTCGTGCCAGGCAGGGCAATGCAACGCGATGCATGGATTATAGAATGCAAATTTGGGAATGAACTTCTCATAATAATTGGACAAAACCCCAATAAGGCTCATAATTACTTTACGTTTCGAGGTTGCTTTGCGTCTCGAATGGCGGCTGATTTGTTTTTAAGATGGATGTATGCCATGTTCTGTCAATTCGGTGGCCCAGATATTCGATTCGAGTCTATCCATAGCTGTAGAAACTTGCATTTTTGCCATCGGTGCCCTCAGGCGTGCTTTCACGGTAGTCCGCCTCCAAGAACCTCTCGCAGAACACTGACGTGCGAGTTGAGTATCCGCGCTCCTCCAACACACAATAACATCCAATAGAACCCCTATATCTAATCCTGCTAATAGCTTCTCCATGTACCCTTGGAATTTCGACGGACAAGACTGTAGGCCGTGCAATTTAGCTGCCAGGTCATCAAATGTCAGTAGAAGATGACTCTCGGGTAAAATATTAGAATTCAGAGTCATTCTAAAATCCCCACAGATTCGAACAGCGCCACCTCCTTTATCCACATTGACCGTTGGGGTACACCACTCAATCGGCGTAGTCAGTGGGACCACTGGCTTCCAGAAATTCCACTCCCTCACTAACCGAGTCCGAACTCATTTTCACATGGCTTTCCGTATAGGGAATGGAAAAACGTCGAGCACTGAATGCAACGGGACTGTTGCCCCTGGCTTAAGGTGGATTTCTTCTAGCTTCAACTACAGCAAATGTCCCTAGTTCTTCCCGGAAGACATCTGCAAATTCCGTAATAATTCTTTTTACAATTTTGGGACGCCCACGATTCACCTGTGGGAGTTCATCACCTTTAACAATCTTCCGCACTGTTTAGGAAGAGGTAGGTTGAACGCTAGGCACCAGGGAAGCCCATACAGTGGGACGTCCTCATCTGCCAAGACCACTACCGGAAGTGTCTTTGTATGCCTACCCAGCCAGACTTGGATCTAAGCCTTTCCATACCGTGTTATAATTTCTGAAGAGGGCCTGAGTTCCTGATCCGCCCTTCTGACACTCTCCCATAAGGATTTACAAATTGTACTGACACGAGCACGAGAGTCAAATTCCTTGCGGCAAAATTTACCATTCAAATCTACATCTAGTGGCCCTTGGGACTTTACTCCTAACTGGTCTTACTTCAGCTGTATGATCCTCATCGTCCCGGGCGGCTGATATATTCTCCAATTCTACACTGCGAACCCCCTTGGAACGACCTCGATTCCTCCGTTTGGACACATTCGAGCATAATGACCCCGCTTTGAACAATTACTGCAATCAGCTGAAGCAGCTGGACTAGAAGACCGGCCATGGCCACTTGGCCTCCCACATCTCAGGCAGAAATTAGGTGATGTCTTCTAGGCCACCTGCAGAACATCCCTTTCCGAGGTGCTAGGGTTCTTAAAAACCTCCCCCCTAGCTCGTTCCATCGCTAGAACGAGTTCCAACAGCCTCTCCGATTTTACAGGTACTCCTGCACGATCAGTCCCATCTGGCCATCTTTTTCGTACCTCGATCTCAAATTCAGAGCATCGGATGCCCACAGCAAACCGATCCCTCAACCTTTCATCTGAACCAGGGCCATAAATACATTTGCGGGCCAGAGACTTTAATCTATTATAAAAAAGGATAAAAGACTAATCATCAGTCCTGACTGCTTTCTCTAAGTCGATCCGGACAGCGAGGATTGTCTCGGTGGGTCTGAATAGCCTATTAGCTGCCGCCTTCAGTTGTTCGTAGCTACACGTGTCCCAGTCGGTCGGGTACATTAGGTCGGACAACGCCCTGAGGTGCTCTGCATCCAGGAGGACCCTGCGTGCCGCGTCCTCCACATCGCTATTACCACCAGCCCCTTCACCCTGGCCGTCAACCCCAAGTGCCGGACGTAATCCTCCCATAACATGTCCTTTGTATACTCTTTAAATACAAACCTTGACATTCTCTCCGTTATGAGAGAGCTTCTTCTTTCTCCTGAGTAGACAAGTCGACTGATACCCTATTCTGCTTCTTCTATGGCATTTTACCTCGTCGCCAGTGTAATATTAATAACTAACAGTTCATTGAGTGACGCCATTATTCAACTAGTTTATTAACAAGGTAACAGTAAGAGTAGGTTTCATTGAATAGAAACCATATAGCATATGCTCCATTGCCTAACAACCGTGTTTACCGATTTACTTATTTATGGACAAAACCATTTAAGAGTTTTTAGAAGCCCTAAATCGACTTTACCAATTATTTAGTAAAACCCGTGAATTTTGAAAAATCAAAATTGTTCAGGTCAGAAATTGCTTTCTTAAGGTATATTCTCAAGTCAAGTCAGACGGAAATAAATGATACAAATAAAATAATGATTGCTGAAAAAAGATTTTATCCAATTTGGAGTTGTTTGGAGTGAACCCTTACTAATTTCTTTGCTAGTGATCTGGTTGTGGGAATTATCTTTTACAGCTTCTACTGCCTATTGCCGAGCCAGACCGAACACAATTAAGAATAACTTTCATATCTAACAA